>CM060694.1:54887408-55487408 GCA_030686995.1 Artemisia argyi | reverse complement strand
AAAGTATAATAAATTGCGAGTGTATATATCGGGAAATCTGGCCAATTTGACGATATATATGAGGAATTTATTAAACTATAATATATACTATATAGTAATTATGTGCTATGTGCTTTAGGTTGGGTGTAATCTTGGAACGGTATGTTACGTAAATAAATATGAGGATTATCAAATCGACGGATCTGATAAACTTCGGCGATTTATTTAAATGATATATTGGGCTACTATTAGATCCATAGTTTATTTTATTATTCTTTATGTGATCTTTTTGGTTTGTTATGAGTCAACCCACTACCCGTATGGATACCAAACGCAAATACACCAAACTAATACGAAATGGATTTTCGGAAATAAAACGGATTCTCGTCTGGGTTTGGGAATATTATAAATTTGAGGAAATGATTTCTGAAAGAGTTAATATTGTTAGGTCGTGCCAAGTCCGTAGTTGCTGTTTCGTGAGTTATCATACATCTTATTTCTACCGACTTATACTTGATATTTCTGGACTTGAGGTGAGTCATAGCCCCACTTTTTACTCTTGAACTATGTTTTCAATACTTGGGGTGAGAAACGTGCAAATTATTTACGTGGACTATTATCGCTTTTATATTCTTTCTAAACTTGCTATGCGTATGGACTAGGATCTATTGTCAGCTTTAGTCACACATGTCGTGTGTACTATTCAAGGTTGGCCTATTTGGTTATTGGTGGATTGTCAGCTTTAGTCACATATAGGTTGTGTGTACTATTCAAGGTTGGCTTATTTGGTTATTTGGAATTGTCAGCTTTAGTCACATATATGTTGTGTGTACTATTCAAGGTTGACTTATTTAGATACTATAGTGTGCACCTATAGGTTATTAATACTTCGGAGGTTATCCGAGTTATTATTGGTATTGCGGGGGCTACCCGAATATCTATGTTAGTACGGAAGGGTATCCGTGTGTTATGTTGGAGCGGAGGGTATCCGCAGGCTTTTAGCAAATCCTTAGTCTAGCTAGCAAGCGTTTTGCGTATATGTCCACTATATTGTTAGATGAGCTTAAACCTATGATCTCACCAGCGAAAGCTGACTTTTAGCACGTTTTCTCAGGTAATTAAGTGTTGAGATGCATGCTTGGAATGGAAGGCTCGGCCAAGGCTCATGGTTTATGGATCTATTTTTCTAAACTCTGATAATTAAATTTGGACCTATTGTTATTTTATTTTGGGCCTGACTCTGAATGATGTTGGGATAAATGTAAACCTTAAAACCTCGTTTTGGTTGTGTTTTTATTATGTTTACTTTATCTCGTTCTATATTGTCTTGTGTTGGATACCAATCCCCGTAGCACCCCGAAAGCTTGTTGAGTCTTCCGCTGTATCAAATTTTGGGGGTGTTACAGGTACAACAACTCCCGACACACTACGTATTTTGAGGCCTAAAATACTAACCACTTACTTCTATATACATGACACACATGAAGTATAAA
Source organism: Artemisia argyi (assembly GCA_030686995.1). NCBI lineage: Eukaryota > Viridiplantae > Streptophyta > Magnoliopsida > Asterales > Asteraceae > Artemisia > Artemisia argyi. The sequence goes on along the minus strand of CM060694.1, from coordinate 55,485,936 downwards.
CTACCAAAGCTTATACATGACCAAGCTACCAAGACTTGCAACTTTAGAGTTGAAGCTTGTAACTTCTTGAATGATCTTGTGAAGTCCCTTGCTACATAAGAGAATCACAAATCAAAAGGTTACTGAGTTAGTTGAGAGAGTATGTGAATATATGTCCTAAAAGGGTTACCAAAAACTAACAAATTATTTGGTATTTATAGCAAACAACACTGCAGGTCTGGCGGATCAGGCGGACCCCTCAAAAGGGTTCCGCCCGTGTACCCCCAGGGTATCGCCAGGGCTGCAGTTGGTTTTTGCAATAAATCTTGCAAACTAAACAAAGTCATATCTCATTACTATTGCAAACCAAACAATGTCACATCTCATAATATCAAGTCAAACACTAAACTTGCAAGCTACCACTTAGTAAGTCAAACACACTTCTTACCATAAATGTATAATGACAAAGCTTGCCCTAAATGTGATGTGACCTTACTATATTAAAAAATAAATATGATGTGACAAGACTCATTTTAGTTTAAGAAATAAAAATAATGTTTTGTTTAAAAGGAAATGTTAACATTAGTTAAACAAGACTTAAACACTTAGGGCACGTTTGGTAGAGAGAAATTTAGAGAAATGAAATGAGCCAGAGATTAGAAATCCAGAGAATAGAAATAAGTAGAGAATTTTGATGAATTCCACCGTTTGGTAACAAAATACTTGACTAGAGAAATAAGCAATAAATTGTTTTTTTAATTATAATTTTCACAAAGGAAAAAAAATAAAGAAAACACAAAATCAATCTCTACTTCATCAACAAGTACGTAAAGATAAATTTATCTGTTAAAAAATTAAAATAACAATTCCTGGCAAGAATGAATCGAACAACAAGATGAGAAGCTAACTACAAAAACAAGATGAGAAGTAAAGGGGGCAACAACCAAAGAACGACCACCAGTTGCCGCCGACAGCAACCACCGACAAAAAGACCAAGTAGGAGTGATGTTGAGGGTTAGGGTTTCATATACCTTTTAAGATCTGTGTATAGTGTTTGTATAAAAAACGCATGGATTTGTCATAATTGGGATGAACATAATGATGAATCAAGAAAGATAAGTAGATGGTGGCCAGAGAATGAACAATCTTGGTGGTTAGGATTCTTTGAAATTTTAAGAGATGTGTGGTATGTGCCTCACACGTGATCTACCCTTTTATACCTCGAATTTATAAATCTTTATTCATTTATAAATAAAGTAGCATGGGCCAATTCTCTAAACTCTCCGCCATAACGAGTGGAAATCAAATTGCAAAGGGATGGTTTCGCGAGATTTTGAAATTCTCTGCTTTACGACTTCCCTGAAGTACCAAACACGAGAAATTAAGCCATTTCTATTTCTTTGCCTCCATTTCTTTGTACCAAACACGCCCTTAAAGTGATGATTTACTTATAGCTAAACTTCATACTTTGTCATTAACAAAACTTAGCAAAGATCGTAAAATATAAATAATGTTTTTAGGCGATATTTGTATTAACAATCTCCCCCTTTTTGTTGATGACGAAACATAAACTTTATTTATAAGTAAGTCACTAGTTTTAGTATTAAGTCTTATAAAGTAAGGTACAAAAACTTGTTTTTGCTAAGATGATGTGATATACAAAAAAAAATTTTTGAAACAAGTTTATATCTAAATTCTCCCCCTTTTTGTCGAAACAAAAAGAAGAGTAGCGAAGCGGAAGTAACCACTTGCTCCCCCTTGGACGATACTCCCCCTAAATGGAGTGCCAAGAAAGGAGACATGAATTTTGAACCTACAAGAAAAGGTTAGTTGTTGCACAAGATAAGTCATGAAAGTATTTCATGTTTAAACACAACTAAGAGTTGTGAAGTGAAATAGTACAACACTCATGCTCCCCCTTGAATATTACTCCCCTAAATGGAGTATCAAGGAAGGAAAACATGGATAATGAACCTACAAAAAGAGAGGTTAGTTTCTAAAGCACAAGATTTATGTATGGTACCATATCAAAGTAAAGTTCACACATCATACCTAAATGGTCATCAAACAATTCAAACCTTGTTGTAGAATGAATTTCATTAAATTGTAAAATTTTGACTCTTAGAGAGTCAAAGACACAAAATTAAGATGACAACATCCTACTTTTAAAAACAAAGAAAAACTAAAAATAAACTAAGACCATAAAATGCTACAAGGAAATCATCATTTTCCTTTGTGAGAAACATTTTCCAAAAACAAGGCTAAGGTTATTTAAGGATGAAAATGTGGGTTGTGGTTGTAGCGGGCTTTATTTTGAAGGTTGAAAGGATGACATGGTTTTGGTTGTTTGTTTGGATGGGAAACATTTTCCAAAAGAAACGATTTTGTTTCATTTTGGAGACTCTAGGGTTGAGGTGTGTGAGACGAGGATTGAAGAAGATCCAAAATGTGGTTTAGTATAAACCTCATTTCTTCAGATAGTTCACGAATTTCCCTTCGACACCCTTCACTAATGTGAGTGGTTCTTTCGCAATGATTGCAATCATGGCGGGGAAAGTTTGGTGGAAGGGTGGTTTGATATGTTGGTGGTGGATGGTTTGAACTTGAAGGAGCAAAGGTGGAAGGTTGAGTAGTGTTTTTGCTTCCTTCATTTGTTGATTTAAGTGTTGTTTGTAAAACCATGATATGGTTGATTTGAGAGTCAACCATACGTTTGAAGGCATGAAGGTGGTTTAAATGAGTGTCAATCTCATTATGATGGTTTGGAGGTTTTTCCCACATGGATGCTTCTATTTTCTTATAGGAAGAAAGTAGGGATTCAAATTGTTGGGAAGGTTCTTGTGGTGATGGTTGTTGTTGTTGTGGTTGTGGTTGTTGATTTTGAACAAAATGGCGGAAACTTGGTTCGCCGGAAGGATTGCCATGAAGGTCTTTGTAAATTGGGTGAAACACAAATGATTGTGAGTGGGTATGACCTTGATCATTTGGAAAAATGGATGGTCTAGCATAACGGTAAGCCAACCTTTCTACTAATGATGGTTGATGTGGTTCATCATCTAGTTGCTCACTAGGTTGTTGTTAGGTTTCCATTTGAGCAATGGTGTCAAAGAGTGACAAAGATGGTTGACTAGATGATTTGGGTGATAGGTCTTCTAAGGTTTCCAAATAGGGTAGTGGTGATGTTGGAGGTGTATGGAAAAGTTCCATTGGTGTAGGTGTTGGTGATTGAGGTGATGGAGTTTCAAGATTAAGCAATTCTTAAAGGGTGATTACATTGGTATTACAATGTGTTGGGGATTGTGTTGAGGTAGTGAGATTTAGGTAATTTGGATGGGTGAAGAAATGTTAAGCGAAGCATCACTTGAAGAAGATGAGCTTGACTTGACAGTTTTGTTAAAACAACAAGGTTTAACACTAATCCTAGTGATTCTTGAAAGGGATTTTGATGACTCGGATGATGTGTGTGATTTGGTCATTTTTAATGGTGTGGTTTTGATGTTTTGAGAGAAGAAGGTTTAATGGTGATGGTGTGATTTGAATTGTTGCAAAGCTTTCAAATTTATAGGATGAAGAAGATGTTGAATAGGGTGTTTGGATTTAATGTTCTACCATTCAAAGGTTGAGGTTTCAAATGATTTGCAAAATTTTCATGAATATGTCAAATCAATGCATGTCATTCCAATAGAATAAGGTGGAGTGAAAGACCAACAAATGTACTCAATGATTTGTGATCATGAGATGTGATTTGGTTGAAAATGTTTCAATGGTTTTGAAGGATCCTTTAAAAGGGTTCCTTGGGTTGGTTATGTTTGAATTTGAAATTTTGGAGGGAAGTGTCTTCCTAATTGTTTTAGTGAGTGAAAGTTGTTCTAATATGGTTATTGGAGTTAATGGAAGATGTTTCTCACTTAGGATAACGGTTTTGACACATTACAAGTTTTGGACTTTAGAAAAATGGAAACATTTTCTGCAGGTGTCTGGCGGAACCCTCAGAAGACACTGGCGGAACCCATTTGAGGGTACAGCCTGGTCCGTTGGGCCATTTCTGGAATTCCCAGAAAATACACTGGCGGACCCCAATTTTGGGTACCGCCAGATCCGCCAGAGGTAAAAAATTAGGCAGTCCGCGTTTTTGACCCGCGAGACGATTTTCAAAATTTTTGAAAACTCCTAAAATTAAAAAGATAAGGTATTACTGGTTAGACAATGCAGAAATTAGACACATAAACATACATATCATGGGACTTTGACCTTGAGGTCGAGGATTTTACTATACTTAGTAAGAATTGTCATAAGCATAGAAAAAAGAAAAAGAAAAAATGACAAACACCTTAAACATTGTCATTAAGCATAAAAGTTCATAAAAACATAATCCAACAAACATAATAAACCATGAAAGTGAAAAACACATAATTCACGTAGTTTTAACACAAAGATGATTCTAAAGCATTCTTATGCCAAACACTCCTTAATCTTCTCACAACCGGTCTATCTTCTTTTTGAGCTTGTTTAGGTACCTTCCAAAACACTTGAACATTCATTTGGTTTGCTTGAATTCTTCGGAAGCATTGTCAATGATGGGAAGAGCTTGAAGGTATTCTAAAGGAGGTAACTTAGAGTTGGGAAGTTTATCATCCTCGCTCATTCCGGATGATGATGATGATGGTGTAGGTGATCAAGTACGTTTGCCCTTATTTTTGAAAACTCGTTTATCACTTAGGGGAACGAAGGTGTGAGGAACGAGAAAATAGTCAAGGCGTATTCCATTTTCGTTAGGAGAAATGGGTGAGATTGCTCTAAAGAGGCGGGTAAGAACCATGCCATAGGGAAGAGCGGTTGTTCCAACTAAGGATATGTCGGCCATTCTTTTGGCAAGGTAGTAGGCTAAGTTGAAGGGTTGACCGGTGGAAATGCTATATAGCATGTAGCATAGGCATGTGTTGATGTGATCTCTATTTCCTATGGTACTTATGACGTTAGCCCTAAGAATTTCTTCCCACTTCTTAAATTGTGGTTTAAGCTCATTGAGCTCCATACCAAAAGGATCCTTATCTACAATGTTCCCCGAACGATTCACCCTAGTGGTAGAGGTTCTAACAAAGAGGTGTTCCTTAATAGTTTCTTTACTAGCAAGAGGTGTATTGTATGGATAAAAACGATCAATAGAATCAAGAGTTGAAATGGGCCACTTATCCGTGTAGAGGCAAGTTCCCTCATTTGGTACACCAAGAATTATAGCTAAGTCTTTTAAATCTATGTCATGTGATATTTGATTGGTTGTGAAATTTAATGATATCCTACCACCAGCACATGAGGAAAGGTTTACGGTTGCATAAAATTCTAAGATGAACCTAGGACAAATTGGTTCATCTATATCAAGGAGACAATCAAAGTTGATTGCGGCAAAGTTTTGGCGAATAGATGTTCCTTCTAGAAATGATGGATCAATGGTTCTACCTTCGTGAACATAGCGTTTTTCTAATGCCTTAAAGGTTTCTACTTTAACCGAGTTGAGACCTTTGGTCATATGGTGTTTGGGCATGTATTTAAGGGTTTCTTTGTGATCGGATTTGTTTGCGGGAGGCATGTTGATTCCTAGAAAACATAAAATTGTATGTTAATGACTTTCAATAACGAGGATGTTCTAATATATTCCTATATGCAAGACAATGTGAAGACATGGTTATCTTTGACTCATTTTGATTCCTAAATCGTTTTGTTATGCAAATTTTGTTGTAAAAACAAACGATAACCAACACTCTCCTAATTGAATGTGTCTTCGATTGAATGTACCCGAAAATACATATTAGTTATGTATCCCCTTTAGCATTCAAGAGATAGTATGCAAGTGATGTTTAAATGATGTTTTTCATTTGTTTTAACAATGTGGTAATGAATCATGTTGCAATTAGAAAAATAATGCACTTGGTGTGTTTGGTAAATCAAAGTATAAATGAAAAGATACATTTCTTAACTAATGAAATACATAAATGACTAGCCACCAAGTTTTTCAAGAATCATGAAGTTTTATGCAAAAGCCCTAAGATTATAGTTAATGATTGTAAGCAAGAATGTTATAATTAAATTAAAAATTCAATTGTGATTAGAATACTTACAAAGTTAGTTGGATTGGAAGAGATTGGATTAGAAGCCCTAAAATTCGTGAGGATATGTGTTTTTGAGAGGGTGATGGCTGTTTGAAAGTGGATGGTTAAGTTAAGAGGATGTTTGGCTTTGAAGTTAAAAATTAAACAATCTGAGGTTTGGCGGACCAGGCGGAACCAAAAAATGGGTTCCGCCCGTATGGTCTGAAGGTGCCGTGGGTTCTGCAGGGAGAAACTCAAAAAATAATTTGTCTTGATTTTTATGGTTTTATCCTAACGTTCAAACCTTAAGGTTTTAGGTCTTATGAGTCTTTGACTAAGCGTAGGAATTATAAATGCTTCACTTTCAAGAGATTTAGGTCTTATGAGTCTTTGACAAGGGTACAACAACTCCCGACACACTACGTATTTTGAGGCCTAAAATACTAACCACTTACTTCTATATACATGACACACATGAAGTATAAACTACCAAAGCTTATACATGACCAAGCTACCAAGACTTGCAACTTTAGAGTTGAAGCTTGTAACTTCTTGAATGATCTTGTGAAGTCCCTTGCTACATAAGAGAATCACAAATCAAAAGGTTACTGAGTTAATTGAGAGAGTATGTGAATATATGTCCTAAAAGGGTTACCAAAAACTAACAAATTGTTTGGTATTTATAGCAAACAACACTGCAGGTTTGGCGGATCAGGCGGACCCCTCAAAAGGGTTCCGCCCGTGTACCCCCAGGGTACCGCCAGGGCTGCAGTTGGTTTTTGCAATAAATCTTGCAAACCAAACAAAGTCATATCTCATTACTATTGCAAACCAAACAATGTCACATCTCATAATATCAAGTCAAACACTAAACTTGCAAGCTACCACTTAGTAAGTCAAACACACTTCTTACCATAAATGTATAATGACAAAGCTTGCCCTAAATGTGATGTGACCTTACAATATTAAGAAATAAATATGATGTGACAAGACTCATTTTAGTTTAAGAAATAAAAACAATGTTTTGTTTAAAAGGAAATGTTAACCTTAGTTAAACAAGACTTAAACACTTAAAGTGATGATTTACTTATAGCTAAACTTCATACTTTGTCATTAACAAAACTTAGCAAAGGGCGTAAAATATAAATAACGTTTTTAGGCGATATTTGTATTAACAATCTCCCCTTTTTTGTTGATGACAAATCCGCCAAAAATTACAAACATCATATGAAATACAATTTATCTTAAGAGCACGCAAAACAATGATTTATTACACCAATAAAAGATGAATATAAATTAAATATAATAATTAATATTTCATTGAGTTATTTTATCAAACACTTTATGCTTGTCAAATAAACATAAGCTTCAATGAAGAAAATGCATCAAATTCATCAAGGAGTTTCATCAAACATTTGGTATGCAAATGTCTCAAACACTTTATCAAATAGGGTTGATTTAAAAAACAAAATCAATAATCAAAATATATAAATGTATACAAAAATGATCCTTATTCATTATATACCTAAATTGATCGGCTAACCTAATTCGATTGATCAGCTAAAAAATTAAAAACAAAATTACCTTAAGATAAATTTATTAAGAAGATACCTTAAATCGACGTATGATATAACTGGATCATCTCTCTCTGTGCGTGCTTTTTTGAATCCCACTCTCGAATTTCAACTAAAAAAATACCAACCGAGAAAACCAATTTTGTAATCGAATTTATTGAAACCATGATGCTAAAATAATGTTGTGAATGATTATTTCATGCTCTTGATTTTGTTGAAAGAATTAAAATCATACCAGGTTACAAATAGAAAACTGCTAAAGGATGATGATGTAGGTTATGATTCTGTGAAAATAGTTCGGATTTTGAATCAAAAATTGATTCACCTTCCTTATTTCCAGGGCTTTTTGTTTACAGGAATTGATTTCAAAAAATTCAAAAACTTACTAATAGTGGTGTGGTTTCCAAGTGTCATTTTTTTAGAGTTTTGAGGTGATTTATTATCTCTAAAAATATCAATCACACTTGTATTTTATATAGGTTGGGATATATATATATATATATATATATATATATATATATATATATATATATATATATATATATATATATATATATATATATATGGAAGGGATCAGGTACGTTTTTTGATTTTAGTGCGGATGTTTGGACGAATCTCAGCCCTCCATCTAGTCAACCATCTGAAAAAGGCGGAGTGGCAAAATCGTAAATACCCTGTCTTTTTTTTAAAAACGTTAATACCACAGTAGTTTTGTTTCTCGAAAAAAATTCAAAAATATCTGAAAAATTTTAAAAAAGAAAGAGGGTAACAAATAATTACGAATCGCTAAAAAAATTTTCAAAAAAAATCGTTTTCATCGTTAAAGGTATTGTGATATTAGTGTTTAATTTTTACTTTTTTACAAAAGTCAAGATAGTCAAGATCTGATCTTGACTTTTGTAAAAAAATTCAAAATCAGACTTTGATATCATATACACCTTTTATTTTTAATAAAAATTTTAATATCACAATAACTTTTTTGATATCATATAACATTTTTTTAATATCACGTTTCATTTTTACATGTAAAAAAAATTAGTATCACGGTTGGTTTATAAAATCACCGTTTTATAAATATTACCGTATCATAATATTGTTAATATCATCGTAATTATCATGCTTTCTTAATATCAAAGTTATATTTTTTTAATATCAACGTAACTTTTCTTAATATCATAAAAAAAAAAAAAAAAAAAAAAAAAAAAAAAAAAAAAACAGTGATATTAAGTTTTTTACTAATATCAAAGTAACTTTTTAAGTAAATATCATTATTATCATAGTAGGACTCATAAATATCCTTAATATTACGGTACTACTAATAATCACAAAATAAAAAAGTGCTCAGAAAAATCTGAAAAATAAAAAAAGTAAAGAAGACAACAATAGTAAGGGGCGCTTAAAAGGAAAAAAATAAAAAAAATAAAAAATAAAAAAAATAATAAAAAAAAAAAATCATTTGTATGGTTAATTTGTACCGTGAAGATAGCGCTAGATCTTGACTTTTTTTACAAAAGTCAAGTTCAGATCTGGAAATGAGTGATCCAGATTCATATGTACGTTCGCATGAAAAACAAAAATCCGCCCGTGATCCTCAAAAACACTTTACAATATCGTACCATGTGATTAAAAACACTTTACATGCCATATTTGGTCAAGTAAATATTGATCTTGTTCAAAAAATAAATAAATAAATAAAGTATATATTGATAGTGGAAAAAAGGAAAAATAAAATATTGTATCATGTGATTAAAAACACTTTACATGCCATATTTGTCAAGTAAATATTGATAGTGGAAAAAAGGAAAATAAAATATTGTACCGTGGCGTGAAGTGTGTGTACGGTGGTGTGGATATAACTGAAACACTTAGAATATCGAAAAGAATATGAACAAAAACTAATGTTACTTAATTCACATAAAAAATACAAAATGATACGTTCACTGTATTCTTAATTAATGTTATACTACGTATTCCTCAATGATACTTGTTTATTTTTTATTTGAGTACCTAATAACTATCGGGCAAATTTTAGAGGAGTGCTACACCCACCTAAGGTTTACAAAAATTAATCCACTCGCTGACGTGGTAAAGTGGTGATTGGTTGGTTTTCTATGGCCCACAGAAAACCAACCAATCACCACTCTGCCACGTCAGCGAGTGGAAGAATTTTTGTAAACCTTAGGTGGATGTAGTAATATTCCAAATTTTAACCTATTCCTTCGATGCTGCTGGAGATCCATAAATACTACTCCGTATAAATTACTCCTATAAAAGGTTATTAAACAAGCCAACAATAGTTGTCAACCAAACGTCCAAACATAACTTACTTCCAAGAACTCAACAACAAGAACAAGAACTAGGTAGACATGGTTGTTTGCAGTATCAATGCATTACTTCAAGTGAATTGTTGTGTTCAAAGACCTTCTTCAGTCACCAACTTTGATCACTTCAAAAACCAACTCTTATCTTCTTTCCAGGTTCGATTTTCTTCTCTTTCTCGATATCTCTCAAACTATTACATCATTCAAATTTTCATGGATTATGGTTAACTTGCAGAAAATTTCCATTAAACTACAAGCTCCTCAAGCCACGATTAAGAAAACATCGGTAGAACTATTACATGCTATTACGGATTCAGTATTCCAGTTTATCGACCAACCGTTGCTCCCATCTCAGGTAATGTATCCATATAGTCACTAAAAATCACAATCTAGTATTAGCCACATATTTCTTATGACTTATCATATGTATATATTTATGAATTTTTGGAACCACTAGTATTTTTGTATATATTGTGATTGTATTATAAGGTGGCATTTTTTTAAAACATTACAAAAAGATATGTGAGTTTTATGAATATTGTACATTTCATAGTTATATGGATAGTCATTTCTATCTCCGTTTATAACATATAGTCCCTATTAAAAAACTTATGAGTGATGTTTGCAAAAATATGTACTTCCTTAAATTATTATCCTAATATTCTTAATCAAAAATATAGTAATGGTGATTAGAGGCTTTAATTGTCTTTTATTATGTAAACATAGAGTAACTTTGATCCGGTGGATGAGATAGGAGAAGCCGTTCATGTCGATGATGTACAAGGAATGATTCCAGATGGTTTTCCAGAAGGTGTTTACATAAGAAATGGTACAAAATATTTATACAGTTTTTCTTAATTTTGTTTTTGTCATAATGAAATTAGTAATGTTTAACTTCAAATATGAAGGTTCAAATCCTCTTTTTGGAGGGTTAAAGTCAACAGAATCGATATTTGGAAAATCAAGTCACATATGGGTTGAAGGTGAAGGAATGCTTCATGCTTTATATTTCAAGAAAGAATGTGATGGTAAATGGAGTGTTTTTTACAACAATAAGCATGTCGAAACTGATACATTCAAGATGGAGAAACAAAGAGACAAACCTTCGTTTCTTCCTGCTATTGAAGGCAATTCTTATGCTATTTTATTAGCTTATTTACTCAATGTGGTACGTTCTTGACATAATTGATCATACAACTGGATTTTACGATCCTTCTAAAGATAGTATTTTTTTGACGAATGTAGATGAGATTTGGGACAGTCAACAAGCTGCTAAGCAATACAAGTGTTTTTGAGCATTCGGGCAAGTATTACTCGGTTTCTGAGAACCATATGCCTCAAGAAATCGATATTCGAACACTTAAAACGATAGGAAACTGGGATGTCGATGAATTTTGGAATCGACCATTTTCAGCACACCCAAAGGTGAAAAAAAAGGCTTGTTAATTGATTATAACCAATGTACAATTTATCATGCTCCACTGACTCAACTTCAGCTAATCATATTGGCCCACTTTCTATGTTATAATACCGTCTTCCTGATGGTGATTTTAATGTCATCACTTATATTTTATGTAATTTTTTATTTACTTAAGATCAAAGGCTTAATAAGGTTTAGCTTACAGTCGAGTTAGGAGGTGAGCGGGCGGGGGTCGAGGGGAAGCCTCCCCTCGTGAGGTTTGGGGCAGCGCCCCAGAACCTAAACGATTTTTGGGATTCGGGTATTACCAGGGGCAGAGATAAAGGGGGGTCCGGGGGTCACATGACCCCCCGGTGAAAAAAATTGTAGGGTAAGTTTTCGAAATTTTTTAGCTATTTTTGTAAGTTGCCCCCCTAACGAACCAATTTTTAGTGTAGTTTCTAAAAATTATCATATTTTGCCCCCTCGATAATAAAGTTCTGGCTCCGCCCCTGGGTATTACCCGTTTTTCCCCGCAAAAGACACACCTTTTCATCAACAGTAGTGACTCTTCCCACCAACCGCTTTTAATCGAATATAGCTAACCTTCGGTTGGGTTATATACACTAGAATTGATCTCTTCCCGAACACAACACACACACAACAACTTTCTGTGTATTACTTTGATTTCTCGTGTCTTAGAACAAAGCGTAATTCTCTGAATTATCCAATTGAGGATTTCATGATACCCGAGGCATATAGGTTCGACATACTTCAATCTAAAAGTTATGTCAACACGATTCAGAGAATATATGATTATTACCACTTACACACAATTTCTAACACTTCCTCATGATAGGAAGTTGTTGTGTTGCATATATGGACATGAATATCATGAGTTGAACCAGTTTTGATGATCCAAATAGTAAAAATGAGTTAAGATTTTGTTCAGGGTAGCTTAAATTACATGTTTTGCTCCAGTAGAAAACTCCAGGTTCCGGGGAACTTGTAATGATGGGTGTAGACGCAATGAAACCTTTCTTTGAAATCGGCATTATTTCAGGTATCTTTAAGTCGTTTCTTTTCAGGCTTAAACTCTCATTTTGTATTCATTTTCATGAATCTTATTGAACAATATGTATGCAGCTGATGGAAGCAAACTAGTTCACAGAGGAGATCTAGAATTCAAAAGGTGTAGCCTTTGCCATGATATTGGTGTTACAATGAGGTAAAGATTGCTAGCTAATGTGTATGCAATGACTAGCAATATACTATTTCTTATTTTCTTACATACTTTAGGTATATCCACCCAATGCGTTTGGTCTAGTGGTTCGTGAGTGGCCAACTAACCAAGACTTTGTGGGTTAAACTACCGTTGGAGACATTTGTGAGATATATTGTGAGAAAGGTGGAATATGACTTAAAAAAATTGTCGTTCTAAAGAAATAAAAAGTAGGTCTATAGAATGGCCTAATGCATATGGGTCTATTTGACTAGTGACCGATAATGCACATGCTTTTGCAGATATAATGTTATACTGGATTTCCCGCTAACCATAGACATAAAACGACTCGCAACTGGAGGACCGTAAGTACCATTATATTTTTGTGTACTGTCATTGTAAAACTTGTCGATTATGATATCTTTGATGTATATAGCTTAAAATGAACAGATTGATAAAATTTGATAAAGATGGATACGCGAGGATTGGGGTGATGCCACGTTATGGCGATGCAGATAGTGTTAGATGGTTCCAAGTGGAACCATGTTGTGTGTTTCATATTATCAATACATTTGAGGACGGCAATGAGGTTAGCTATTGGTATTTAGGGCATCCACTATGGTAAACCTTTGTAAAGGTTTATAATTTTGTTTTTACATTAATTTATAAACCTTTTTGTTTTATAAACCTATTCCCACTATGTATAAACCTTTTCAAGTTTTATCAACATCTCACATAACTCAAATGCATTAAATTATGAAAAGGTCCAATATCCTAGACCTCTTCATGACACATAAGCATGAAATAGATGTCCACTATGGTTTACAAGTTTTTAGACCTCTTCATAATTTTATAAACCTTTTCATAAACCACCATAGTAGATGCCATTAGTATTCTAATGATGAATTTTAATTAATGGGAGTTACGGAGTATAAATTAAAAATCAATCTTCATATTTGGAGAAGCATATTGATTTTAAACTTAGAAATATGCAAACACGTACATACAGGTAATTATGTGGGCATTTAGAGCTAGAAACTCTATTATACCAGGACCTGATCTCGGGTTGAACAAGTTTGAGTGGTTTTCTAGCCGCTTTGCAAATGAAAAAGATTCGAACCTCAATGCAGATGAATCATTATTCTCACAAGCGTATGAATGGAGATTAAACATGGAGACAGGTGAGGTGAAAGAACGATTCCTCACAGGAAATTCTCATTCTATGGATTTCCCAATGATCAATGAAAATTTCACTGGGCTAAAAAACAAATATGGGTATGCCCAAACGGTTGATTTGGACGCTAGTCGCATTTCAGGAATGGCTAAATATGGTGGACTAATGAAGCTCCAATTGGATGACACGAAACAACTAGATTATGTTAAAATGGAGTATCATAAATTCCCCAAGAACACATTTTGCACAGGTGCTGCTTTTGTGGCAAAACCCGATGGTCTAGATGAAGACGACGGTTGGGTGATCACGTTTGTACACGATGAACATTTAAATAGATCACGAGTAAGTTTACATTAATCGCATAATTTGGTTTAATGTTTTCAAATGAGTTGTACAATGATACTGGTGGTATTATGCTTAATGGCTTGCAAATTGCGTTTTTTAGGTTATTATAGTGGATGCTAAGAAGTTTACGAGTGAGCCCGTTGCCATTATCACATTGCCAAGTCGAGTGCCATATGGTTTTCATGGAGCGTTCATGCCAATAAACCTGTAATGAATGATACTGAATATACATCCATGAATGCACAAAATGCTGAGATAGAGGCCAAGTAGAACGCCCTTATTCGATTTATTTTATATTTGTATACATATGATGAATTAGTGGAGACGTGGCCATAGACGAATAAAATGCATAAGCTGCATTATATCTTTCAATAATGTTACTATACATCAGTATTATACATAAGCTGTATTTCTTTCATTGTATATTGTACAATGAACGCGCAAACCGGTAAAAGGAGAATGATCCCTCTTAACCCGGGGAAGTCGAGTATTTGCCTCTAATGTGAGCGGCAAAAAGGGTGGTTCTATGGTTGTTTCGGTACTTTTTACTTACCATCACAAGATATTCACCTAACCAGGTTTTGAACCCTTTTCTCTTCTTCTCTTCTCATACTTTGGTAACACCTTTGCGGAGATGATTGTATATCTTACGATGAATTAGTGGTAATGTGTCAATAGACAACAATGAAACAACTTTTCACGCTAGCTAATGCTTGCCCAAAAAATAAACTAAGCTAGATTTTGTATCTATATATCATATATCAGTAGATGGATGTGATGCATAGATGCAAACAGAAACCATCTATCTAATTTTCTTGTAAGTGATGACAAAGTCCTAAATGTTTGATAATTTTGAATGATCCCACATCGGCTGAGAGAGTAAAGGAAAAGGTTAGGGGAGGTGTATAATAGGGGAAAGATGAAACTGGTTTAGTTACTTACCTGGATGGGGTCAATGGGTGATCAAAAAGGCCCATGGCTTAGGTTAGTGACCTCCATTGCACTTAGGAGGGGTGCTACCCTAAGGTCGGCTCAAGTGGTCGAGCCTACATCATAATTTGTGATAGTGGGGGTTTGCGTTCGCGCAGCCCCTAACCAATACTTAGTTTAAACTTACACAGTAGATTTGGTTTCAATGCGTTAACGGACCAATCTGAAAGACACTAATATATAAGCTAAAAAGTAAATTGTGAAACCATAAATTGTAAGCACAATCTTGACCATTTAGAAAGTCTTATGAGTGTGACATCATCGTTATAAACGTTTTTTGCAATTTGCTCTCAATTAAATGAGAAACATGTTTTTTTTTTTTTTGTTTTTTTTTTAGGCCAAATTTGGCTTTAAAGAATACTTGCATATTTTCTTTCTTTTTTGGCAAAAAAAAGTGATGATATATTGAAATTAAAGGAACCACCTTCAACCAACTAGAAAGGTGGCAAAAGTACAATAAGATAACATTACACTTATACAGTAACTCATAAACATGAGTGAACTTGTGACAAATGACACCACGAGGAAGTCCTTTGCAGAGTCATTGAAGCAGAGAGCCATGAACATGTTAGTACCAATAATACGTTATACGTATTAAAGTTTCCTTGACAATTCCAAAGGCAAAAATGACGATTCAACGACATGATACAACACCACTTATGCTAATATGATAACTGTTGAGTTGTAGTTTTCCAAATCTTTGAGGAAATCCTTACACAAATCACTTTAGTTGGTAAAACATAGCCTGAAAATAGATATCCCTGAATTTATATATAGCTAAACTACGAAAGTTGTGAGATGGAGTAAGTTCATCATCATCTGAATTATCAAAATTTGCAGAAGTCTTGGTGATAGTGTATGGATATTAGTAGCCCAAGCCCACTAATTACACGCCAAAGTAAAGCCCGTTATCAACACTTTATAAGGCTCATTATCAATATTTGATAGGCCCGTCCACTTTCCCAGGTCGCACATGGTTTGGGAAAGTCTCTCAGTCTGTGTAGCATTATACATGTGACAACTGTCTCCTAATTGTCAATAACAATTAAGATATGCATCTGACATAGATATTGGGAGACACGCGACCAAGAATATGGCAAACGGGCACGACCTGGTACGAGCCAAGGAGAGGATGCCACCTGTCATTCTTGTCTACCCGTCAGATGATGAACACATGGCCTGTCTACAGTCATTGATCATCCACATAAGTTTTATCCTTAAACCCTAGATATGTCTCTATGAGTGTGCATAATGGCGCAAAAAAAAATTTACTGTCAAAAAAGGAAATAAATAAGGGTGAGGACTTGTACTTTTTATTTTTTTAAAGTAAACGAGTGGGGTAGCCCGCGCGTTGCCGCGGGAGTGCCTTGTCGAGTTTATTTTTTGTATTTATCTGTTAGCATTTGTATGACTTTGAACTTGCATCTGGTACTACAAATTGAGTCTACGAAGTTTTCGTAAGGCTGCAAAAGCTATTACACCTTAAAATTTCTTGCAATTACATCAAACAATATATGTTTTTAAGGAGTATGCAGAACTGATGCATCTTTACTTGGTCTGCAGCAGCAGTCAAAAGCCAATTCATGTTTCTTTTTTACATTATTTTACTTAAGTTCAATATTGTACGCACCTGGTCGAAGAGTTATTCTTCTTGCTCATTATCCTTTTTAAGCAGTTCCCCTTGCTCAATATCAACATCTTCAACTTTAGCCTTGTCCGCGTTTTTGGCTTGTGTGCTAGAAGTTGCTGTCATTACTTGTTTTACGTCATCCATAAAGATTCAAACATGGTTTTCATGCAGAAGTGACCAGGATAACTGAAACCATGTTGAGTAGTTGAAAGATGCAGTTAAAACACATGAAAACTATCATTATTATGAGTATTACTTCATATCTTAAGTGAACGAAAAACTACCAACATGTATGCATTCGGTTAGTTATCGAGCATAGTTGCACAAATTTGTATAGAGTAAACCCTGAAAGAGAGTTAGGTAAAAATGTTGAATTATTGAATATACAAAACTACCATCTTCACATTATTTAATAATTGATTAGCTCAGAAAGTTGCCAGTGTTTTTAGTTTCAACATGTTCCTTGTAATTCAATAAGTGGACATGCAAAGAGGTAAACCTCTTTTCAAGTAATCTTTCTTAGGTTGCACATTTAAAAATTGCTATGGAGCCAAAGCATAGTAGCAGTAGTAATTATATACCCAGCAACATGCAAAGAGGTAAATCACTTGCAAATAACTCACCAAGGTGAAATTTAACTGTGCAAGGTAAGAAAGATTACTTGAAAAGGAGACATTTGTTGGCTGGTGCAAACTGCAGACATGGTGCAGCTCACATCAAGCTACCTCGCCTCAGGCCCAGCAAACGACAAAGTGAATTTATAAAGAAGCCGACCCTGTGTCTTAGTGTTTGATCTTTTACAACGCGGCGTAGCTCCCTGTCAGCTAAACCAATCTGTAAAAATACAAAAAAACAATGAAGAAACTTAGCAATAGGTTTTCCGAAAACTTTTGTTTCGAATAAAAATTGTCGTGCTTTATCAAACTCAAAACATAGATGAAGTCAAATATAAAGAAAATATTATCTATAGGTCCATAAGACTGTTTGTTGCTATTAATATTGTTGCTTTGGTTGTTGAAATCTTTGTTTATTTCCAAAAATGGGATTTGAAATTTCTTACTAATAGTACAGTTGTGTTACTATGCCTGGGTTTTTAAAGGGAAAAATGAGAATAAAACTAACATTGATCTGTACATGTGTGTTCTCCTCCTATAGAACGGGTTATTAATATTTTGATAACGACGCATTTCTGATTTATATATTTGACATGAGAATATGTGGGTAAGAATGATGTTTGACTATGAAATGATCTAAAGAGTTCTTAGTGTATCAAGAATGTGTAATTTAATTAGAATTTATAAGTACAATAGCGGAAGTATGATGCCCAAAAGAATGATTAAATACAGTGAATAACTCTTACTGGCTGGAGCCTATATTGTGCACCTGTTATCATCTAAGCAGCCAACATGAGACCTCTGACGCCTTCCTGCAACAGTTTTTAAGTAAACAAATCAGGAAATTGATGGAATAGTTGAGTTTTTTTTATCAAATACTTGTTGCATTTATAAAACTCACATCAAAGACCTATAAACACACCTCCTTTTCACTCAGAGAGAATAAGATAAACTTACAAAAGACAATGCGGGATGATTGAAAAGCAGGTCTTGTTGGAGTTACAAATCCATTATCCTTCCATCCGTTGTGCCTATCCAATGATACACTTGACCTGAGATTTTGAACACATACGACCCTCTTCCATCGTTTAAGAAAGTTGCAGTTGCAGACCCTACGCAGATTGTGGCAACTGTCGAGGAGACCTTTTTCAACATCGTATCTGCATGTGACAAACTGTTCTTTAGGATAACTAAATAATACTGAATAACATTATACCTTAAACAAATGTAAAACGCTTATGATCTTTACAGATGATCAATAACATATTTTGAACACTCTTATATGCTTACCTCCGTGTTTGAAGAAAAAATGAAGCTAGAAACCAATAAGAGTTAAATGTGCCACAATTCATCAACGTGTGAAACGAATAGCAGTTCGTAAGCCGTCAAAATTGAATCACTTAGTAACTCTAGTATGTGTAGAATGTAAATACCTGAGACAACATATTTGTACTAAGACCGGTAATCCACATAGACACGGCCATTCTCGGCATCTTCCCTGTTGCCCCTCTTCTCAAAGCCCTTCGAGAGATTCAAGACCCCCCATAACCACCACATCAGCTAAGCTCATAAATAGGGAAACTAAGCTAATCAAAACACCGCCTAACAAAAGAACAAAAGGCACATAAAAATATGCTTAACTAATTGACCATGTTGACTATGTATAGTTTAAGCAACGGGATCACTTCAGAATCTGATTTGCTCATTTTGTTTCTTATAAACTGCATTTAACCACTTTTTCTAACAAAGGCATGTGTTTGATCAACCACCTTAATTTCCATGATAGAAATTTACAAACTTCTTGCAAATTAAACCATAACAGTTATAAAAAAGTACCTCCTTTATAGCATTTTGATTTCGTAACTCATGATCCACCAATTTAGTCATCATACAAATACCACCAACTAAAATCATTTCAATGACTACACCCTCAGAAACATTTGACAGAAATAATTTATAGCGTATTTTGTAACTTCTTTTGAATGTAGCATATTTATATAACAAATTTCAATTTGTTTTGGTAGCTATTAATTAAGTTCTAATAGGGACTCTTTGATCATATTCAAAAATATCTTGTTAAGTACTTTTGTTCTCCTCATATTAATTTTCCTTTTTATGGGCTAAGTATAGCCAGATAATTGCAAATACAGATGTACCTTTGTCCTTTGATGGTGTGTTCAGTAGGCGTGTGCCAATGAATGTTATTCAGCTGATACTCGGTTACATTTATATGGATATGTCCTGCTCCTCTTATCCATCTCAGTTGAAACCCATGTTGCTGCAACAAAATACAATTTTCATGATTAATCCCCAATTCCAACTACACATTTCAGAAAAAAAAAAAAAAAAAAAAAAAAAAAAAAAAAAAAATTGCAGCATCAACCCAATTTTGCCACATGAAACACATAATCAGATCTGCCATCGTCCACAAATCAATGTTTGAAAAAGAAATAATTCAATTAAGTTGACCATTAATTATATAAAATAATTATAAGCCCGATTAAAAAAACCCAAATTTAACTAATTTAAACACATGGAATTAGGGTTGATAAAACTTACCCAATCGAGTTATGGAGGTAGACAGTTTGAAGATTAAATTGTTGCTGCTTCTTGTTTCTCAAAGTAATGATAATCATAATTAAAAGCTAGTTCTTTGTCAACTCTTTATTTGTACGAAGGTTTATATACCTGCAGCTCCCGCCGCTTATCCCGGCCTTCAAGATTTCGATTGGTTCACGGGGGTTTTGGATTTGCGCTGGCATCGCAATGGTTTTGGGTTTTGATGATGAACATGGCAAAGATAATTCAAAAACCACCTATGATGGTGTCTGTGATTATGATTTATGTTAGTGAGAAGAGAGTATTATGGAAATTTCTAGAGAGAGCGAGAGATATAGTTTGTGTCTGTGTGTGTACACTGTAGTGTACAACTACTTTGAAGCAAGGATCACTGTTGCGTCAACTGTTTCGTACAAAGTTTCATGGCAAAAGCAATCCCGGGGTTTTAACTACTTTGAAGCAAGGATCACTGTTGCGTCAACTGTTTCGTACAAAGTTTCATGGCAAAAGCAATCCCGGGGTTTTAACATATAATATAATATAATATAATATAATTATAATTATAATATAATATAATTGAAAAACAGAACAAGTTATTCTCATATGCCCTGTCCTTTTATATTAAAAGTCCTTAATTATGACCGCCTTTTCCGTAGGTGCATAATGGCGCAACTTTATACTTAACACCCACTACTTAACTTGATTCCAAGTTCACCCCTTCCAATTTGACACAATACAAAACATACACTAAAGTCTTGTATATGAAAATAAGTGAGATAGTGAATAGCAAATACCAATAATGATCAAAAGTGTTACAAGGGTAAAGCTGATGAAACGTCTGATTTTAGAAGACCTCCAACTTTTACATCTCTTGCGTATATTTAGGCCTCTAATTTATAAAACTTGTGATTTTCCGAACGCATATATGTATAATACTTAATTTTTACATCAAAGTTAGTTTGAATAATAAATTAAAAGGGTAATTAATTTTGTTTTCCTCAATTGAAAAGAGCCTTATCTCCAAATTTCACTTTATGTCTCCGGAAAGCGAGACGCTCATGATGCTGATAGAATTTGTACTGCTATATGTTTGCTTCAATTTGGATTAGTTAACAATCTCATCTCATTCTTGTCTCTAGAGCCGTTTCAAAATTTTGGTGGCCATGTGCCGTAACTAAAAATGGGCCTCAATAAGCACAAAAAAAATTCTGATAACCATAAAAGATATCCATTAGTGATACACAATTAGTTATTTAATTGGATATCCTTTCTCCCTCCTCTCCATAACCCATGGCCAAACGCAAACTCCCTCTAGGGTTTGTAGCTATGATCCTAAAGCTTGTGTCTATTATAGTTCAAGGTTTATTGCTACATTAAGGGTTATTGAACTAGCATCAAAGTGGTGTACAAGGAAGTGTTGTGTGTTTCTACTTAGAGGTGATCAACCTAATTGATAACTTGGGTTTCTTAGATAGATCGGGTATTGGTGATAGTCTCCGTTCGATCCACCGAATCACGCTTCAAAGTTATACGTTTATTTGTTAGTCTTTCGATTGATCATATGACTCTATGGATCCGTATGGGTGATTTGTTTCCGCTGTTTTTTATAAAATCACCTATACTGATTACTTATCTGCTTACTTATATTTATCGACAGAAACATAAATTATTGTGCTTTTGTCTTTAATTACTCCGTAGTTGGATTCTAGGGTTGTGAGGCTCTCGTGTGTCTTCGTAGGATACCCAAAGAAAAGATGGGTTACTACTTCTACTACCCCACATGGGAACACAATATTTTTTGCTCGGTATGCTGAGTTTCTTGAGAGTAGTCTCATTTCACAAGAAGCGAGTGGGAGCGCTATAGACTTTTATGAAATTCAAAGAGAAGATGCACAACCTTTTGGTAACACTAGTGAACATCACATTGTGGCTGAACATGAAAATGTTAAACTACAGAGTGATGTAGCTCCCATTCGTAGATCTACAAGGAAACCTCAAGCACTTGAACGATATGGTTTCTATGTCTATGTTAAGGAACATGAGTTAGGGGGTGTTTCTTTTTTTCCTTAGCTAAGAGACTATGTGGGTCCTACGTGGGCTCATGCATGTTAATGCCTCTATATGAGGAGAGAGACATATTATATGGCTTGTGGATATAGAGGAATTAGTGGAAATTTGTGGGCTTCACATAAAAAATAAATATTATTAAATGCTTGTGTGGACCCATGAGGTCCATTTCTCTTAGCTAATGGAAAAAAAAAAAAAAAAAAAAAAAAAAAAAAAAAAAAAAACCATTAGGGGATCATGGTGAACCTACTAACTATAGAGAAGCATTATCAAATCCTGAATCTGATAAATGGCTCGAAGCTATGAATGTGAAAATGCAATCCATGAAAGATAATCAAGTGTGAAGCTTGGTTGATCTTCCTCCTAATAGCAAGACTGTTAGGAGTAAATGGCTCTTGAAAAAGAAGACTGATATAGATGGCAATGTACACACCTATAAAGCTCGTCTAGTAGCAAAAGGTTATACTCAAACTTACGGGAATCATTATGAAGAAACCTTCTCACTTGTTGAAGACGTTGAAGCTATTAGAATTCTCATAACCATAGCAGTGTTTTATGACTCTGAGATTTGGCAAATAGATGTCAAAATTGTCTTCTTAAACGACAACTAAATGAAGAAGTTTATATGGTGAAACCCTAAAGCAATTTAGGATGGTGGATTCCAAATGAAGATGTTTTTATTGGACTACCATTGACAAAATCCTAGAGCGATTTAGGATGGAGGCTTCCAAACATGGGAGTTGTTAGACCCGTTTCCCGGGTGTTGGGACCCCACCATAGATGAAAATGGATAAAGATCTCATGTGATTGGCCAGTCAACATTTGTTGCTTAATTGTCAAACTAATAGTCAATGAATGAGTTATAAGTTATGGAAAGCATAATAGAGTATATTTAGAATGGAAGTAAACTCAAGGGGCTTATGTTGTCACATATGTAAGTGTTATAAGTATATTTGTGGCTTAAATAGAAAGAAAAGGACTTGAGGGGCCTTTCTTGCCATAGACCCATAGTTGTGCAAGTATTTATGTGGTTATCCACAAGTTTCTAGTATTTTCCACATCCTTCAAGGGTGTGTTTGTTGAGGTGTGGTTTAGGAGAGAAAGGGAGGTAAATATGGAAGTCTTGATGATCTCTAATGGTGATCAAGTGTCCTTGTCAAAGAAGCTTGTGCCTAGTAATGATTCCACATCAAGTAAGTAATCCTTTGTTCTATGAGGTTATAGATTAGGTGGAAGTGGGTTTTTATCATATGATCAAGATATGATCATATCATGATATGGAATGGAAGTTGAGTATATTTGATGGGTTATGTTAACCCTTGTTTATGTATTTGATTGTTATGTTATTAGGTTTTGATATATTATAGAGGAGGATAATGATGATGATGGAAGATTGTAATGATGATGATGTTCTTGATGTTATGTAGCTTGGATTAAGGTAAGTAAAATGATGATGACATGTGTTATATGAATGTCTAACATATATGTGTTATGTATGTGTTTGTGTTTAGTGAAAAAGAGACTTGAGATGTGCCTATGTGCTATGATAGATATGATCTAAGTGATGAAATTGGTTGTGAGAGTAAGTTGATGTTATGTGTTCATGTAAGAGTTAGAAAGTTGAGCCACTAAGTAAGTGGTTGGATATATGTGATGCTTATGTGTTTGATTGAAGTATAATGGTATGTTATGGTCGTTTTACTTACTAAGCCTTTGTGTTTACGGTTTAGTTGTCTAACCATTTTGTAGGTCGACATGTTTATATGGATGGCTTAGACGTAAGGATTAAGGATTGGTTATGCGAATGTTAGAAGGATTTGGGTAAAAATGTAGGAGCTTAGGTAGATACCGAGCTCTATGTTGATGTTGTACCCCGTGAGTCTTTTAATGGTTTTTGGTAAATGTGTCTTCAAGTGTCAAAGTGTATGAAATGATTGTTATAGAGATTTGGATGCCAAATGGGTGCCATGGTAATAGTTAACATGTTTTATGTATATATAAAGGGGCGTTTGGGTTATGGTGTGTTTCTACCCATTTTGGGGTTTGACGGGTCAAATGGTTATGGAAATGATTTCTCATGATATGTTAATGAGTTATGGAAGTTTTGGTGTTGTTTTGACCTATAGAAGTCGTTTTCCGGAATATACGCAAATGAAGAAAATGATGTAAAAGTGCAGGTCCACCATACGGCCGTATGGTATTATTCCATACAGCCATACGGTCTAAATCACAGAAATATCGTAATCTGTTTACATGGCCATACGGCCGTATGGTATTTTACCATACAGCCGTATGGTGCTTTCCCAGATTTTGTCGGTTTTGTTTATTTTGTAGAAAATGAACTGTAAGTCGTTAGAAGTCGTGCCACCCGTCATTTTAAAGGTAATTGAGTCTATTTTCATTTAAAAATGGTTTTAAGGTCTGAATGTTTATATATTTTTGTCAATGGTCAAAAGAGTAACAGAATGTCCATTAAAGTCAAGCGTTTTCGCGTTAAAGTTTTAGTTTTTGGTCAAATCGGGCACGGGGTGTAACAGGAGTCTTCCAATGCAACCCAATAAGGAATTTAGTAAGACTTAAGAACCACTCTACACCCCAAGAGGTGAAGAGAATGAAAGGAATCCTTTATGCTTCGGCTATAGGATTTATTATGTACGTGGTGAGGTGCACTAGACCTTACGTAGCGTTCTTTTAGAACCTAACCAGTAAATACCAACAGAATCCAAGAGAATGTCACTGGACTGCTGTTAAGAACATATTGAAGTATCTGTGAAATACTAAAGATATATTTCTTCTTTATGGTGGTGATGTCGAACACGAGCTCAATGTTACCTGCTACACTGATGCTTGTTTTGAAACGATCGTGACGATACTGAATCCCAGACATGATACGCTTTCATGATTAATGGAGGCGATGTCGACTGGAAGAGTGATAAATAAAGCACTACTGCGATGTCCTCTACAAAAGCTGAATACATAGCTGCTTCTGAAGCTGCAATGAAGGCGGTTTGGATACGAAAAACTTATTTCTGGGCTTGGCGTTGTTCCCAGCAATGAATGACCTATGGATATGTATTGCGATAATTCTGGTTCCATTATCATAGCTAATGAACCTAGTGTCTAAAAAGATGCCAAACACTTTCTTCGGAAGGTTCACTACATTTGAGAACTTATCGGAGAAGGTGAAATACGTCTTCTTAAAGTTCACACAGATGAAAACTTAGCTGATCCTTTTACGAAGCCAATGCATGTACCAAACATGTCGAGCATGCAAGGAACATTTGACATTGACCTGTTAGTAGTCTCGTGTAGATCTGATTTTAGTATTTGAATAATTTGGAATGTTAAACGGTTTTTATTTTATAATGAGTTGATGTACTGGTTATGATTGTTTTCATTTATATCAACTGTATTCTATATTTTCATGTTTATTCCATGAATAATTTATTTGTTCTAAATTATCCATTGTCAGTTGACGATACGAGAGTATTATCGGATGGCAAATTTGAGAGTATTGGTAACATTCATTAAGAATGAATAATAAGTGATGATGCCACCAAACTTATATGTTCTTCATTGTGATGACATTGGACTAACCCAACCTAAGAGACTTCACTACATGGATCGACGTCTATAGTGAATCTCGCTAGTGGTTATGTTACTCATACATAGACTTGAGATGCAAGTAGGTTTTGTGTGTGTGGAACGTCAACCTTTGATATAGTTAAACGTTGTCTTGAACAAGGTTTTTATAAAGTCTATCGTCAGGAGTGATGTGAAGCACATGACGGAAACGTGCAGTCATGTGTGTTTGAAGTTAGATACTACTGGGCCCCTCGATGAATTAGACAAATGTTTGTGTGGCTGCACCGAAATGTGATTGAGATCATCTTGATCAATTTGGTAATCTAGTTTAATATTTATATCGAGAAACAAAATCGTTAAACAATTAGAATGACATTGGATCAATGTCTAATGTTCAACAAAGTATCTGCAACAAAGGGGATGATTGATTCATAAACCATTTAAAACGAGATATTTAAGAAACTATCATCACATGTTTCTAAGGGTATTGGCGTGTTGCTAGATGCTAACATTTGCTTATGTAATTACTTGATTATTATGACGTGCGCAAGTGGGAGCTATTGGAGTATGCTCGTATCATAATAAATAATTATATGGCTAAAAACATGTGAGCCTATGGGGTCACACACTTATACACGGATGTACCATTTAATATAACATATCTATTGTATTTACGTTATATATAACTAATCATGATCAATAACGGGATATTAATTACTAAGTTAAAACTTAAGTTAATTAGATTGGATGCCCATTTGGAGGCCCTTGGTGGCCAGCCTAGACAGAGAAAAGGAAAAGTGGAAGGGGCTTGGTGTAACTTGTGGTTTGATAACTTCTAATTTGATTTAGTCTCACAATTAGAAGATCACAATTAACAACTTACCAAAGAACTCTCCCCCTCCTCTCCATAACCCACGGCCAAACACAAACTCCCTCTAGGATTTGTAGTTTTGATCCTAAAGCTTGTGCTTATTGTAGTTCAAGGTTTATTGTTACGTTAAGGGTTATTGGACTAGCATCAATGCGGTGTACAAAAAAGTGTTGTGTGTTTCTACTTAGAGGTGATCAACCTAATTGATCACTTGAGTTTCTTACATAGATCGGGTATTGGTAATAGTCTCCGTTCGATCTACTGAATCAAGCTAAGGTGTACGTTTATTTGTTGTTGTTTCGATTGATTATATGACTCTATGATTCTGTTTGGGTGATTTGTTTCCGCTGCTCTTTATATTTATTTACATGTTATTTATCTATAAAATCACCTATACCTATTACTTATCTAATTACTTATATTTATCTATAGAAACTTAAATTACTGTGCTTTTGTCTTTAATTACTTCGTACGTTGTTGGATACGTTGTTTTATTTAACATAATTAGATACCTTACTAATTGAATAGTTTTTGTTAGTTCAAAAATTTGAACCTCGCATCATGATAACAAAAATATTCACGGTTAATAGCAAATATATTATTTTATGCGCCCTTATATATTAATCCGTATACCTATGTGTGGTCTGCATAAAAATTTGCGGCCCTCATTAACAGGATACCATGTGCGTCGACACTTGTTGCAACTCCTTTGGGCCGGTCGTGCTTGTCTCAATATAGATATTAAACTAGATTATCGAATGGCAAATTTGTTCTAAATTATCCATTGTCAGTTGACGATACGAGAGTATTATCGAATGGCAAATTTGAGAGTATTGGTAACATTCATTAAGAATGAATAATAAGTGATGATGCCACCAAACTTATATGTTCTTCATTGTGATGACATTGGACTAACCCAACCTACGAGACTTCACTACATGGATCGACGTCTATAGTGAATCTCGCTAGTGGTTATGTTACTCATACATAGAGTTGAGATGCAAGTAGGTTTTGTGTGTGTGGAACGTCAACCTTTGATATAGTTAAACGTTGTCTTGAACAAGGTTTTTATAAAGTCTATCGTCAGGAGTGATGTGAAGCACATGACGGACACGTGCAGTCATGTGTGTTTGAAGTTAGATACTATTGGGCCCCTCGATGAATTAGACAAATGTTTGTGTGGCTGCACCGAAATGTGATTGAGATAATCTTGATCAATTTGGTAATCTAGTTTAATATCTATATCGAGAAACAAAATCGTTAAACAGTTAGAATGACATTGGATCAATGTCTAATGTTCAACAAAGTATATGCAACAAAGGGATGATTGATTCATAAGCCATTTAAAACGAGATATTTAAGAAACTATCATCACATGTTTCTAAGGGTATTGGCGTGTTGCTAGATGCTAACCTTTGCTTATGTAATTACTTGATTATTATGACGTGCGCAAGTGGGAGCTGTTGGCTCGTGTCATAATAAATAATTATATGGCTAAACACATGTGAGCCTATGGGGTCACACACTTATACACAGATGTACCATTTAATATAACATATCTATTGTATTTACGTTATATATAACCAATCATGATCAATAACGGGCTATTAATTACTAATTTAAAACTTAAGTTAATTAGATTGGACCAAACAAATGCGCAAGCCCATTTGGAGGCCCTTGGTGGCCAGCCTAGACAGAGAAAAGGAAAAGTGGAAGGGGCTTGGTGTAACTTGTGGTTTGATAACTTCTAATTTGATTTAGTCTCACAATTAGAAGATCACAATTAACAACTTACCAAAGAACTCTCCCCCTCCTCTCCATAACCCACGGCCAAACACAAACTCCCTCTAGGATTTGTAGTTTTGATCCTAAAGCTTGTGCCTATTGTAGTTCAAGGTTTATTGTTACGTTAAGGGTTATTGGACTAGCATCAATGCGGTGTACAAAAAAGTGTTGTGTGTTTCTACTTAGAGGTGATCAACCTAATTGATCACTTGAGTTTCTTACATAGATCGGGTATTGGTAATAGTCTCCGTTCGATCTACTAAATCAAGCTAAGGTGTACGTTTATTTGTTGTTGTTTCGATTGATTATATGACTCTATGATTCTGTTTGGATAATTTGTTTTCGCTGCTCTTTATATTTATTTACATGTTAGTTATCTATAAAATCACCTATACCTATTACTTATCTAATTACTTATATTTATCTATAGAAACATAAATTACTGTGCTTTTGTCTTTAATTACTCCGTACGTTGTTGTTGGATACGTTATTTTATTTAACATAATTAGATACCTTACTAATTGAATAGTTTTTGTTAGTTCAAAATTTTGAACCTCGCATCATGATAACAAAAATATTCACGGTTAATAGTAAATATATTATTTTATGCGCCCTTATATATTAATCCGTATACTTATGTGTGGTCTGCATAAAATTTGCGGCCCTCATTAACAGGATACCATGTGCGTCGACACTTGTTGCAACTCCTTTGGGCTGGTCGTGCTTGTCTCAAGCGGAATGATCGTCTGGATAAAGGCTAGCGCTCCTTCCTTCCTCGCATTCTTCATTTGTGCCAAGATATAAAAAGAGCGCACCGTAAAACAACATGATATGGATCAAATTTATTCTTATCTTAGATGACCCCTTCACAATTCACATTACTATATATGGTCAAGACATGCACAGTAAAAGTATGAAATAGTCAAACTTTACAAAAAGAAAAGTAGAAGGACCAATTTATAAACTTTATCTCATTACTTTCTTTATGTAATGTGGACCAAATTTTATAACGTAAAAAAAATCATTTTCCAATCAATCAATTAATCTCCCAAAACCAATATTCCTCTGTTTTTTTTCATATACAAGCAACCATCCAAATTTGTCCATTCATGGCTGCTGCTGCTACTCACCAACAGGTAATCTTAACCAAACACATTTTATATATTTCTATAAGTTCATCACCTTGGATTTAGTCAAAGAAGTTGACTAGTTGCATAAAGTCAATATATGTGCAAACTTCATGTGATCTATTAGCATATATCAAGATATTGGATTTAAGTAACATATACCCATTTTAGTGAACTTGGTAATGCTTATGTTTTCATATTTGTATCTGTTATTGGTTTTGTGATTCAGTGAACTTTGGCTTGTGGTGGAATTTAATGTTATTTGCTTGTTTTAAGTTGATTATGTTAATTAGGCTAAGTTGTTATATGTTTATTTAAGGTTTTAAGTTTGGGTGTGTGAATTGATAGTTTGATCAAGTTAAAGTAGTCAGAGTTATTTCTTTTTTGGATTGAGATCCTCTCTAGTTCACTTGAATAGGACCGGTAATGTTCTCTCACAGACAAAACAGTGGAGCCTACTGAGGGACCTGGTTTTCTTTTTGATTGTGAGAGAACATTACCGGTCATGTTCGTGTGAACTTGAGAGGATCTCAATCCTTCTTTTGTTGGACAATATACATAGCGCGTTTTTCAAGAGATTATTTGGTTATCGCGTTTTAAAAGCAATCTGAATTTGCATAGGGTCAAATAATAGGTTTTCATGATCAGTTAGAGAGAAACTTATTGGAGAATGCTTATAGCTTTTTGGAGAATGGTTATAGCTTTTTCGAATCATATAATCTATTTTTAGAAAGACCAATGCTCTACGCACAATGTTTGTTGCAAAGTTGATGCAGTTAGTATTGTACCTTTACTCAAAGAGTTCAAGAATTATAGTATTAATTTTAGAAGGGAAAAAGCCCACACTTTAGGCCAGTGTAGTCAAAAGCGAGAAAAAGCGAGCTTTAAGCGAAGAAGCGAAGCGAAGCGCCCTAAAGCACTTTGATTCTAAAGAAGCGAGGCATTTTACTAAAGCGAGCAAAAGCGTTGTCAGGCGACCGAAAAGCGACTGAAAAGCGCTCGCTTTTTTGTATAATGGCTAGTTTTTAATTTTTTAGCTAATGAAGTTATACAGCCGGCCCTAATCTTCTAAATTAGGTTGAATAATTACAAAACTAACCCTTTAGTATAATATTATAAATAATTACAAGTAGGACACTCTGATGAATCCGACGAGGATCTTGTAGATGAAGATGATACAGTGGATCTCGGAAACGATGGGGAAATAAGAAATGAGAACTTAGATGATTATTCCGACTAAAATAGTAAACTTTAAGCTTTAACTATTTGAATAAACTTCTCTTTTGTGGTCTTTTTATATTAAAAATGAGGATTTTAAGATAATTATGTTTTAATTTAATCAGTGTTTTCATACCATACACTATTATATGCACAAAGGGTAAAAAGTTAACTGAAGCGCTCGCTTTTGTCGCTTCTCGCTTCTCACTTTAGGGAAAGGCATGTCGCTTTGAGGTCGCTTTCGCTTTTAACTACCTTGCTTTAGGCTGTTGTGACAACTTTGGCACATATGAATTATGATAGACTGTAGTTATGTGTAATATTTTTAGACTTTATATTTTATTACCTTATTGGTTAGAATGTTTTAATGCCGTCGTTTATTGGTTTGTTATCATAGATCATCTTTATTACATATAACTTTGCTTATTGAAAGTTTGTGCAGCCGTATTGGTATTAGTACTTAATAAATATAAATCTTATATATCAACGGGTAATCTTGCAGTGATCGTAAATCAAGGACCATTAGTGCATTATAACAATGGGTCACGAAGTTCAGTACTTATCAGAAACCAAGAGATTGGTGTCCCTTGTGGCAGTAGTATTTGCGGTGTTTATGATGTTCCAGTATTTTGAGTTTCCTTATGGTGATGTTGTATCATCCTTATTCTCCGCAAGCAGGGCTCAAGAAGTCGTAAATGGAACCTACCCAACTGAAGCTTTACCAAAAATCCCTCAAATACATGGAAACATCACCCATTCTTATGCCTTAGATAGCAGTAATAATGTTAGTAATTCAAGCGTAGATGCTTTGAGTACGATACCTGCAACCCTTTCACCACTAAGTTCACCTGCTCCTTCAACACTCCCTATAACAGTTGATACTACATTAACTGGTCCATCAATAGTTTTGGATCCCGACACATCTAAACCAGAAAAAGATGTATCAAAATCTGTCCAAGATTCTGAAGAATCACAGAAAAGCCCTGTTCAAAAAGACGATAAATCAGCAAATGAAGTTCATTCAATGGGGGAAGTAGCGACAATCGCAGAGATGCATGATATCTTAGCTCATAATCGGGCTTCATCTCGATCCATGGTACTGATATTTTTATTTTTATATTTTTCGGTAGTTCTTCCTAGTTATATGCGCTCTTTTTTTGCTTTAATATGGTAATTCCTCTGAATTGATAGAAACCGCGATGGTCTTCAACAGTTGATCAAGAATTACTAAACGCAAAAAGACAGATTGAAAATGCTCCTATCATTAGAAACGACTCCACACTTTATCCTTCCCTATATGTTAACGTTTCAAGGTTTAAGAAGAGCTATGAACTTATGGAAAAGACACTTAAGGTATACATATACAAGGAGGGTGAAAAACCAATATTTCACCAACCAACAGCAGTGCTAAAGGGAATATACGCATCTGAAGGATGGTTCATGAAACATATGAAAGCAAGCCAACATTTCGTTACTAATAAACCAAAACAAGCCCATCTATTCTACATCCCATTTAGCTCCCGAATGCTGGAAGTAAAATTATACGTTCCCGAATCTCACAGCCGCAAAAACTTGAATCAGTATTTGAAAAACTACCTTGATTTAATTGTCGGGAAATACAATTTTTGGAATAGAACCGATGGATCTGATCATTTCATCGTTGCTTGTCATGACTGGGTAAGCTATATTGCTATAAATTATGATATCCTTATTTTTGGTGAGAATGATTATTTGCATAACTAGGCTATCAGGGTACTTTTTTATTTGTCCGGTTTTGGTCATTGTATATTTTTTGTGCACCGCTGAATTTTGGAGTTACTAAAAGTTGGTTTTTTGTCCTGTTGGATCATTTTATGACCCATAATCTTATCATCTTTACATAATTAAATCATTTTCAAACACATAGTATTTAGCATATTTTATATAGAAGTTATTAATTATACCTGAAAGCCTGTTACTCAGTATTTTTTGTTACAATATGTCTGAAACTAGGACACAAGATCATCATTTTATTACTCACATGTAACCGGAAGTAAATTGTCTAACCAATGACTGAAACATTAGATATGAAAAGTAGATTGATAGTTTAGGCAAATAGTTCTTATGAAGTATTATAAACAAATTCTGAATTCTATCATTTTCAGGCCCCATCCGAAACAAGGGAATATATGGATACTTGCATACGCGCTATGTGCAACTCTGATGTCAAAAGAGAAGGATTTAAGCTAGGAAAAGATGTTTCTCTACCTGAAACAATCGTCAGTAACGCTAAAAACCCGTTGAGAGAATTTGGTGGGAAACCTGCTACACAACGCTCAATACTCGCTTTCTTTGCAGGGCGAATGCATGGCAATCTCCGTCCAATTCTCTTACAACACTGGGAAAATAAAGATTCTGACATGAAAATCTTCGGGAAACTACCAAAATCTAAACACAACCATATCTATGTTGACTACATGAAGAATAGCAAGTATTGTATATGTGCAAAGGGCTATGAAGTCAATAGTCCTAGAGTGGTGGAGTCTATTTTCTATGAGTGTGTTCCTGTCATTATATCGGATAATTTTGTCCCCCCGTTTTTTGAGGTTTTGAATTGGGAGGCGTTTGCGGTTTTTGTTCAGGAAAAAGATATACCAAATCTGAAGAATATTCTTCTGTCAATTTCAGATGAGAGGTATTTGGTGATGCAGGAAAGGGTTAAACAGGTGCAACAACATTTTCTTTGGCATAACACGCCTGAGAAATATGATATCTTTCATATGATACTTCATTCAATATGGTATAACCGAGTCTTTAGAGTAAATCCGAGGTAGTTGTGGTTATTCTTCTTATATCGATATTTAGCAGTATGCACATAAAAGGCTGATTCTTATACATCAGTTTGGCATTTTTTCGCTTATATATTCTTCGTATCTCATACATTTTGTACATAGCGTCATAGCGATATCAAAATTCGTTTCGCTTGTAGTATAAGAAATGACAACAACTCGTGGTATAAATGAAAATTCACTATCTAATGTTCTAGATTATTATTGTTGTTGTGTATCGTGTTCTAAGCAGTATTGATCAGTAACAATGTATAGAGTATAGATCTTAATGGTGATGACATGAATGGAATAGATATATGTTTTAATGTATGCTCAAATCTTTCTGTCATCATTAATCATTCTATGGGCTAAATGAACACACTCTGACACTGATGTTGCAACCTACACAAGGCCCATTAAGCACACAAAGCCTTTTTTAGCCCATTAAGCACATAAAGCCTTTAAATTTTTATACACGCTTTGCATCAAAGGTCGAATTAAAATTACGATTTTGCAAGTATAATTATTTGCCGCTATATACCGTCGCTTTGAACGGGTATATGTCTGGTTTACATTAAAAGACATTTACTCATGACTATTTTTTAAATTATTGTATACATTAAATCGGCCATGTTTTTTAGTATGAATTGGACCATTTAAGTAGGGTCTGCTCATTTGGGAAAACGAAGGTATAGTACTATAGTAGAGTTTAATATGTCGCAAAAAATAACTCGTGATAGCGAACTCACCCTCACGTAAACAACTTTTTATCACCAACAACTACCAAATGTGTCTCATCACTGTTACTATCTATCTCCAACAATTACACGTTTTTTTCTTTCTCTTTGATACCGCTACATTGCACTGCACGGGTATGGTACTATTTACCATATACTTTTAACATATCATCATAATCACTTCGTACAGAATTTATTATCTTTTATGGGAAACTCAGTAATTTTATTATCTTTTAAGTCAAACAAATTGCATGTTTTTGTGAGATATTGTTTAATTCTAAATGTGAAATCTCTATAATAAGTAATCCAGTGGAAGATATTAATTGCAAAATTGTTAGGGCACACCTGAATTTTCTCTCATTACATGAAGCTCTCGGCTTGGCGGTCTCTCTGTATGAGTAAGGTTGAAAAAGGTGCGCCCTGATGTAGTGATTTAAACCTTTATTTCGGTGCTTTGGAAACATTGCACATTGTAACATTTAATAATATTAAACCTGGGTGTATAAGCAGGAGGGTAACGAGCGAAGCCGATCAACCCCGATCCTGGCAGAGCTCGAATTTGAACATGTTTTAAGCCTTACGCTTTTAGCTCAAGCTCAGCTCGTCACATATTTCTCATACTTGAGCTTGGCCCCGTTTTCTTGATGGCCTAAATGAAATATAGCTCGACTTGAGCTTGGCTTGTTTAGTACACTAAGCTCCATCTCGTGTTTTTAATTTCAAATTCGTTTGTATATAATATACATTAGACAATATCTGATTATAGGTAAACGAATTGAAGTGATCGTGAATACATATATAAATTGATACATTTCTGATGCTTGTTTAGGCTCGTTTAAGCTCGCAAGCCTAATCGAGCCTTGAGTATAAAGCTTAGGTTCGAGCTCGTTTACTAAATAAGTCCCAAATAAGGCTCAAGCATGAGTTTGTTTAAGCTTCGCTCATATTGAGCTCTTTGATCCCAAGTAGCTAACGAGTGGCTTGACTCGTTTACACACCTGCATGAGCCACTTTTGGTGGTGATGTTAAACTTCTTTCTCTTATTGGGATTTGGAATGGTAAGTTTTCTTAAGTGTCAGTAATAGATTTGCATTCCTTAAAATGCTCTTGATCAGCTTACATGAAATTGTCATATGAAATGGTTCAAAATAAGTTGCATGGCGGAAAACAATAAGTAGTACACTGCATTATGCCTATAGCTCATTCATGTTGTTTCTATCTATTTGTGTTATTTAAACTACTCATCATGGTTACACAACTTCACCTTTCACTTCAGCGTCACATCAACTTTCTCTATTCCATCACTCTATCTCACTGTTCACCCTCAACAGTCACTATCCCTCACCTTTCATTAAAATACTCATTTTTGTACAAACATATCTCATTAAATACCTCACACACACACTCATAACCCAAATAACAATATAAACATTCAGGGGCAAACTTTCACAAACCAACAAGGTAAGTAGCTCACCTTTGGTCTTCGAATTTGCATGTTCTCATGCGTGAATTTGAGACATCCCAATAGAGGTGGCTCGTGAGTTGGAGTCTAACGGTGTGACAAAGCTCCCCACTGGGAGCAATCTTATCTAGTAATCTCAACGACTTTATATCAAGTACAACTTTAACAAGGATACATAGTCCGAACTTTTTTTTGTGTAACACTAAGTACACCTGCATTATAGTTATAAATTTACATGTTAAATTAACTAACATGAAATTTAAACGTGTTCTTCAATGGAAATACCGAAATTGCTTTGCTTAATCATGCACTCATTTTTTTATTTTTATTTTTTTATTGTTGAAAATTTTGAATGTGATTCTATGTTACAATTGTGATGATAATTCGAGGTGTAAGTGTACCTGACACTTTTGTTCCTCATGGGACTTTTGGATAGCAATTAGCAATTAAGTTGTAGGAACATTTCAGAGTCAATGAGAGTGACTTAAGATAAGAATACTCTTGACTTCCGCGCAAATTACACTAAAATTTACCCATGCAAACATCCCACACCTTTTTGTCTGTCTGTCTATTCTACCTTTCACTTTCATTTTCCCTATTTCTCAAACCATATATTTGTAGGACGAGAGGTAATTGATTAATCGATTAATTGAATTGATTGAATTTGAGAGAATACATATGACCTAATACAAATCCGCTAATAGCTTTCCGCAAGAGGAGCGCGAGTAGAACGAACACTCAAACCGTCTCAAAAGCAAGTGGTACTTGTAGAAGAACTTGTAGATTCACCAAGCTTTAGGACATCAAAATACTCAAACTCTTTCAAAGCTTAGCAAACAAAGTAACCGATACTTGTAATTTGTAAAAGAACTTGTAGATTCACCAATGAAAATTTTGACAGTGATTCTTGAAAAAGTAACACACGCCACGCGGCATATTGTGGAAGTAACGCCAATGGTCAAGCTTTAGTGAACTTTTGGGAGACTTTAAATGAAAACTAGTGGAGCTTTAGTCGACTTTAGATGTAAAGAAAAAAAAATGCAAAGAATTTTAAAAACACAAAACAAACAAAAACCAACCAAACTTAATTATTTCTTCAACTAATTAATACCGAAAATCAAAACAAATGATTTCTTTAAATCAAACACGATTAAAAAAACTACTTTTTATTTTTATTTTTTTATTATTATTTTTAAATTGTAAGAAATGAAGACTAGTAAACATGCAATCGACTAAAAAAATTGAGAAAGAAACCGATATGAAAAGTAGCCCAAAAAACAAAATCTATTCCTCAAACGAAGGTTGAGAAATGCCAACGTTGGATCAACTCAAAACAAACCCAAACAACAAATTTTGTTTTTGTTGCAAAATAAATAAATAAATAAACAAATAAATAAATAAATCCCAATAGAAGTTGATCATTTATTCCAAATTCAATCATAATTCAACCGACTCATAACTTGTTGTCAGCCAATCAAAGACAAAGGACTAAGTTCGGAATATTAAATTCAAACCTAACACAAAATCATGTAGAACCAATTTAACGATCAACTTCTCAAACCGAACCCAAACAAAAAAGAAAATAGTTGAGCTTTAGTCGACAAAAAGTGAAAGAAAGTAAAAAAATAAGGATCCATCCGCATCACTGGCGAGTAGCCGATAACCAGAACAACTATTTGTGATGAGTTGAACTTAAAGCTCCGATAACATGTAAGACTAGATTGATTAATTGATTAATTGAATTGATTGCATAATGAGAGAATACATATCACTTACCCCATTTATAGCCTAACACTTGAGCTTATACTAATTATAATCTAATACAAATGCTAAAATAATTCTAACTCTAATATAAATCAACTATCAATATTATTTTTTTTTTTTTCAGAAAATAAATATGTTTTTGTATATTGAAAAATGTAGAAAAATGTACTTGTGTATATATTGAGTAGGGATCATATAATTGACGGTGATAATATATGTCTCTAAATAATAACTTTGAACTTTTAGTAGCATATACGATCTGCACATTGTATAACAACACAACAAGCTAAAGACCTTGAATGTGAAGAGTACGTAATTTTGTAATGTGAATATTACGTACATCAGATTGCATAAAACCATGGACAGATCCAGAATTTTCACGTTGGTGTTGCATAAATATTTTCAAAAGAATCTTGCACAGTTTGTTTATCATCATAGTTACTAAAATTTGTATCATAAAGACTTTTTGGCCGGAACTTAAGTTGCATTATAAAATATAAAGTAGCAAAATATTATTCCGGTTCGCAAGTGGGCCCATCCTTGCATAAAGCAACATTAAAATTAATTAAATGAAAAACAAGTGGAGTATTTTATTACAAAAACAGCTATCAAGAAGACGGAAGATATTTGATTCAGGCTGTGAGTGATCTACAGTGAGACCCTTAACAGTTAATTTTTTTTATAAAAGGTGTTACCGACTGCAAACTAATTATATAAAAATGTTGTCCTCCTAGAATCTAAAATCCTAAGTCAAGTCTTTGTTTGTTAGTTTCGTACAAGTTATGTTCTACTCGGTAATTGATATAATCGCTTATTCATTTTGTTCTCTAACATTGCAGGTTACCATCAAAATCTTTAAATAAGCACACTAGTATCATAACCACTTTTGTCTTCGGCATCATTAGGTACGTCATCACTATTTTGAATATAATCATCCGGCCAAATTATATTGTCTGATTAAAGTTATACACCTTTTGATTGTGATCATTATTCACATTTTGGTCATCAGTAGTACTTTACTAACTTGTTATTTGTAGAAATACAAATCAAGGGCTCACCTATGGAATTAGGTTTTCCTTTTTTCTTTACGTTTTTCATATCCGGAATCATAATTTTTGATCGTGATACGAAAAATAGTAAATTTATTAGCAAGTAAGATAGCAAGAAACTAAACACGTACAACGGTGTCGGCAAATATGATAAACAAAATACAATCTAGAAGCAGGTTCGTCTAAACAACAATATCCTTTAACAGTTGAAAATCGAACGAGTTTTCAATCCTTATATGTATATTTTTTATATTTGGTTCTATTTAGGTTTTATTTGTTAGTTTCGTTAAAGATCATGCCACTGCACATGACCCCTCAAATTATTTAAACGTCAAACATTTGGTCCCTTTTAATATATTTAAAAATTGCCTGGCCTTCTTTGTCAAAAATAAATATGTGTATACTTTTTTCTTAACGGCAAAAGAACACTAGCTAGTTGCTTGCTAGAAAAGAACGATTACAACAAGTTAATACAAGCGGATTTAGGTTTATCAATCCAATCTTACCAAACGGGAATCTATTACAAGAACCTTGATGTCTTCAAATAAAGTATCCTTTTTGGGGACAAATTATAAAAAAAATATTATAGCTGCCACGTATTCATCTTCTGGGTAGTGAACAAAATTTTTTCCGCACCATTAACTTTTTTTTTTTTTTTTTTTTTTTTTTTTTTTTTTTTTTTAATCTTTAGGGTAATATGTGACTTGCTCAACCGGTATCAAGTTCCACCATCACCCAGAAAATAAATAGGTGACAAGTATAATATATATATATATATATATATATATATATATATATATATATATATATATAATCTGCCCTACCCATCACCACCCACTCCGATCACCACTGCCGCTCCGGCCACCTCAACCCACCACCCACCTTCTCCTTCCTCTCTCTTCCTCCTTCCTCAGCACACAAACCATAAAAAAAAAAAAAAAAAAAAAAAAAAAAAAAAAAAAAAAAATCTCCACCATTCGCCGCTGTTATTTCTACCGGAAATCACCACCTCCATCACAACAGCCGCCGTTATTTCTACCTGAAACCACCACCACTGCCACAACAGCCGCCGCTATTTACTTCCCATCATGTAAATAACACGAAATAACCGTATTCCAACACCCCACATCTCTCTCAGGCATTTCATCAAACACCTTAATTGCAACCCGAAACATCTCACATTTCGCATACATACCGAATCATTCCTCTCGACATCAACATAATACCAAACCATTATTTATTACATTTTTATTAGTTTTTATTCGTTATTAAACTCCAATACCCTCGAAAGTACACAGATTATCTACCTTGGATCTTCGGTATCAACAAGAGAGAGAGAGAGAGAGAGAGAGAGAGAGAGAGATGTTTTCGGTGGTGGGTGTGTGGCTGTGGTTGAGTTACGAGTGGTGATAGAGATGTTTCTCGGCCCGTGAAGGGTACTAGAGTAATGGAAATAATGTAGAGATCAAGGAAATGGTGGTAGTGTGTTCATGTTGGTGGCAATGGTGTTCCGGTGACCTAAACACTTGGGATATATAAACTAAGGATTTACCGGTATGACAAATTATAAAAAATATATATATATATATATATTATACTTGCCACCTATTCATCTTCTGGGTGGTGGTGGAGCTTGGTACCGATTGAGCAAGTCGCATATTATCCTAAATATAAAAAAAAATACAAGTTAATAATGCTGAAAATGAAAAAAATTTGTTCACTAACCAGAAGATAAATAGGTGGCAAGTATAATATTTTTTTTTTTATTTTTTTAATTTGCCCCGTTCTGGGGGGGTTCAACTCAAAGCAGATACGATTCCTAAATCTCCATACGATCCACAAAGTAGACTGAACTATACCGCATCAAAGTATAGCTTCGTGGTAGAATCACTCCATGAGATGATGTGCAGTATGTTGGGAAGTTAGTTATCAAGTCTCCATCAAGCCGATACCAAATTCAATAGAGAGGCAGCCACTTCGCATGCAACAAAAAGGAGTTGGACAGTTTCCACAGACAATAACAAAGGTGTTGGCAGCCATACATATGTGTATACTTATATATGAGATAAATTTAGAGGTCTCGGGCCGTCGCCCGCTTTGTCCACCGTCAAGGATGACGCTGCCGCTAGTTATCAACCCTAAACCCTAAGAACCAATATTTTCATCGGATTTAGCTAGCCTCACATATTAAAGTTTCACAAGTCTAAATCCAGTACCTATGCATCAACACAAGTGAAATTGTAAAATATTTTACAAATTTCATAGAAAAACGGATAAAATACCAAAAAAATTCTATTCACACAACACAAGAATATTTACATTTTTTTGTCTACCAAGAGCATATATAATTTTTCATTTAATGTTGGTCGGCTAATGAATTCTCATGCTATTTTGAACCATGATACTGTAGAAAAGGTGACAAGTTATCATATCATATCTAGGTTATGACATGAATCATCGACAAACTTATTGGATTGAAAAATGGGAATGAAAGCGAAAGCCACAAGTGTCACAAAAATTGTTTCTCATTTATTTCCAATTCACATAAGCCGACACCACGAAGTGCCTATTTTCAATGCCTTTAAAGGTCAAAGGCGACTTGCTCGATCAGGTGGTAATGAAAACTGCAGTGTCTGCAACTTTTAGCTGGTCCAATTACGATGTGTGAACTGGCAGCAAATTGGTTCGATCAATCCTTAATAACAGTGACCCAAACTATTTTGGATTGAAGGGGAACATACAGATATTATCATCAACAACATTGTTTGAAATTTCATCAAAAAGGCGTATTAATTTCTAGGGATAATTACCAATATAGATCGTTGACTTTTTGATTAGTCACTTTGTAGACTTTCAAATTTCACTTTCCAAAATTAGATCAGGGCAACTTAAAAAATGAGCCACCTTCATATATGTGTGACACGTGTCCTTAAAAGATTCTAGATTCTGTACTATACATTTCAAAATATTCTAGATTCTGTACTATATTAATAAAATATTCGACACGTGTCGCACATATATGAAGGTTGCTCAGTCGCCAAGTTGCCCTGATCCGCCGGAGGAAAGTGATTTAAAATCATCTATTCAAGGAATGTGCTTTAGGCGACTGATCTATTTTGGTAATTTTCCCTAATTTCTACTATTAACAATGATTGAAACTTTTTTTAAAACTCAGTTTTGCTGGATTAGGAGTTGATTTGTCTTAACTTAGATCATGCGTTTTCATATTTGCTGGTTGTATGTAGCAATCCAACAAACCGATTATCTAGAGCGGAACTACGAATCAAGAGCTTTTCCGACAAGATCTTCACAAAGGGTTATGATCCCTTAATGCCGAGTGCATCAACACGCATACTATAATTTTAGACTCAAACATTTATTAAACGTGAGAAAGAAAAGCAAATACAATTTGTGCCTTACCTAATCCTTGATGAACTAGGAAGCAACACATTGAGGAGATTTCATAATACATGACTAGCTTTCTTAAGTTTGAGCTAAACTACAACTAGACTCTTAGACTTATATCATAAGTATTATATGTACACTAATATTCTAACAGTTTTGTGTGTAGGTGTTACTCCTTCTATCCGTTTTCATAATTCAAAATTGCCCACAATCCACAAATGAAATTTATGAAACTCAATCAACAGTTTTCTTTTCCTCTTTATATAAAATTCGACAACACATAATCAGTATCTTGCTAACAGAAACCGGATAACAACAAGATTAAAAGTTCTAGAAGTGAATCATGTTATGAATACGATATATGGTGAAAATATGGGTATTCAAAAATATCTCCTACATTAGATTTTGTTGGCACGTATCACATCTTAAATTTGATTAGATAATGAATGAACATGCCGTAATTAACTGGCTAGGACCAAAATGCTTCAAAACCTAACAGTTGTGAAATGTATATGCCCCTCCGTCTCAAAATTATTGTAATAAGAGATAAATCACAAAGTTTAATAAAAATTAGATCACTATAAATCTCAACAACTTAAGAGAATATTTCTCTAATATATTCTCTAGTTTTTACTTAAAAATGAAAGTGGATAATTA
This sequence comes from Artemisia argyi, assembly GCA_030686995.1. Lineage (NCBI taxonomy): Eukaryota > Viridiplantae > Streptophyta > Magnoliopsida > Asterales > Asteraceae > Artemisia > Artemisia argyi. Next base: position 55,443,509 of record CM060694.1, on the reverse strand, counting down.
TTTTGTAACATCTAAAAAGGAAAACAATAATTTTGAGACGGATAAAGTATATATTATGACATAATAGGTGCCATTTTTTTTTTTTTTATTAGCTCGGAAACCACAATTAATACTAGTAACTTAGAGAGCAAATAATGCTAAGTGTTGATGCAATCCTTAGAAAGATTCTGACGAGTCAATGCTAGGACACAACATTTAGGAAACCGCAAGTGATCCTTAATTAGGAAGACACCTAATTAAACTCATTTGCTGAAACGTCTAATCCTATATATCTTGACGTTGCACCTGGTCGCCATTTTCGGCGCTGAGATTGATTTAAGGTTCCGAGGTTGGCCCCTTGTAAGTGACGCCAAACAACGCGTTATACTAGAAAACATCTTCCTAAGAGTACGTTCGTAGGATGCCCCAAATATCATGCAAGTACATAGGACCTACGTTAACATTATTATTAAAGAAAGATCTCGATGTTAATTTTCATCGTCTAGAAACATTAGGACCTATGATTTATATATATTGTGGCTGTGAATTAAGTTATCCCCATCACATGTACCATACTCAATGTTCACCCGTACCATATTCATTCAAGCTCAATGCATATCAACCAACTCAAAAATAGTCCAGAGATAGCGACAAATAGTCTAATCCAATCAAATTCTCACGTACCAATCAACAGCTCATTCAGTTCGTTCGTACAAAATCAAAATTTTCATAAGTTCAAATTAAGTATGATCGACTCAACCATATCACTCAAAGAATCTGATTTATTGCTCATATTTGATAGGTAATTATCTGGAGGTTTTTGGCACAATGCAACAAAATAATTTCACAACATGCACTTGTGACTTTCGACGAACGTATGAAAACATATTTTCTATCACAACGCAGAACTTTAAAGACTCAATTTGGACAACAAGCCTAATCCATTATCCATCCATTTTATCTTTATATTTTTTCACATAAAATTAAAAAACTAATTATGATCAGGAGTTTGAGAAGGAGATGATGAAGATGGCTTAATCAATGGTATTTATGTTTGGACTAGCTATTAACTTATATTTCAAAGTTTTCTAATTAACTCTATGATGATGAAATCTGTAAGAAAGTAGATGTACAAATTTAGAAACCACTGAATACATAAAATCAATAACAAGATCACAAACGCCAATAGGGTCAGTTTTGGTAGCCAATCTGTTAGATTATGGAAATTATTTTAGTAGTTGTATGTTAGGATCGAACTCGAGATCACAGGATTGCACACTTTACGTATGAGAATTAAAGTTTAATAATTTAATATAAAAGTTATATTTAATTATTAATTACACAAAACAAATAAAGAACGTTAGTAATTAATGCAAATTGACTAATGTTCAAAGATAAGGACCATGGATAAAAAATAGAGAACAAGAAGGATCTAGAACCCAAGCCCTAACTTGTTCCCTAAGTTTTGTATCCTATAAAAGCAAAACCAAGGATTTTAATTATATAGCTCTTGCACACGTTAAAATCCTAAATCGTTTTCTTTTGCTCCTTCTTTGACTTTGTCGACATACCGTATACATGCATGTATGATCACATCTTATGCATGTGCATGTATACATATAAGCTAATGATTTCCTTGACTTCATGTATGTGATTCGACAACTATAAAACACAAAGGGTTTTGTTTGGTGTTTTATTTTATTTGTCAATTAGTTTTGTTTTCTTAAACAATAATGTTTTGTGTATATATTTAAACTAGCATTTACTTTAATTCGTTAATAGTACGTGTGTACAAGAACGTGATATAACCACACTATTGGTTATATCTTGGATTGAATTACAAAAAGGTAAGAGGTAATTTTTATAATCCACATAAACCCTAATTAGGATTCTTGATTTGAAGAATTGCATTAATTGATTCTTGTTCGGGCTAGAATTACAAATGTATGTTTACTATTTATTATTGATTAATTAATTACATGTTATATGATCTTGTTATAACGCTTCCGCATATGCTCTCTTGATTTGTTTGGTTTATTTTATATGATTGTCATGATATTGTAATTCCAACAGTGGCATCTAGAGCCGTTATAATGTGTAATGAATTATCGAAATGCATAAAAATTGAATCTTGATTCGTTTAGTTACATGTTTTTAGGGTTTTTTGATTCCTAACCCTAATTTTTTAATTGGGTCGATTTAGACCTTTTAGGGTTTTAGGGTTTTGGTTTTGATTTTTTAATATGATTAGAAACCCTAGGATGTCATGTAATTGGTTATGCGTTTTAGTAAACGATCTTGGTGTAATATGTTAATTGTTAAGCATAATCCATGAAAAGTGCATATTTGCATGACTTTGATTGTGTGATAATTTAAATGGTTTAAATTGGATATATGAATTAATTGTTAAGTTATATCGAAACATGTAAATATATTAATAGATGTCGAATTGGGGAAGACTCCAATATTAAGTAATCAATTACGTGCTATGTGGTATTTGTTTAGTTTTTGCTTACGCAATCGATTTATCGATGTATGTGGTTCTTTTTCCTTTGAAGAAGAAAGCCCTAATTGAATAAATGCGTTATACACCTAGTTTGATTATTAATAGGATTATTGAATATATTTTGCATGTGGCTACATGTTTATACATATTTAATTGTTATGATTATGTATATGTTTATTTGGTTGTTTTATTTTTTATTTTATTACTTGTTTTTTGTTTATTATTATGTTAGACATGTTTATAAACGAAAAAGGGTAATTTTTTAATAGAAAAATAATATGGACTAAATAAATGGCGAAATTGTTTTGGTTTTAAGAGTTTAAATTTCAAATGATTGGTTGATTGATGTTTTTGTACATAGTGTGCGAAAGGCGGACCGAAGGTTGCCATACAATGTGCTTGTAGAGAGGGGTTTTTAAAGACCATGCACCTACCGGTTCTCTACAACCGCTTGTGTGCCGACTCTAGACTTACCTATATCACTATATTACGTACATTGTCATCTTAAGGGTGAATTCACCACAATTCCACAATGATTATCCGAAACACTAAGCCTTAGGGCTTATGCAAAAGTACGATATAAGTGGACGATAATTGTTGGTAATTCTTTAATTGGTGAACCCGATACCTCAATCAAAACTTTGCTATCTTACTCTTAGTGAATTGGTAATAAAAATGTTTTATAAAACCAATGTTATGAAGTTGTATGCATGCTTCTTCATACATTATTTTGATCACACGTCAAAATTAATACCCTTATAAAATTAAGTCAAATGCCATCTAATTAAGAACACTTGAAGTTGTAATTTACGTGAGAACTTGGCGAGATTGCAATGGAGAGGTAAATTTCATAATTTCATTGCTAGCAGATCAACTGATGTGATGGATTTATGAGTTTGCAGTTTTTAAGTTAGACGACTTAAATTGAGTATGAAGTGAGAACTTGGACTCAAGGCATTAAAATGGGGATGAAACATGCTTACATTACAAAGGTTTTGTGAATGTAAATCCCATAATGATCTAGGAATTGCAATATGATATTGACAATTATTGTTCGACAATTACCTTGTTGAATACTATCGTTACTAGCAGATCAACTAATGTAATGGTACTATGTCAATTTGGATCCTAACTTTAAGAAAATACTATGGTTTATATGAATATTTACCAATGGGTATTTTATTTTCTTAAATATCTAATTATCGAAAATACTGAAATTGAATTTTGAAATTCGTTTTAATGTATTAATGCAACGTTAAAACCGTAAACGCACTTTGGGCTTTGGTAAATTGATTTCGTTCTGTTTTCAAACAAATGTTTGATTAAGAATAATTTACTTAAAAGACAAAAGAAGTCTCCTTTCTATGAAAGAAGAGTGAGATACAATCCTATTCCTTTTCATGAATAAGAAAGGATAATAGGAATAGTAGATATGTCTAAATTCTAATATAACTCATAGGAAATTTTTTAATAGTTAAGAAAATTACGAATATTTTTCATAGGGATTTTATCATCCTCATTCGGTGATTAAATTCTTAATAACAAATATGATATTTGGTTAACAGAAAATTGTGTATGACATTTTATGAGTTATTATAATTAGAAGCTAGACTAATTACCGCAAAATGTTTAAATACAAACTAGTTGTTTTGACTATTTAAAAGGTGCTACATACATTGTAGGATGGTAGACCTATTAAGGAAGAAATTGCATGCCCAATTTTTCAAGTTAATAGCATTTGATGGATAGTCCATCATTTACGTAGTAGAATACACTTTTAATGCATAATTAATTGTTATGTATGGACATTCAAAGGTGTAGGAATGTTAAAAGCACACTATTTTCTTTCACTAGATATGAAACATTTTAAATGTTGTCAAATTCAGTGGGAGTATTGTGTACTTATTACTGAATAAGAAATTATTGTAATGATCTTTAATTCAGTGGGAGTTACAAGCTTTGACATCTTGGTAGCTAAAGATAATTACTTTCCAAGTGTAGACACTCATACTTTTAAGGATAGTCTTGTACGTTTCCTTATTAGACATTGTTGTTCTACATCTACTTGTTATGCTAAAATCTATGACACAATCATATTGAACACATAAACAAATGCATGGCGTGTTGTTTATCAACTATATGAGGTTGTTCCATGCACAAGTGGGAGAAATGTTATTTTTAATGTGTGCAAGAAACAACTCATAAAGATATGATTTAATGGATTCTCTTGACTACAAAGTAAGAGAATAATGTTCTAATATGAATTATACTAATCTAATTCAAGAAACACTTGGTGTTACAATTTATGTTATGTGAGATCTTAGCTAGATTGCAATAACAAGGTGAATTTCATATTTTCATTACTAGCAGATCAACTGATGTAATTGAACTATGAGAATTTGCAGTTTCTAAATTAGATACCTATTAGAACATGTGTAATATGATATCAAGACTACTTTAATCAGTATATTTATGAATTCATGGAATGACATAAATTAATTAAGTAATCTAATGCTACTTCAATCTGAATATTTATGTGTTCTTGGAATGACATAAATAAATGAAGAAATAATGTTATTTACATTATTATGAAGTAATAAATTAACTTGAAATTACTATTGAAAACAAAAGATGGTGTTCATAATTACTTTAGTTAAACATGTTTATATTTTATTGTAAAGATATAAACATAAAGTCTTTTAATTGTTACAAGGCTTATAATAAAGTAAGATGTTATCTTGTTATGTTTTTTTTAATTAACACATATACATGAAGTTATTAAATTGTTAAATAACTTATAACGTATAGTAAGATTAACAGTTTATGTTTTCTTGTAAAGACATGGACATGAAGTGACTTTGTAAAAAGTAATTGTGTTATAAAGCATGTAATTGGTTTGAAAATTATTATACCATTAAAATGAATTAGTTGGTAAATAGATAAGCCAAAAGGAAATATGGTTATCTTAAATATTGTTAGATTGTCTTACAATATTAATACTAATGAAATACCAAATGTTTATGGTATGTTCAATTAGGTAAATTAAACTCTAGTTATATTGTTTGATTAAAGATGACTATGATTTCTTTTCTTCCAAAAGTTATCAAGGTTAAAATATTGAGTATGGCTTGGACATATTTAATAAAACTCCAACCTAGAAGATTAATAAGACATTATCATATGATGGAATGTGATGAATCACATTAAGTCTTAAATTGAAGTTCTAAATTTGTTTAACTGCTTATGAAGAGGTTATTTACAAAGTAAAGTCAGGAACTGTCAATATGTATTTGTAATATCCCAAAAGAGAATATTGTATTGTTGCTTTATTTGCTAAGTATTTAAAGATAGTCTTTAAATTGCTAAAAGCAAGTGGGAGTTTTGATCTTTAAAAGATAAAATTACAAGATACATAATCTTCTGAAATACACTAGTAAATATCATGATGAAGTTTGACATTTGAATGTTAAATCTCGTGATGATAATAAAGTTTGACATTTAAATGTTAAATATCAAGATGATGGAATTATCATTCATAGAATAGCAAAGATATCTCAAATATTTGATTAATATGCTGAGGGCTATGATTTACAGGATTATTAAAAATCTGATAATCATTACAATACATTACCAAATATGAAATTGGGTAAAGTATACATGATATGAATGATTAAGATGCTGTCCATAAAGATAATCAATTTTAAAAATGTGGTTTATCTTAATAGTTAGACTAGAAAATGAAGATGAGTTTCTTCAAAGATAAAGTAACCCTTGTGGTTTAAATCTTTGTATAGAAATCATATGGACAATATTGTGCACGTATTTAATGCATGTCTTATGACAAGATTATTAACCACACTTAAGCAATTAACTGTGATTGAATATTATATTATAAACACATTAAATATATAAAGATTATGATTGTCATATTTAGTTTCATTTATATGAAATTGACAATGGAATATCAAAACTCTTTCTTGTATGATTACTTGAGCGAGGACGATAAGTAATCAAAAGAAGTTTATGAATTCAAATAAATCTTTGGAAGTGTATAAAGTGCAATAGTCCATGGATGGATAAATGCATGCATCTAAAAGATTATTCTTATGTTTAATTATTAAATCCATATTTTGATTTATATTTGAAATAAGATAATTTCTAAGTATTCCTAAAAGCTAGTGCGAGTATTATGTTTAATTTCTAAATCATATATGTTGTGGAACATGTAAAATTAACATTCCATATAAGATAAAGGTTAAGTTTTAATTTAGAATGAAACTTTACTTGTAAGATTTAGGAAATAAGACATACAACCTTAGAATGAATGTTTATTATTGAAACATGTGCGGGAAATGAATCTAATATAACATGATATATTATTTAGAAAGTCTAAATAGATATGTATGACATGAATAAAATCTAAGTATGACTCAAAGATTTTTCATGAACATCATGTTTTGTTGTATCATGCTTGATTACAAGATGATTTGACAATATTAATATATAATTAAAAGGTTATTAGATAACTTGTGTAATATTCTAAAAATAATATGTTTGATTATAGAATCACATCTTAAATCTGGAACAGCTTCCAAATTCTATAGATGAATAATTTTTCAATTGTTGTGAAAATTGTCATAACCAACAAACTTAAAAGTTTGAAGGGCATCAAACATTACTCAATAGATATTAATGTTTACGGGAAGTTTTTAATAGCATATTGTTGTAGCATACAATGATGTTATTGAAACTGAGATGACACTCAATACTAGTTATGGTAAGGATTTCGTTCTTTGCTATATGTACTAGTTGTGCTTACTAAAAGTATAAGTTGCATTATACATTAAGAGAATAAGAATACTTTAAACTTTAAAATGTTTGAAAGTTTAATTATCATAAATTGGTGGTTAAGGATGTCGCACATTTTTATGAAATATGGCATTATCAAAATAGTTAACTATGCACATATAAGAATTTCAATAGTTGAATTCTTAAAATAAGTATTCTTAAAATTCCGATAGATCAAAGTTGGATGATTTATGTCTTGTCAACAAGTATGAATGTCATTGCTTGAGACATAATTCATCAACAAGAGTAATCATGCATTGATCTATTTAGTATTTGGATAAGGGATGTTAAACAATTATTATAATAAATTTAAATACATGGTATGTTTAATTTATAATAAATTGTATCCTATATTTGTATGTTTAATCCATGAATAAATGTTATTCTAAATTGTCCGTTGTCAGTTAATAATATGGGAATATTATTAAATCAAGACAAATCTGAAGGTTGGTATAATATACTTAAGTATATTGATGCGTAGTTATGCCATTTCAGATGATATTCAATGATACCGAATATAGGACTTATCCCAACTACATGATGTTACTTTATGGATGTTGTTATTAAGTAAATCATGAGAAGTTATCCTCAGACTTGAGATGCAAGATAAGTGTCATGAATGTAGTACATTTTTGTGGAACAACTTAACGCTATACGTAACTGGTAGTCATAAGGGTTGTTTTCGAAAGTGTTACAAAGTTTGTGGGTTTTGCTTGTATTCAAGATAGAATTTGTTCCTTCAAATTTATTTTGGAGTTTAATACTGCTGGGGCCCTCGTAGGGTTGGTAAGATTCATGTGCGGCCGCACCCAAGATCTCCCCTGAATATGTTCAGAAGATTTGGTAATCTTGATCAATCATAAACAACGAGAAACAGAATGATTAATTAAGGAATGACTTTAATCCATATCCTTATTAACGTGGTATTAAAAACAAAAGGATAATAATAATGAGAAATCATTAAAAGGTTTGTCCAGGAGCCTTACTCGAGATTGTACTAGAGGCATCGAAGTGTTGCTAGACGCTAACCGATGTGATTACACTATTAAAATATGTCCAAGTGGGAGCTGTTAGATTATGGACATTATTTTAGTAGTTATATGTTAGGATCGAACTCGAGATCACGGGATTGCACACTTTACGTATGAGAATTAAAGTTTAATAATTTAATATAAAAGTTATATTTAATTATTAATTACACAAAACAAATAAAGAACGTTAGTAATTAATGCAAATTGACTAATGTTCAAAGATAAGGACCATGGATAAAAAATAGAGAACAAGAAGGATCTAGAACTCAAGCCCTAACTTGTTCCCTAAGTTTTGTATCCTATAAAAGCAAAATCAAGGATTTTAATTATATAGCTCTTGCACACGTTAAAATCCTAAATCATTTTCTTTTGTTCCTTCTTTGACTTTGTCGACATACAGTATACATGCATGTATGATCACATCTTATGCATGTGCATGTATACATATAAGTTAATGATTTCCTTGACTTCATGTATGTGATTCGACAACTATAAAACACAAAGGGTTTTGTTTGGTGTTTTATTTTATTTGTCAATTAGTTTTGTTTTCTTAAACAATAATGTTTTGTGTATATATTTAAACTAGCATTTACTTTAATTCGTTAATAGTACGTGTGTACAAGAACGTGATATAACCACACTATTGGTTATATCTTGGATTGAATTACAAAAAGGTAAGGGGTAATTCTTATAATCCACATAAACCCTAATTAGGGTTCTTGATTTGAAGAATTGCATTAACTGATTCTTGTTCGGGCTAGAATCACAAAGGTATGTTTACTATTTATTATTGATTAATTAATTACATGTTATATGATCTTGTTATAACGCTTCCGCATATGCTCTCTTGATTTGTTTGGTTTATTTTATATGATTGTCATGATATTATAATTCCAACACAATCGAGATAGCAAACTAATGCCAATATACTTCGTCAGCCGAGTGCTTCATGGTGCAGAGTTGCGATACCCACCTATTGAGAAACTTGCATACACTCTTCACATCTCAGCCAAACTTCAAAGGAGGCACTTCCATGCACACACAATAGAGGTAATCACAGACCAACCACTGAAACAAGTACTGTCGAAACCTAAGAAAGCAGGATGACTGACATACTGGGCAATCACCCTAGGAGAACACCAAATCAAAAAAAGCCTAGACACTTGTAAAAGGGAAAGTGATGGTTGATTTCCTCATAAAAATCGACTATCAAGTAGAAACAATAAACATTGAGCACCAGCCCACACAAACAAGACAAATTCCCGAACTCAACACTGACACTTCGATGCTATTCACGGATGAAACATCGAGTGACACGGGCTCAGGAGCTGGACTCGTTTTCACAAGCCCTGACAAGCAACATATACATATGCTCTTCATTTTGGCTTCGATGATTCCAACAATGAAGTAGAATACGAGGCCCTATTAATAGGCCTTAGGATTGCAAAAATAATGGGAGTAACCAAGCTCCATGTATACACTGACTCGCTAATGGTGATAAAACTAGTATCATAGACATTCATGGCAAAAGACACCTCAAGGATAGCTTACCTAAAAAGGTTCAAGCAGAATTGTTATACTTTCATTCTTTCAGCATAAAACAAGTGCCCAGGGCTATGAATAAATGAGCAGATGCCCTAAGTAACCTAACGAGCCTGGCATTCGACCACCTGAAACAACCAACGTGGGTCGAAGAAATACCAACAAATCTTTTGAAGAGCCTCATGAGGTTTCTGAAAAAGAAGGATTCAACTGGATGACGCCCCTACTCAACTACCTTCGAGAATGACCACCCCTTGAAAACTAGGATGAAGCACGAAAAATCAGGCGAAAGACAATGAACTATTACTTCGAAGATGATGTGCTATACAGAAACCTACATGCAACCAATGGCAAGGTGTATGGGCCTAACTCAGGAGAAAACTATCCTACAAGAAATACATGGAGCCACGTGCGACATGCATTGAAGCGCAATGGCAGTCGCAGAAATGGGAATACGAATAAGCTACTACTTGCCAACGATCACCAAGGATGCCAAAACACTATTACTAACTTGTCCTACCTATTAGTCTTTTTCAAAAGTCCGATGTGCTCATATATATGACCTAATACCAATCAAGACACCCTGGTCATTTTACGAATGGGGAATTCACATATGTAGACCACTAACTACAGACCTAGGCAATGTCAAGTTCTTGATGGATCAAAGCCAAACCACTAGCTACCATTACCGGCAAAAAAGGTGGTCAACTTCGTCTTTGATCACATCATCTATCAATTATGTGTACCACAAACAATATTAAGCGATAAAAGTACATAAATTGTCGGAGAACCATTCAAATCATGGTGTGAAGACAGTAAAATCATTTTTGAAAAAACCAAACCCTACCATTCCCAGGCCAACGGCCAAGCGGAAGTAGCTATTCGTGAGCTGGTAGATGGAGTTAATAAAAGAAGCAGAGACAACAGACTCATTGGGTCGACGGAACATGTCAGTGTCTTATGAGCTCATCGCATTTTACCCAAGGAGTGCATAATAAATAGGGCTGAGCAAAATCAATCGAAAACCGACCCGAACCGACAAACCGACCGAAACTAGGGGCTGAACCGAACTGACCTTTTTCGGTTTAGTTTTTGGTTTTATATGATTATTTCGGTTTTACTCGATTCGGTTCGGTTTAGGTTTAAACACACTTATTCGGTTTAAAGTAGCTAAACCGAATCGAACTGACCTCATACAGTTCGGGTTCGATAGCTTTTACTTAGTTCGGTTCTCGGTTCACATTTTACCCTATTCGATTTTCGGGTCGGGTCGCATTTGGTCAATTCAGGTAGGGTTTGACCTGTTGCTCAGCCCTACAAAGTAAACACCATTCAGTCTAGTGTATGGGACCGAGGCAATAATACCTGCAGAAATTCTCGTCCCAACGGCCCAAGTTGCCATGAAACACCTGGAGGAAAATGAGGAGGCTCTAAGGCTAAACCTCAACCTCCTAAAGGAAAAGCGAGAGAGTGCCGCTATCAATATAGAGCACTTAAAACAATGAATAGAAAAATACTACAATTGAAGGGTCTGCCAGTGTCATTCAAACATGGGAACCACGTTATTCGGAATAATGAAGTAAGAAAAGCAACAGGCACCAAAAAGATGGCTCCCACCTGGGAAGGACTATACAAAATCAGGGAAGTCAGTCCCAGTGGTTCTTATCTACTAACAGACAAACACAACAATTATGTGCCCTATGTTGGCATGCATCTAACCTGAAGAAGTGTTACATCTAGGTATGTATCATAATTTCCCTTCTATCAAATCATTTGTAATTTGGAATTGATGCATAATATCAAAGCATGAATGATTGAACCCAAACGGTCAACCTAAACTGACCAGGTGATGGTCAACTAGGTCAAACAGCCTAGAGTCAATGCTCCGTAGAATATAGTGTTTCCCCGGGTCGTTATGTCCCGACGAGGTGTGAATGGTTAACAAACGGTTTCGTGATCGGGTGAATTTGGATGAGAAAAGGGTTTGAGATTGGTTTGAACTAAGGAATCTACAAGAGAATAGCTTAAATAAGCTATAAAAACAAGACTGGAAAGTTGGAAAAACCAGAAACGTTTAAAACTTAAAACGCGTACGTTTACATTTAAATAAAACGTAGACGTACGAAATAAAAAGTAAAAACTGAAATCTAAAAACACCCAGGGGGTGAAAATGATTTTTTTACAAACTAAAAGGTAAAAGAAAATTTTTAGAAAAAGAAAATAGATTTTAACACTAATTAATTATTTAATATTAATTAAAAACTATTTAATACTTATTATTAATATTTAAATAACTTAAATATAATACAATGTTATTTAAACACTAGAAAAATGAAAATAAGATTTCTAAAATTATAAAATAACTAAAAATAAGTTTTAAAATTAAAAATAAGTGTTTTTGTCTTTTTGTGGTTTTTATATTAATTAATTACTAATTAACTAATTAAACTATTTAAATTAAGAAAAATAGCAAATGAACAGTAAAAATTCTAATAAAATTTCTAAAATTATTTTATAACATATAAAAGCTATAAAAAATATAAAAACTAAGTTTTGATTAATAAAAACTAATTATGCTATTTTAAACTTAATATTAATTAATTATTAATAAAACTAAGATTAATTCTAATAAATACTAAACAACAAAATAAAAATCTGAGAAAATTATTATAACTACTTTAATATAATAGGAATTTAATAAAAATATAAAAAAACTAAGTTCTTAATAAAAATATAAAAATGAAAATTAAAATTAAATTACATTAAATAGAAACTATCACTTAATATTAAATTGATTTTTCTGGATTTTTATTTTAGAAACTTATTTTACAACTAAAAACAACAAACTTTTACAAAAACAACTTTTATGAAAATCAAAAATAAGCTCTTGAGGTGCTTATTTGGTCAACAGTTGACTTATGTTGACCAAGGTGGAAATAAAGCTCAAATCAGCTTAGGTGGGGCCCACTGTTGATGATTCAGGCTCCAATAAGTTATGTGAGCTTATTTAAGCAAGAAAGAGCAAAAGGTACCCACAGAATAAGCCAAAAGCACCAAAATAAGCACTTGGTTTCTCGACTTAACTCAGAAAATGGGACAGAGGTTTAGGCTTAATCCAAGTGGGGTCCACAGGGATTTAGGTCAAACCAAGGGTCAAAATGTGGTGTGTGGTAGGAGGGGGGTTGGGAAAAACAAAAGTGGTGGCTTGAGGGCCACTGAGGTGGGCTGCAGCCACCCTTAAAGGTGGCTGTGTGGTGGTGAGGGCTGTGCAGCAGGGGAGGGTTCCTCCATGCAGGTGAGTTTCAGGCCAAGTGGGGCCCAAGGTAAAATTCACAAAAATAAAAAGACCATGGAAACTTGTAGATGAGGTGGTAGACAATTAAAAGAAACAAGTCTCAAGTCTTGAAATCAAACACATAAATCACAACAATTACCACAATATTTGGAAAAATCTGAGAGAATGACTTTTGACTTTTTATAAGAAACTAGCAAATTGACTTTGGTGAGATGAGATCTGATCCTACTAATTTAAAAAGATGCATTAAGCTAAAATAAGACCAAAATAAGTTAAAACTACAACTTACACAATGATATGAAGGATTATGGGTGCTAAATCATATACAGTGGGCAGTTAAGAGGATTTAAATGGGTTTTTGACTTTTTCTCAAAGTGACACTAGTTTTTATGGTCTAACTGATCTAATATGGACTAAATAAACATGCATAAACCAAAAACTACAACAAATGAACAATGCACAGTGGTGAAAACCACTGTGCCAAACACCCCTTTAAAAACTAGTTTGACAAATTTAAAGAGCAAATCAATGATCTAAACCATATCACACATATGCAAACTTACACTAGGCTGAATTTCATAAAAATAAACAGGATCAAACAACATTCCATAACAACAACTGAAAAACTCAAATTATACAAAGACAAATAGAAAATTCCTTACAAGGATTCCAATTTAAGAGCTGATGTGAACCAAGACCTAATTCCACTATCCTACTGCTCCCTTTGAGCTCTAGACCATATGCCATCCATCCTTTCTCAGCTCCAACTATATATATATATATATATATTTGATTTTCTTAGTATTTTGCTTTTTTCTTTTCTTTATCTGAGTATGTTGTTTTCTGTAAACTACAAATAACTTAAAAACAGCTCATGAGAAGTATTTAGACAAAATATGATGCAATGTGATAAGACAACAAGCTATTTGAAAACTTAAGTTAAAGTATGAATTTCTTGAACACTGAAATAATATTAAAATTAACCTTCAAGTTTGATCTTACAACTGATAACTAAAACTGAAACAAGATTAGTACAAAGAAAAGGTTGCATTGGAAAGGAAAAATTACACTAAAAAAAAACGATTTTACCTAAAAACTAAAACTAGCTAACTACTACTGCTTTCCTTCTTTTTCTTTTCTTTTTATAGCTCCTGGAACATCCTTTGACTATCCCACTTCAATCACAGCCGTAGGATGGGCTTCTATCATCTCAACCGTTTAAAACCAATTTGGCGGGAAAACGGGGAGAGGCAGTTGTGAGTGGGTTTGGTGGGGAGTTAATGAGGAGGGGGGATGTATGGGTGTAGGTGTGGGAATTAATTGAGTTTGGTGAGGGTTTGGTGAAAAGGAGGAGGGGGGAGGTGGACACAAGCCTGGTAATTAGGGAGAGTTTAGGACGATGAACAGTAACTGGGTTTGAGGGTGTTGACTGGTTGTTGACCCTGCTCGTTGACTGCATTGACCTGGGGTGGGTTTTATTTTTATTTTGGATGGGCTTGGATGGGCTCAAATGTTGGATCAGGTATGGCATTGGGTTAAAGGGTTAAGTGGTAATGGTTTGTTTGTTTAGTTTGTTTATTTTGCAAAAAACCATAAGGACCACTTTTGTAATTTACCAAAAGTGGTGGACTGAAAATGTAGCTTTCACAAAATATATGATAAGGACCAAACTTGCCAATCAACAATATTTCAAAAACCATTTTTTTTCATTTTTATTTTTCAAAATTTCCCGGGGACTAAAAATGATATTTTTCAAAGTATGGGGACCAAACATGAAAATTTCTCAAACTTCACCCCGAGGACTAAAAATGATTTTTGTAAATTCCCAAGGACCCAAAATGATTTTTCATTCAAAATTATCCCACCAGGGACTGAATCTGCCAAAATCTGTAACTCCAGGGACTAAATTGTAATTTTTCAAAACTTTTCCAATTTTTCACCAAAGGACAAAATATGACAACTTATGATTGTTAAAGGACCTTTGGTGATAATTTTCCATATTTTGAATATCCAGGGACTAATTTTGTAATTTTATGAAAGTTGGGGGACTGAAACTGCCAATTTTGCAAACTTTGTGCGTTTTTCATCTGTTTTTACTCGTTTTGCATCTAAAACATATAAAACACAATTTTGAAATATTTTCAGTATTTTGATGCATTTCTGAGTGTTTTGTATGTTTTGCAGTTCAGATTAGACCAAAAATGATGAGTGTTTGAGCACTCATCAATCCCCCACACTAAACTATTGCTAGTCCCTAGCAATACTATTTTGAAAACTTGATGGATTTGAAAAACTCTCTACCAAAAGCCATCACTTCTGGAGTAGCCAGGTGTAAGAACTGTGGCACACCTGATAACCGTGTGATTTTGAGCAAACCACCAACTGTCAACGGATTTGATTAGTCTTTACCAAAAGCCGTTTGCTTCTGGACTAGCCAGCTCTTGATGGAATAGTCAACATCTTGGTGAGCTGATTACCAATTATGGATTTTCCACGGCCTTTACCACAAGCCATAATCTTGCGGGCTAGCCAACTCATTTGTTTTTGGGGAGTTGATGAACCATACAATTTTGGGCAAATTGCAAGCCATAGACGGATTTGATATGTCTTTACCAAGAGCCGTTTGCTCCTGGACTAGCCAATCCCTTTTGTCAGTTAGACAAGGCGGACTGATTACCACAAAAATTTTGAATCACCAGTGAAAAATTTTTAAAATTTTTGAAATTTTGGCTAAAACGGGGGTATTATATAGTAAAATGTGATAAAATTTTGCTAGAATAGCGAATACCCCCCCCCCCCCCCCCACACTAAGCATGAATATTGTCCTCAATATTCAAAATCCCGGCTATTATGCCGACATTTTGAACGTAAAAGGGCAACATTACAAGCTAAGCGTGGAAAACACCATTTTGTTTTTCACTTCATAATCATAGCATGGGGGACTCCCCCACACTTAGGGTGAAAACCCTATATGCATGCTACTATTTTTGTTTACCGAGTCGCTAGTTTGACTCAACCCCGAATTCATTTGTCCTTGGGGAATGTGGAAGAAGTGATCACCATCGGACTTTCATTCAAAATGTTTGGACAAACATATGAAGCACGTGAAAGTTCCACACCGATGAGATAAGTGCCCGGCTCAAGATAATGATACATGAAAATGCCGGGATCAAATATCGTGTCCTCACTCCCGAAGGAGTGAAGAAGAGAAGAAGTCACCGTATAGGTGAAGAAAAGGAAGAAAACCATGATGAAAAGCATGATTTGATCTTCTTCCTCGAGAGCAGGCTCCGTAGCCTGAGTTTGGATTTTAAAGGGTAAGCTCGTAAACAACCCGGGAGGGTGGGTGGGAATTTGCAAATCCTCATGATTAAGGATATCTCCCCCCGGGCAATCAAACTGATGAGCGAGTTCACCGGAGAACTCCTCATGAAGAGAATCATTCACAAGATGTGAATCTGGGAACTCATGTTCCGGAATAGACTCATCACAATCCTCAATCTGAGTACCAAATAGTGGATTATCAGAAATCAAAGTGAATTCAGAATCGAATTCAAATAGAGGATTGGTGAGAGTAGTATTGAATGTTTCGGGAACGAGGTGAATATTATTCTCTGTTGGACTGCTGGGATCAGAAGTGAGTGACGGATCATGAGATAGGAGACTTTCAATTTCTCCCAGATCGGCTTGGAAATCAAGGAGACCATCATCACTTTCCAATGAAAGTGGATCGATGTGAGCAAGTTCATCAGCGAACTCCTCAAGAAGAGGATCAACATCAGACTGAGGGATTGATGCCTCAATATACTCAATGTCTCCATGAGATGTACAATCATCATTAAAATCTGAGAAAGTCTCAAAATGACCGTTTGAACACTCAAGAGGTGAAGGAATATCACATACATGATCCAAAGTTCCCTGTAACTCTCTCGGGATTGGGACAAGGATCTCAACACTAGACTTTATTAATTCGTCCGATTCCTTATCAGGAACAGTGCTAAGATGCTCATCCCCCATGATCAGAGAGTGAGTGTGAACTCCGGGTGTGATAACAACAGACTGAGGGAGTTGAGAAGGACTAGCAGACATGGGTTTTATAAATTTCATTTGTTCTTCTGATAGTAATTCTATCATAGTCTTTTCTCCCTGATTTTCCGAGGAATGAATTGCTATAGATGAAAGTGATGAACCCTTACAGAATTGAGAAAAATCAAGGGTGACTTCATCATCACTATCATCGTCGTAAAGAGCAGCATTACAAAATATGGCACGTGTTTTAGCCGCTCTTTGCTCAGCAAGTAATTCTTCCATGCTCTTTTCGTTTCTAGCTTCTTGTTCTTCGGCAAATAATTCTGCCACGGATTTTTGACGAGAATCTTGAAACGATGTAGTAGCCAACTCCTCCTTAAGCTCTTTCAATATCTTAAGAGTCTCTATTAAAATGTCTTGCTCAGTAACAAGAGGAGTTGCTTGGGACATCTGGTATTGTGGAGGTGGGTCTGAAAACGAATAGTCGTAATTGTTACAAGGAAACGGATTCCCTGTTTGACAATCAGAGCTAGTGTGTGGACCTCCACAATACTCACAACAGTAAAACTGATGTGGCTGTGAGTCGTGTGTGCTGTAGTCATAATTGTTATCAGGAAACTGCTCATAGACAAGCGTGTTTCCTGATTGACAATCAGAACTGTAGTGGGAACCACCACAGTACTCACAACAGTTAAACTGTTGAGTCTGGACTGGTGTATCTTGATACGAAGCATCATTGAAGTTTGGATAATATGATTCTTGCTCGTATGAATGTGTTGGGTAATTGGAAAAATTTGAAGAGTCGTTGAATGAGTTTTGATTAGGATCACAAGTAAATGAATTACTCGACCCACAAAACAAACAACTCCCGTTTTGGATATCATTACCACATTGCACACATGTACACCAACGACATGGTAAACCAAAAAGCGGCTCACCACAACCGACACAAAGAACAAAATCTGGAGGTGGGATAAGTGGTGTGCTCTGAGAGCTAGCAATTTCCACCACTTCCATTATGGTCTCGGGTTTTGGTTCTTGATGAACGTGAAGATTGGGCAAGTCGTGCTTTTCAGTCACTGCCCTAAGCTCAGCATGTTTGCTTGACAAACTTTTAACCGTAAACCGTGAAAGGTTAGGATCAATTCTTGACGGTTTGTCATTAATAACACGTATCTCGGGCTGTGAAGGGCAGTTGGAAGAATTTGGTGAATCATTGAGAGAATTTGGACTTATGAACAGATTGCACAAAACACAAAATCTGTTACTACAATTATTGCCACATTTCTCACAAATACACCGGAGACAACGAAAGCCGTCCCCAATCGGACTTTTACAGTGAAAACACGTGTAGCCGAGAGACGCCATAAGAATTATACATGAGATGGGTATAAGAAGGTAGAATCAATCGGATAGAGGGTAAGGAAAAATATTTTTAGGTTTTTATGAAAAGATATGAACAAGGGTGGATAAATATACAATGAAACGAATTGCAAAGACACTAATCAGAAAACCGTTTAGAATAGCGCGCACACCTCCCCGGCAGCGGCGCCAAAAATTGATTGAACCCAAACGGTCAACCTAAACTGACCAGGTGATGGTCAACTAGGTCAAACAGCCTAGAGTCAATGCTCCGCGGAATATAGTGTTTCCCCGGGTCGTTATGTCCCGACGAGGTGTGAATGGTTAACAAACGGTTTCGTGATCGGGTGAATTTGGATGAGAAAAGGGTTTGAGATTGGTTTGAACTAAGGAATCTAAAAGAGAATAGCTTAAATAAGCTATAAAAACAAGACTGGAAAGTTGGAAAAACCAGAAACGTTTAAAACTTAAAACGCGTACATTTACGTTTAAATAAAACGTAGACGTACGAAATAAAAAGTAAAAACTGAAATCTAAAAACACCCAGGGGGTGAAAATGATTTTTTTACAAACTAAAAGGTAAAAGAAAATTTTTAGAAAAAGAAAATAGATTTTAACACTAATTAATTATTTAATATTAATTAAAAACTATTTAATACTTATTATTAATATTTAAATAACTTAAATATAATACAATGTTATTTAAACACTAGAAAAATGAAAATAAGATTTCTAAAATTATAAAATAACTAAAAATAAGTTTTAAAATTAAAAATAAGTGTTTTTGTCTTTTTGTGGTTTTTATATTAATTAATTACTAATTAATTACTAATTAACTAATTAAACTATTTAAATTAAGAAAAATAGCAAATGAACAGTAAAAATTCTAATAAAATTTTTAAAATTATTTTATAACATATAAAAGCTATAAAAAATATAAAAACTAAGTTTTGATTAATAAAAACTAATTATGCTATTTTAAACCTAATATTAATTAATTATTAATAAAACTAAGATTAATTCTAATAAATACTAAACAACAAAATAAAAATCTGAGAAAATTATTATAACTACTTTAATATAATAGGAATTTAATAAAAATATAAAAAAACTAAGTTCTTAATAAAAATATAAAAATGAAAATTAAAATTAAATTACATTAAATAGAAACTATCACTTAATATTAAATTGATTTTTCTGGATTTTTATTTTAGAAACTTATTTTACAACTAAAAATAACAAACTTTTACAAAAACAACTTTTATGAAAATAAAAAATAAGCACTTGAGGTGCTTATTTGGTCAACAGTTGACTTATGTTGACCAAGGTGGAAATAAAGCTCAAATCAGCTTAGGTGGGGCCCACTATTGATGATTCAGGCTCCAATAAGTTATGTGAGCTTATTTAAGCAAGAAAGAGCAAAAGGTACCCACAGAATAAGCCAAAAGCACCAAAATAAGCACTTGGTTTCTTGACTTAACTCAGAAAATGGGACAGAGGTTTAGGCTTAATCCAAGTGGGGTCCACAGGGATTTAGGTCAAACCAAGGGTCAAAAAGGGTGTTTGGTTGAAGGGTGTTTACATGGTTTCACTAGTATAATTGTGCATCTCTGTGTTTCTTTTAGTTGTTTGGGGTGTGTTAGAGTCATATTGACCACATTCTGAGTCTCAAACTCAGCCAAAGTCAAAATCACAAGGAAATACTCACCACAGTCAACTGTGGTGAGTTTTGAAGTGCAAAATTCATCAAACCATTTCACAAGGTGTTTTGTTTACTTAAGTTAACTTTTATACAGCTTATCATAACATTTTAAGCCATTAAATCAGCAATCAAAGTTCCCAAAAGTCAAATCTCAAGTTTTTCTAAAAAGTCAAAAAGCTCAAACTCAGATTTTTGCCAAAATGGCATGAATTAAATTGATTTTTGTGTTTTGATTTAAGGTCTGAAACTTGTTTTGTGATTACTCTATCAGCAAATCTTTGGAATTTCATGATTGGTTGATTTTTGTGATTTTTTCTTAATGACAAAAATGCCCTTGGAAGACACCTGCAGGGCAAGGTAGTTGCCCTGTCTCAGACTACTCAGTTCACTCACCACCGTTTGGTGGTTGATTGTGGCTAACCTAGTGGGTCCTACACCTCCAACTTGGCACCATTCAACCCCCTCCTACCCAGGATCAAGGGTTGACCACTTATTTGACCTTAAGACCAGTGGACCCCACTTTGTTTGACCCCAAAAGTCTGTCCCTCAAACTGACTCAGAACCTCATTAAGCAAAGTGCTTATTCTGAGCTTATGGCTTAATCTGTCAGCTTATTGGTTTGCTACTTGCTTTAATTTGTGCATTGTACTTAATTGCATCTGTTTTCACCAAAGTGGACCCCACATTAGCTCATTTGAGCTTATTTCCACTTCTGGTCAATAAAAGTCAACTGTTAAGGTAATAAGCACTTGAAGTGCTTATTTCCTTGACCTCAGTCAATCTCACTTCACAAAAGTTGTCTATAAACTTGTAATAAGCAGTTTGGAAAAAGAAAATCTCAAATAAGCCCAACTTAATAGAAGTGATAGCTTCTATTTAAGCCCTTTGGCTTATTCATCAGCTTATTTATAAGCAATTTCCATTTTTACAATTTTCCTAGGCTTCTGGTGTGTAAAAACTATTTCTGTAATTTTTTCAGATTTTTCTTTTATCATTTAGTATTTTTCTTAATTAAAAGTAGTTTTTAGTAATTAATAAATAGTTAATAATTAATTAGTAAATCAGAAAAATATAAATTAAATTTTAAAATTAGTTTTTAGTTATTTTTAAGTTTTCCAAATTTTATTTTCATTTTTCTAGTGTAATTTAATAATTATTTAGAATTTAGGTTATTTTAAATAATTAAAAAAGTAATTAATAATTAGTTAATAATTAGTAATAATTAATTAAATAGTTTTAAAAATATATTTTCATTTCTAAAATTAGTTTTATAGTATTTTAGATTTTTCTAAGTTTAATTTTTATTTTTCCAAGTTAATTTCATAATTATTTATAATTTAGGTTAATATAGTTAATTAAAAGTAATTAGAAAAATAGTATTTAATTAATAGTAATTATTAAATTAGTGTAAAAATTAGTTTTAAATTTCCAAAAATCTTCTCTCATCATTAGGTTTGTAAAAAGTAAATTTTCATACCAGTAGCCTTTCCAGATCACCGTATTCACGTTTTTGTACGTTTGTCCACGTCTTCGGCAAACGTACGGTTTTAAGTTTTAGGTGATTTCTCCTCGATCTCAGTTCCCGTAACCATTCACATATCTTTCCTAAGCTATTTTTGTTAATAATCTCCAAATAATTATCACAACAAACCCTTTCTGTGAATAACACCCGATTACAAAGCACGCTAAAGTTACATTCCACACCTCAACGGGATTTAACGACCCGGTGATACCCTATATTACCCGGAGTATTGATCTAGGATATTTAACAATGTTGACCATTCTTTGGTCAATATAAGTTGGTGGTTTAGGTTCAATCAATTTAATTCATGCCATTTTGGCAAAAATCTGAGTTTGAGCTTTTTGACTTTTTAGAAAAACTTGAGATTTGACTTTTGGGAACTTTGATTGCTGATTTAATGGCTTAAAATGTTATGATAAGCTGTATAAAAGTTAACTTAAGTAAACAAAACACCTTGTGAAATGGTTTGATGAATTTTGCACTTCAAAACTCACCACAGTTGACTGTGGTGAGTATTTCCTTGTGATTTTGACTTTGGCTGAGTTTGAGACTCAGAATGTGGTCAATATGACTCTACCACACCCCAAACAACTAAAAGAAACACAGAGATGCACAATTATACTAGTGAAACCATGTAAACACCCTTCAACCAAACACCCCTTTTTGACCCTTGGTTTGACCTAAATCCCTGTGGACCCCACTTGGATTAAGCCTAAACCTCTGTCCCATTTTCTGAGTTAAGTCAAGAAACCAAGTGCTTATTTTGGTGCTTTTGGCTTATTCTGTGGGTACCTTTTGCTCTTTCTTGCTTAAATAAGCTCACATAACTTATTGGAGCCTGAATCATCAATAGTGGGCCCCACCTAAGCTGATTTGAGCTTTATTTCCACCTTGGTCAACATAAGTCAACTGTTGACCAAATAAGCACCTCAAGTGCTTATTTTTTATTTTCATAAAAGTTGTTTTTGTAAAAGTTTGTTGTTTTTAGTTGTAAAATAAGTTTCTAAATTAAAAATCCAGAAAAATCAATTTAATATTAAGTGATAGTTTCTATTTAATGTAATTTAATTTTAATTTTCATTTTTATATTTTTATTAAGAACTTAGTTTTTTTATATTTTTATTAAATTCCTATTATATTAAAGTAGTTATAATAATTTTCTCAGATTTTCATTTTGTTGTTTAGTATTTATTAGAATTAATATTAGTTTTATTAATAATTAATTAATATTAAGTTTAAAATAGCATAATTAGTTTTTATTAATCAAAACTTAGTTTTTATATTTTTTATAGCTTTTATATGTTATAAAATAATTTTAGAAATTTTATTAGAATTTTTACTGTTCATTTGCTATTTTTCTTAATTTAAATAGTTTAATTAGTTAATTAGTAATTAATTAATATAAAAACCACAAAAAGACAAAAACACTTATTTTTAATTTTAAAACTTATTTTTAGTTATTTTATAATTTTAGAAATCTTATTTTCATTTTTCTAGTGTTTAAATAACATTGTATTATATTTAAGTTATTTAAATATTAATAATAAGTATTAAATAGTTTTTAATTAATATTAAATAATTAATTAGTGTTAAAATCTATTTTCTTTTTCTAAAAATTTTCTTTTACCTTTTAGTTTGTAAAAAAATCATTTTCACCCCCTGGGTGTTTTTAGATTTCAGTTTTTACTTTTTATTTCGTACGTCTACGTTTTATTTAAACGTAAACGTACGCGTTTTAAGTTTTAAACGTTTCTGGTTTTTCCAATTTTCCAGTCTTGTTTTTATAGCTTATTTAAGCTATTCTCTTGTAGATTCCTTAGTTCAAACCAATCTCAAACCCTTTTCTCATCCAAATTCACCCGATCACGAAACCGTTTGTTAACCATTCACACCTCGTCGGGACATAACGACCCGGGGAAACACTATATTCCACGGAGCATTGACTATAGGCTGTTTGACCTAGTTGACCATCACCTGGTCAGTTTAGGTTGACCGTTTGGGTTCAATCAATTTTTGGCGCCGCTGCCGGGGAGGTGTGCGCGCTATTCTAAACGGTTTTCTGATTAGTGTCGTTGGAATTCGTTCCATTGTATATTTATCCACCCTTGTTCATATCTTTTCATAAAAACCCAAAAATATTTTTCCTTACCCTCTATCCGATTGATTCTACCTTCTTATACCCATCTCATGTATAATTCTTATGGCGTCTCTCGGCTACACGTGTTTTCACTGTAAAAGTCCGATTGAGGACGGCTTTCGTTGTCTCCGGTGTATTTGTGAGAAATGTGGCAATAATTGTAGTAACAGATTTTGTGTTTTGTGCAATCTGTTCATAAGTCCAAATTCTCTAAATGATTCACCAAATTCTTCCAACTGCCCTTCACAGCCCGAGATACGTGTTATTAATGACAAACCGTCAAGAATTGATCCTAACCTTTCACGGTTTACGGTTAAAAGTTTGTCAAGCAAACATGCTGAGCTTAGGGCAGTGACTGAAAAGCACGACTTGCCCAATCTTCACGTTCATCAAGAACCAAAACCCGAGACCATAACGGAAGTGGTGGAAATTGCTAGCTCTCAGAGCACACCACTTGTCCCACCTCCAGATTTTGTTCTTTGTGTCGGTTGTGGTGAGCCGCTTTTTGGTTTACCATGTCGTTGGTGTACATGTGTGCAATGTGGTAATGATATCCAAAACGGGAGTTGTTTGTTTTGTGGGTCGAGTAATTCATTTACTTGTGATCCTAATCAAAACTCATTCAACGACTCTTCAAATTTTTTCAATTACCCAACACATTCATACGAGCAAGAATCATATTATCCAAACTTCAATGATGCTTCGTATCAAGATACACCAGTCCAGACTCAACAGTTTAACTGTTGTGAGTACTGTGGTGGTTCCCACTACAGTTCTGATTGTCAATCAGGAAACACGCTTGTCTATGAGCAGTTTCCTGATAACAATTATGACTACAGCACACATGACTCACAGCCACATCAGTTTTACTGTTGTGAGTATTGTGGAGGTCCACACACTAGCTCTGATTGTCAAACAGGGAATCCGTTTCCTTGTAACAATTACGACTATTCGTTTTCAGACCCACCTCCACAATACCAGATGTCCCAAGCAACTCCTCTTGTTACTGAGCAAGACATTTTAATAGAGACTCTTAAGATATTGAAAGAGCTTAAGGAGGAGTTGGCTACTACATCGTTTCAAGATTCTCGTCAAAAATCCGTGGCAGAATTATTTGCCGAAGAACGAGAAGCTAGAAACGAAAAGAGCATGGAAGAATTACTTGCTGAGCAAAGAGCGGCTAAAACACGTGCCATATTTCGTAATGCTGCTCTTTACGACGATGATAGTGATGATGAAGTCACCCTTGATTTTTCTCAATTCTGTAAGGGTTCATCACTTTCATCTATACCAATTCCTTCCTCGGAAAATCAGGGAGAAAAGACTATGATAGAATTACTAGCAGAAGAACAAATGAAATTTATAAAACCCATGTCTGCTAGTCCTTCTCAACTCCCTCAGTCTGTTGTTATCACACCCGGAGTTCACACTCACTCTCTGATCATGTGGGATGAGCATCTTAGCACTGTTCCTGATAAGGAATCGGACGAATTAATAAAGTCTAGTGTTGAGATCCTTGTCCCAATCCCGAGAGAGTCACGGGGAACTTTGGATCATGTATGTGATATTCCTTCACCTCTTGAGTGTTCAAACGGTCATTTTGAGACTTTCTCAGATTTTAATGATGATTGTACATCTCATGGAGACATTGAGTATATTGAGGCATCAATCCCTTAGTCTGATGTTGATCCTCTTCTTGAGGAGTTCGCTGATGAACTTGCTCACATCGATCCACTTTCACTGGAAAGTGATGATGATCTCCTTGATTTCCAAGCCGATCTGGGAGAAATTGAAAGTCTCCTATCTCATGATCCGTCACTCACTTCTGATCCCAGCAGTCCAACAGAGAATAATATTCACCGTGTTCCCGAAACATTCAATACTACTCTCACCAATCCTCTATTTGAATTCGATTCTGAATTCACTTTGATTTATGATAATCCACTCTTTGGTACTCAGATTGAGGATTGTGATGAGTCTATTCCGGAACATGAGTTCCCAGATTCACATCTTGTGAATGATTCTCTTCATGAGGAGTTCTCCGGTGAACTCGCTCATCAGTTTGATTGCCCGGGGGGAGATATCCTTAATCATGAGGATTTGCAAATTCCCACCCACCCTCCCGGGTTGTTTACGAGCTTACCCTTTGAAATCCAAACTCAGGCTACGGAGCCTGCTCTCGAGGAAGAAGATCAAATCATGTTTTTCATCATGGTTTTCTTCCTTTTCTTCACCTATACGGTGACTTCTTCTCTTCTTCACTCCTTCGGGAGTGAGGACACGATATTTGATCCCGGCATTTTCATGTATCATTATCTTGAGCCGGGCACTTATCTCATCGGTGTGGAACTTTCACGTGCTTCATATGTTTGTCTAAACATTTTGAATGAAAGTCCGATGGTGATCACTTCTTCCACATTCCCCAAGGACAAATGAATTCGGGGTCGAGTCAAGCTAGCGACTCGGTAAACAAAAACAGTAGCATGCATATAGGGTTTTCACCCTAAGTGTGGGGGAGTCCCCCATGCTATGATTATGAAGTGAAAAACAAAATGGTGTTTTCCACGCTTAGCTTGTAATGTTGCCCTTTTACGTTCAAAATGTCGGCATAATAGCCGGGATTTTGAATATTGAGGACAATATTCATGCTTAGTGGGGGGGGGGGGGGGTATTCGCTATTCTAGCAAAATTTTATCACATTTTACTATATAATACCCCCGTTTTAGCCAAAATTTCAAAAATTTTAAAAATTTTTCACTGGTGATTCAAAATTTTTGTGGTAATCAGTCCGCCTTGTCTAACCGACAAAAGGGATTGGCTAGTCCAGGAGCAAACGGCTCTTGGTAAAGACATATCAAATCCGTTTATGGCTTGCAATTTGCCCAAAATTGTATGGTTCATCAACTCCCCAAAAACAAATGAGTTGGCTAGCCCGCAAGATTATGGCTTGTGGTAAAGGCCGTGGAAAATCCATAATTGGTAATCAGCTCACCAAGATGTTGACTATTCCATCAAGAGCTGGCTAGTCCAGAAGCAAACGGCTTTTGGTAAAGACTAATCAAATCCGTTGACAGTTGGTGGTTTGCTCAAAATCACACGGTTATCAGGTGTGCCACAGTTCTTACACCTGGCTACTCCAGAAGTGATGGCTTTTGGTAAAGAGTTTTTCAAATCCATCAAGTTTTCAAAACAGTATTGCTAGGGACTAGCAATAGTTTAGTGTGGGGGATTGATGAATGCTCAAACACTCATCATTTTTGGTCTAATCTGAACTGCAAAACATACAAAACACTCAGAAATGCATCAAAATACTGAAAATATTTCAAAATTATGTTTTATATGTTTTAGATGCAAAACGAGTAAAAACAGATGAAAAACGCACAAAGTTTGCAAAATTGGCAGTTTCAGTCCCCCAACTTTCATAAAATTACAAAATTAGTCCCTGGATATTCAAAATATGGAAAATTATCACCAAAGGTCCTTTTACAATCATAAGTTGTCATATTTTGTCCTTTGGTGAAAAATTGGAAAAGTTTTGAATATCGAGGGACTAATTTTGTAATTTTATGAAAGTTGGGGGACTGAAACTGCCAATTTTGCAAACTTTGTGCGTTTTTCATCTGTTTTTACTCGTTTTGCATCTAAAACATATAAAACACAATTTTGAAATATTTTCAGTATTTTGATGCATTTCTGAGTGTTTTTGTATGTTTTGCAGTTCAGATTAGACCAAAAATGATGAGTGTTTGAGCACTCATCAATGAATCACTTAATGAAAATTCCATTTTAACTCTTATATGTTCATATTACATTATTAATTCAACTTGTTGATTGCCCAGGTTTATCTTGCCTCTCGTATCCTCATAGCTAGTTCACTTTACAAGTAACTACATACATGAAAGATTGTTCACAAGATAGTGGCAATACCAATGAATTTGATGTATACCAGTCTCAAGCATCTTATAGATGTCTGACTAGTTAAACAGATTACAATATCACATATTGGTTCATGTTAGTCCAAGGAGAACATGTCGTTAACATGAGTGGTAATTAGCATTGACACAACATATATTCAGTTTATCCTACTCTAACCATAAAGAAACTAGCCTCCTAAAGGAAGATGTTCCTTGTGTTCGAGTTTGGGTAAAGTTCTATGATGTCCCAATTGTTGCATATTCTTCATATGGCTTGAGCTCTATTGCCTTAAAAATTGGTAATCATATGTTTTTTTTATTGGTATACTAATGAGATGTTCTTGGAATCATGGGGTAGGAGTAGTTATGCTAGAGCCTTATTGAAATCAATGCGACTAATGAATTTCGTGATACTTTATTTGTTGCTATCCCTAGTCTCAAAGGAACATGATATACGAAACACAGTATAAGTGTTGAACATGAATAGGATCATCCTCGATTTAGTAAATGCTTGGTATATGCTCATCTTCTTGAGGAGTGTCCCAAAGCCCTTCCAAAATTTGTTCCTAGTTCTTCGGGAGCTACTAAGGAGGTGTCGAATTATGGGTTTACTATTGTCACGCGAAAGATTTCTAAGACCAAGAAAGTAGAGTATCGGCCGGTTGCTCCAAAGAATAGAAAGGATTCTCCTCCTAAAGACTCTACTAAGGAATCATGTACGTCTAAACAAACAAGTAAGGATGCTAAAGTGGTTACCACGTCTAATGCTTTTGATGTTCTTGGTGTTTTGGATGAGGAATATAGTTTTCATGTAGAACCTAGTGATAAAATTTCTTCAAGCAATGTGAATACTACTACTACTGTTGATGGAGGATATGTTAGTAAAGATTCTCTCGTTGAAAAGATTAATAAGCTCGAAAGTTGAATTATTGAGAGGAAGCTTGTGCTTCGGGTGATGATGGGAAGTTGGGAAAAAAGGTAGGTAATCCGTTTTCTAAGGTTGGGAATTTGGTTATTTCGGATAATGTTAGTGATGATGAAATTGAAAATGTTATGACTAGTGAGGAGCATATGATGCTATTTTACAAAAGGGTGAAAACTGTGATCTTTATGACGCTTATGACCTTCAAGGTTTAACTCCGGAACAACGAGCGTTGTGTGATGCGATTTATATAAATCTTCGTGGTCAGTTTAAACATTAGATTTATTTCTTGTCCTTATAGTAGTTGTTCATAAGATTAGTTTGTCTTTCTTATGTTAGTTTTGGTTTGAATCATATTTGGTGCATTTGTTTCACGTCTTTGTAACGTGTTTAGATGTGGAATGCACCCACATCCTATATACTTAAATGATTTTTTGTAGTAATAAAGTTTACCAGGGGTATCTCGCTTTACCAAAAAAAACCATAGAGAAATAACAATGCAAAAAGTTTCACATACCAATAAGTTAAAAGACGTTGCACCGCAGCTTCACACCTCCACTTGCACCGGTTCTTAGAAATAATAGCTCTAGAAATCTCCCATCCAAGCTAACTATATAAGATCTCTTGAAGTATGATAATGGAATATAGGTGTAAAACATGTGAACAACCATAGAAATCAAATGCTACCTCAATACAAAAGCCACCAACATGACAAATGTAAACCATGCACCGAACCGATAATTAAACGGAAAATCCACTAACCATGGTAGATTAGTGGAAAACCTACTATCTATTTTTTTAATACCTTCACATCAACGGCTCGGCTCGGCGCGTGAACAGTGTTGGCTCGAGCCGTGGCTCCACAGTAAACCCAAGCCGTCCAACTCTCTCAAGCCGATCTATCCTCGGCGGATTTGAAACAGTGCCCGGCTCCCAAAACACTTCAATGAATGTTATATTGTATAATGCTTTAGGTTATATTTGGAAGGGATTTACCATGAACCTTATTTAAAGACAAGGGTTATTCCATTTCATTTACTAGTAGACTAGTAGAGTTTGAGATAACTTAAATCATTTCCACCATCCCCCTAGCAACTCGATCCATAGGAGGAACAAGATTAATCATTTTGATCTTTTTCTTGCCTTCTTAATTACTTGTTAATCATTCTTGTGTTGTTACAAGTGTCTTGTGAACGAAGGATTCGTGAAAAGAGTAAGTTTATTCTTCCTTTAGGGGTTGGAGCTTTTGTCACAACTAGTTATGTTTTGGAATTGTGGTTGATAGATCGGATATAGGATAGTGCCCGGGATCTGATCTACGCGTCCTTGAATCCAATTAAGTACTCGTTTATGGTTATATGTCCTTTATAATTATGTAGTACGTGGTAATTATGTGTACATGTTTGTATAGCTGAATATTAATAATGAAGGAAATTATTGATATTTTACCAATTAAAAAATGCATTATTTCACTTACTATAAGTTTGATATTTTGTTTGTGAACAATTTTCGTAAGAAAAAGGAAGAGGGAAATCGGGAATACATTTTTATTTTGCCCTTTGAGAAAATGTTGCTCAACCTGTATTCCCTAACCCTACTAAACATTTATTGACCAATGGCCTACTTTAAAAAGTCGATGAAATCCCAGCTAAGTCTAGGTGTTCAGCTAGTGTACTTCATGACATTCCTATAAACTCATGAAAGGATGACCGCCTCTATGTTTACCAATTTACCATCCTCATAATAGGAAAGAATAAGAGAAAAAAAGAAGAGAAATACAATATAAACTCATGTGTGTGATTAAGTTCTCTTATTAGATTTAAGAATCCAATATCTGTTTGTAGTCTTACCTTGAAACTTGTTTGCTTTGCATCTAGGCTTCTGCTAATGCTTTAACGGATTGTCTAATAAGTGCATTCGGGGCATTATTTTTTTTATGTTTAAAAAAGAAAACTCGATGTTCATTAAATTAAAAAAAAAATAATGTTAATTAAGATAACTTTTTATTTTGATTAATGTGTATTAAAAGTATTTTTTAATCGAAAAAAGTTTGTGTTTGATTAATACATTCTAACAAGTGGCCCGAAGACACTCATTATACAAACTCAATTTTTAATACAATAATGTCTACTTTTTAAGGGAAAAAAATAATCAAAACATATAAATGTATATAGATAAGGAAAATAATGTACCATTGTGAACTTTATAAATGAGAAAATATAATATAGTTATTCATATAAACTGGATCATTTAATCTTAAAAATTAAAAAATGATTATGAGATTTAAAAATATGACAAATTGTGTTTCTAAATAGATGTTTTAATAAGTTATTGGTTTGTGAAAAAGTGACTCTATGCGCCGTTTAGACATGTCAATCTATGTTTAAAAAATTATGTATATTCACTTTGATGAACAAAATCTCATCACCAATACGTGCATAATTTGTTTTGCATGTTCTAAGTCGGGCCTTGTTTTGAAATAATAATAATTTAAGTTGGTAGATTTTTAACATATACAGACTTAACTACAAAACAGAGAATATAATTGTAACGTTCAATCAAACAATAACATTTACTAATAATTTACATCAAGTTGATATTAAATGCATTTCTCATTGTGGTCCAATATTGACACTCATTTATTTATTTATTTTTTTCTTTTTGTCGAAAACCTCCGATGTAGATTGACAACATATCTGATTTTGATCTTCTACATATTTATATTTGTTATAGTTGACTACGAATAACAATCAAATGCTTTAATTACATGCACGTACATATTTGTAGCCATTAATGAGATTCAAATTTATCAATCTGGTTCTCTAAACTAATGGCCGTGATATTAAGAGTCATCGCAAACAAGATTATGAGTATCATCATAATATTTGGTATTCGTAGATGGATGGAAGAATGTCGTTGTCAGAAATACTTTAATGAAACCATCATCTCGTATATAAGAAAATAATTCACGTACGACAAATAATAGCTACATCACAATAGAGAGCACAATGATGGTATTCAATTGAATACAGACAATATACGTTATTGAAATGGGTTCCACAAACGCTGTAGATATTCTACATATACATACACCTCTCGATGCAACAGTTATACATATACACTACATATCACATGGACAACTTTACTCGTTTTTCTTGTTTAAGGTACCTACCTACTCGAAGAATTAGTGTCTAATTTTAAGTCATTTCAAAAAGCTTGTTCATCTAAATTTAAAGTCAATTTCAAAATAATAATAATAGAAAAAAAATCCACCGATATGACAAATACATCGATACTCTCTTGAAGGTCATTAATGATTGAATGACGGGTGCACTCCCTATGACACCGGCAAGAATTTGAAACTTTATGTCAATTCCATATCTTTAGTTGCGTCTGCTCGTTCTTCCTTAAAAAAATAAAAAATTAAAAAAAAAAAAAAAAAAAAAAAAAAAAAAAAAAAAAAAAAAAACCGCGTGTTTCATTCCAGACAAAAGTACTTTGAAAGACCAAAAAATACACTCCAACCTCACAAATTAACGTGTCGGTCAACAAAACTAATGAAACACCTAAAACAAGAAAAGAAAAAAAAAAATTGGAAGACCCCGGATTGTTTATACAACTACACATCAACCAATTTCTCCAATAAGCTACATTCACATCAAACAGTAAAACAAATAATAAATTTCATTTTTTAGCCAATCGCGATTAAAAAATTAGCATCTATGATTGAAACATACATACCGGACTTTAGAACATTTCTGGAGGCACTTACACAACAACAATGCACGTTTTATTTGTATAGGTACAAAACATGGATCACCAATACAATTTGGTAATAATTTATAATCCTGAATTCAAAACTCATTATCACTTATTTAACACATAAGAGTCTTACTAAACAATCTCAAACACAATTTATAGGTTGTTGAGATAATAACTTAAATCATAGATTATGTGAAAAACTAGAATAGGGGTTGAATAGTTTACCGCTTAAAATCTTTTTAACTTGTTTAGTTAGCTTTGAAACTTTGTGTTTGATCAAAGATATATACATAAACACAATATATAACATGCAAGTAAATGAAAGAAACGATCAAACCACAACACGAGTATTTATCGTGGTTCGGCTACAAGGACTCTTTTTCCTTGCCCTACGTCCACGCCCCAAGTATCCAACTCTAGAGTTTCTTTCACTAGTCAACAAGCTCCTTTCACCGGCGGAGAAAACCTTACATGTCGCTTATACTTTTACCGACACTAAGCTAGATGTCGAGTTCTTTACCAAGGGTACAACCACTCCTGTTAGTTCTTTTACAAGGGTACAACTACTCCCAATACACTTTGTATTTTGAGGACTAAAATACTAACCGATCACTACTGAAAATACACAGTCAAATGAAGTGTAAACTACACAAGTCTACACAATGCTAAGCTAACAAGTCTTGCAACGTTGTGTTGAATACTTGTTACTTTTAATGAACTCGTGAATCTCTTTGCTACAAAAAGAAACTTCACATATGAAATGTTAAAGGGTTAGATAAAAGAATGAATGAATGTGTGTAAATATGATGTAGAGTGATAAGCCAAAAATTAACTTGTGACTTGGTATTTATAGCAAAGCCTTCTGCAGGCCTGGCGGATACGGCGGAACCCTCAGATGGGTTCCGCCCGTGTACCCCAGGGTTCCGCCGGGCTTGCAGTTGGTTTTGCAATAAATCTTGCAAACCAAACAAAGTCACATCTCATTACACCTTGCAAACAAAACAATGTCACATCTCATTACATCTAGTCAAACACCAAACTTGCTAGCAACCACATAGTAAGTCAAACACATTATCTTTCCATAAATGTATATAGACAAAACTTGCCATAAATGTGAAGTGACAATTCTATTTTAAGAAATAAAAAGTGTTGTGTTTTATGAAATGTAAAATGTAGCAAAAGTCTAGTTTATGTAAGTCTTTAAAACTAAGATTATGTTTTACTTAGAAACTAACGTTTACATTTTGTCGTTAACAAAACTTAGCGAAGATCGTAAAATATAAATAACGTTTTTAGGCGATATTTGTATTAACAATCTCCCCCTTTTTGTTGATGACAAAACATAAACTTTGTTTTTAAGTAACTCACAAAATCTTGGTTTTTAAGACTTAAAAAAAATTATATTAAACTTGTTTTACTTAAGTGATGATAATCAAATTAAGTTTTGAAGGTTTAATATATTTCTCCCCCTTTTTGTCAAAACAAAAAGTAGAGTTGCGAAGCGGAAAAATGCACTTGCTCCCTCTTGCTTGTTACTCCCCCTAAAAGGAGTGCCAAGATGGGAAACATGGATTTTGAACCTACAAAAAAATGGTTAGTTGGTGATATATATAGTCAAGCTTGTAGTTACCACACACATTGCAACCACAATAAAAATGATCAACCAACAATTGCAAGTAAGTAGAAAGAAATAGCATTCCATGTAAAATTTTGACTTTTAAAAGTCAAAAGACAAGAAATGGGAAATATTCTTCTACTTCTAAACAAAAACTAAAAAATAACCAAGAAGAAAAAAAAAATAATAAAATCCTACTTTCCTAAATGGGGCAAAAGGCCTCCAAAGGTTGTCTAGGATTTGTTTGGGTGGGAAAGAGCATCCAAACGTTCTATGACGTGCTGGAATGCAAAACGGGTTTCATCTTGGAATTGGTGAAGTAACATTTTGATGCTTTCACCCATTTGCTCACAATTTGAGCAAACATGGGGATGAGTGGGTGGAAATGGGTTGGTTTTGGTTTCTTGGTTTGAGGGTTGGTTGGTTTTTGGTTCTTGGGTGGAGGATGGATTTGGTATTGAGTCAAGCAAGGTGGTTTGAAATTCCATTGCTTGATGAAGGTGGTTCTCAACCATGCTTTGGATTTCCTTATATGAGGGGAAGAAAGACTCAAAGGTTTGGGCTTGAGAATGTGGTGGAGTTGGGTGATCATGGTTTTCAAAGTTTGGTTCTCCATAAAGAGGACCATGGATGTCATGGTAGATAGGGTGAAACAACAATGGTTTGGGTTGATGGTACACTTGTTGTGGTGGTTGGGTGTGGTTAAAATCTTCATCAAGGTCAAGAATTGACCTTGGTGATTGATTTGCAAAAGGTGGTGGTTGTGTAGGTCTTGGTGGAAGATCATTTAGATCTTGGACAAAAGGGTGTGGTGATGTGGGAGGAGACCCAAATAACTCCATAGGTTCAATTTTGGGTAATGGTGATGGTGATGGAGTTTTGGATGGTTGGGTTGGAGCACTTGGTGGAGTTGGGTCAATGGGTGATTTAGTAGGTGGTGGAGTGAGCTCATTTGGTTCATTGGGTGATGGAGATGGAGATGCAAGGTTCAAAAAGTGTTCATTTTTTATAGGTGAGGTGAATTCATTCGAAGATGAGGAGCTTAGGTTGATGGATTGATTAGACCATAGTGGTTTTACACTTATCCGGGCGGTTTTCCGGATGGGTCGTGATGGTTGAGAAGTGATTGTTGACTTGGTCATGGTTAAAAATGGTTTGGAAGTTAAGAAATTGTGATGAAGAAGGTGTGATTTGATAGTGTTTAGGATGGTTTAATTTATAGTGATGAAGGATTGTGGAAAGGAGTGTTTGGATTTGATGTTAGTCCATACAAAAATGGAGGTTCCTAATGATTTGGAAAGCTAATTGTGGGTTGTCATATCATGGAAGTGAATCCAATGAAAATGGTGAAGTGAGAAGACAAGTTTTGCACTAAATGCTTAGTGGTTTTGGTAGATTTGTTGAAGTATAAATCTCAGGGATTTCAAAGAACCTTTAGAAGGGTTCCTTCCTTTATGTGTGAAGGGTCCTTGGGGTGGTTATGGCTATTTTTGAAATTTGGCGGGAAATGATTTTGGTTGAGTTTACAAGGAATGAGAAGTACCCTATTGTGCTAAACAAATTGCAGGAAATGAGTTTTTATCTAAAAGGATTGTATTTTGGTGTTTGGATGTTGAAATGTTGAAAACAAAAAGAAAATTTCTGCAGGCAACTGGCGGAACCCTCAGGATACACAGGCGGAACCCATTTGAGGGTACCGTCTGGTCCGTTGGGCCAATTCTGGGTTGCCCAGAAAATACACTGGCGGAACCCAATTTTGGGTACCGCCAGATCCGCCAGGGCTGAAAAAAGTGGCAGTCCGCGATTTTGACCCGCGAGACGATTTTCAAAATTTTCAAAAACTCCTAAAATAAAAAAGATAATGCATTTCTGGTTAGGCAATGCAAAAAATAGACACGTAAACACACATATCATAGGACTTTGACCTTGAGGTCGAGAATTTCACTATACTTAGTGAAAATATCATAAACATGAAAATTTCACAACTTGCCAAAAGTTGTCTACATGCATCAAAGTTAGAAACTACATGTTCCAAATTGTATCAAACATTGTACTAGCACACAAATACATCATAAACATTGTTTAAACAAGCAAATTTGTTCAAATAGCACCAAGTGCCAAACACTCCTACACACCCGCACTCATTGACGGTCAATCTTGTTCTTGAGCTTTCCAAGGAATCTTCCAAGATTCTTAAACATCCCCTTTGTTTGCTTGAACTCCGCCGACTCATTAGGAATATCCGAAAGTTAGGATAGGTATTCAAGAGGTGGGAGCCTAGAGTTTAGCAAATTGTCATCTTCACTCATTGAGGAAGATGATGATGAGGTAGGAGGATGAGGACGTTTTCCTTGGGCTTTGTAGACTCTCTTATCACTAAGTGGAACAAAGGTGTGTGGAATGAGAGAGTAGTCAAGACGAAGACCATTTGGAGTTGGTGGAATGGGTGAGATGAACCTAAAGAGACGGGTCAAGAGCATTCCATACGGCATAGTCGTTGTGCCATGCACGGGAATGTCGGCCATTCTCTTGGCCATGTAGTAGGCAAGATTGAAGGGTTGCCTAACGGACAAAGAGTAGAGCATGTAGCAAAGGCAAAGGTTGATATGATCTCGGTTTCCTATGGTGCTAATGACATTTGCTCTAAGGACTTCCTCCCATTTCTTGAATTGGGGCTTGAGTTCATTCATTTCCATTCCATATGGGTCCTTATCGACCTCATTTCCCGAACGGGTTCTCCTAGTGTTGGTGGTCCTAACAAAGAGGTGGCCACGAAGTACATTTTTTGATACAAGAGGTGTGTCATAAGGGTGGATGCGGTCTTGGAGGGTGTCAAGAGTTGAGAGGGAGTGCAAGTCGGAGTAGATGCAAGTACCACGGTTTGGGACACATAGGATTTGAGCAAACTCCTCAAGAGTGAAGGAGTATTGATGACCACTAGTCCTAAAGTTGATAGACATGCGACCATAATCATCCGTGGAGAGGACGGCGGATGCACATAACTCTAGAATGAATCTAGGACAAATAGGCTCGTTGATTTCTAAAAGACACTCAAAGTTGATTGTGGCAAATTCGGCGTAAAGGTTTGTGCCTTCTAGGAAAGACGGGTCAATGGTTCTACCCTCATGGACATAGTGTTTTTCTAAGGCTTTGAAAACATTGACTTGGTTTGGGGTAAGGCCTTTGGTTTTGTGGTGTTTTGGTAGGTACTTAATGGTGTCCTTATGGTCGTAGTGGGTTAGAGGAGGCATGATGATTCCTAGAACAACAAAATTTCACATTTTAGTTTAAGTAAACTACTATTATAATGTGGATGTTCTAGTGTATGCCTATATGAAAACAATGTGGAGGTGCGGTTATCTTGACTCATTTTGATGCTTCAAAAACGTTTTATAATGCAAGTTTTGTTATAAAACAAAAGATAACCCAAACGCTCCTAGTTCAATGTAGCTTCGTTTGAATGTACCCGAAAATACATATTGGTTATGTATTCCCTTTAGCATTCAAGAGACATTATGCAAGTGATGTTTTAAACATAACGTTTTGATTTTGTATTCTCAATGTGAGACGAAAAAATATTTGTCCTATTTGTGAGAAATTTTTGGAAAAATTTGACATGGGGTGTTTTAGCAAACATGTTTACACTTAGTAAGAATGCAATTCCTAACTATAGGGAACATGATTAGTTTTGTTAAACACCTAATTTCATGCATGATTATCTCAAGTTAATGCATAACCCCAAGTTTTTGTTTTTGTGCAAAAAGTAGAATTCCTAGACTCAGATCAGGATTGTAATCAAGTTTAGAATACTTACAATGATGATTGATTTGCAATGTGAGTGAAAGGAAGACCAAGAAATCGTAGGTATGGATGGATGGTAAAGTGAATAGTAATAGTTTGGAAGTGGTGGTATGAGATAATGGGTGTTTGGTTTAATATAAGCAAAAATATTGATTCTGCAGGTCGGCGGACCCCTGAAATGGGTTCCGTCCGTTGTGTCTAAGGGTTCCGCCGACCCTGCTGAGAAAAAGAGTTTTGGATTTGTTTTGATTTTTGTGATTTTTGTCTAATGTCCAGAACTACAATGTAGGTTCCATGAGTCCTAAGCCTAGCCTAAGAAGGTTAAAAGGTTCACGTTTAAGGAGTTTTGTGAGAATGTCGGCTATGTTGTCTTCGGAAGAAACTTTCTCAATTCAGATATTTCCTTTTTGAACGTTTTCACGAAGGAAATGATGAAGGATTTCAATATGTTTGGTACGAGCATGTTGAACCGGGTTTTTGCTAAGATCAATGGCACCTTTGTTGTCACAAAGAATTGTGATGTCGTTAAGTTGAATTCCGTAGTCGACAAGAGCTTGCTTCATCCAAAGAGCTTGTTGACATGCCTTTCCGGCCGAAACGTACTCGGCTTCCGTTGTTGAGATAGCAAGAGCCGTTTGCTTCTTAGAGAACCATGAGGTGAGACAATGTCCAACAAAAGTACAAATACCACTTGTAGTTTTTCTATCGACATAGTCACCGGCATGATCCGAGTCAGCATACACTATGGTGTCTATTCCCGTTCCTTTGGGATACCATAAACCTAAATGTGTAGTGCCCTTAATATACATAGAAATCCTTTTAACGGCTTCGAGATGAGTAGTCTTAGGATCTTCTTGAAAACGAGCACATAGACAAACACTAAACATAATGTCGGGTCTACTAGCCGTTAGGTAAAGTAGACTACCAATCATACCTCTATATTTAGTGCTATCTACGGATTCACTTTCCTCATCCTTGGTGAGTTTAGTTTCCGTAGACATGGGTGTTTTGATTGGTTTCGAATCTTCTAATCCAAATTTCTTAAGCATGTCCTTAATATATTTAGATTGGTTAAAGAAGATACCATCTTCTAGTTGTTTAATTTGGAGTCCTAGGAAAAAGTTGAGTTCTCCCATCATACTCATTTCAAATTCGTCATGCATGATTTTTGAGAAATCCACACATAATTCTTGACAAGTTGATCTGAATATAATGTCATCAACATAGATTTGGACTATGATAATATGTGAATCTTTCTTCTTAGTGAAGAGAGTATTATCAACTAAGCCCATGGTATACTTATGGTCAACTAGGAAGGTTTTAAGTCGATCATACCATGCTTTTGGAGCTTGCTTAAGTCCGTAAAGAGCCTTTTTAAGTTTGTAAACATGATTTGGTTTTTCAAAATCGATGAAGCCCGGTGGTTGAGCAACATACACTTCTTCATTTATGACTCCGTTTAGAAATGCACTTTTGACGTCCATTTGAAAGAGTTTAAAATTATGTGCACATGCATATGCAATTAAGATTCTAATTGACTCGAGCCTAGCAACCGGAGCAAAAGTTTCATCGTAGTCAATGCCTTCTTGTTGGTTATATTCTTGTGCAACTAGCCTAGCTTTGTTTCTAGACACAATTCCATTTTCATCCATTTTATTACGAAAGACCCATTTTGTTCCAATTATAGTTTGACTATTTGGTTGAGGAACTAATGTCCATACATCATTCCTAACAAATTGGTTTAACTCTTCTTGCATTTCTATTACCCAAGACTCATCTTTAATGGCTTCATTAATGTTTTTCGGTTCAATGGTTGACACGAAACAAAAGTAGTTGATTTCATTTTGAACTTTTGACCTTAGTGTTCTTTCGTTAATGTTGCCTATGACACCATCTAATGGATGACTTTTAGATTCTTTGACATTGACAAGTTCTTTGTTTAATAGTTCATCTTCCTTGTCATTACCTAAAATCTCTTGACTTTCTATTGTTTGGCTTTCAACTAAGTCATCGTCTACCAAAGGTAATGTCTTAGAGGGATGTGGACTCTCATAAAATGTTACGTTCAACGATTCCTCGACTCTTAAGGTTTCTTTGTTCAAAACAATGTAAGCTTTACTATTTTGTGAATATCCAAGAAATACACCTTCATAAGACTTTGGGTCAAATTTGGTGAGATAATCCTTGGTGTTAAGAATGAAACATTTACTTCCAAACACTCTAAAGTATCATAATGTAGGCTTTTTACCTTTATATAGTTCATAAGGAGTTTTATTCAAGAATGGTCTAATTAAGACTCGATTTAAAATGTACGTTGATGTGTCAACGACATTACACCAAAACTTTTGTGGAATGTTTTGTTCGTTAAGCATTGTTCTACTCATCTCTTACAATGTCCGGTTTTTACGTTCTACTACACCATTAGATTGAGGAGAACGTGGAGCCGAAAAGTTATGAGTAATACCATTAAGGCATTAATATCACAAAAGTTTCCAAATTGAAATTCATTATCAAATTCACGACCGTGATCCATTCTAATAGACACAATATTAGACCCTACTTGATTTTGAATTTTCTTACTTAGAATCTCAAATTTATCAAAAGCTTCATTTTTACTTTTCAAAAATTTTGTCCAAGTATGTCTTGAGTAATCATCAACTATGACCAAAGTGTAGAAGTTACCTCCATAACTTTGTATAGCGGATGGACCAAATAAATCCATATGCAAAAGTTCTAGACACCTAGATGTAGAAACCAAGTTTTTAGCCTTATGGCTACTATGGACTTGTTTACCGACTTTGCAAGCATCACAAAAGTGTTGGTCATATTTCGACTTAGGTAGGTTTCGAACTAAGTCTTCGGATGAGAGGTTTTGGATTAGTCTCATGTTAGCATGTCCTAAACGTCTATGCCATAAAGTTGAAGATTCATCTAATGAGGTAAGACAAAGTTTGTCTCTAGATGTTGGATCCATCTTCATGACGTATACGTTGTTCTTAAGGACACCTTTGGCTATGGTTATACCATCTTTAAGTATTTTACTTCCGTTTTCACTAAAAAGGACATTATACTTATTACGACAAAGTTAACTAATACTAAGGAGATTAAAACCTAAGTTATCAACATGAGCTACATCATCTATAAAAAGGGAGTCATGAGAGATTATACATTTTCCGATGATTTTGCTCTTAGTTTTACTACCAAACGTAACATTACCTCCGTCACATTTGTGATAAGTAGTGAAGAGGCTTTTGTTACCCGTCATGTGCCTTGAACAACCGCTATCTTTAATCCATTCATCCGGTTCCAAACAAACTTTGAGGCACACCTATTTTATGAAAAACACTCAAACATTTGGTCCCCAATTTCTCATGGGTCCATTTTGGTTAGGCATACCATTAACTTGTTCCAAATATGAAAATAGAGCATAAGGGTTCCATGACATGTAATTTGAAGTTTGGTAGTGTCCAGGAGTGTTTTGGTTCCAAACATGTTGGTGTTTGGTCGAGCGTTGAAGTTGCTCTTTGGAAAGGGGCGTTTGGGAATTGGAGTCTTAGGTCTTGGTTGAGTAGTCTTAGCTCTAAATTCATTTTTACTAAGTCCTTCTCCAGTTTTAAACACAGGTTTTGTTCCATTTTTATACGTAACTTTAACAAATTTTGAACGATCCGATGTGGATGAAGTTACTGTTGCAGCAGACCTGGCGGAACTTTCAGGTCCAACGGGCGGAACCCTGGATTGGGTTCCGTCTGATCCGCAGGCTGTTGTAGCAGTTTTGTTAGTTTCTTGTGCATTTTTTCTTGTTTTGTTTGACCCTTTAAAGTTTCTATTTTCGTAAATCCTAGTCCTGTTTTATCAAAGGGTGACTTTTGAAGTTTCATAATTTCATCCGCACAAGAAATGCTCTTATCGAACTTCTTAAACTTTGTGGTTTGTTTTATTAGATCATTTTGAGTAATTTTAAGTTTCTCAACTTCTAGTTTAAGCTCTTCACATGATTTGCATGATGTGTCAATACCTTTACGCTTTTCTAATCTCTTGGCTTTTTCTTTCAACTCATAAACTTCATTTTCTAAAAACTTCTTTTTAGTTTTCAAAAATTTATTTTTGTTTATGATTTTTAAGCTCAATTCACAAAGTTTGTTATATTCTTTTTGTAAGGTGTCATCATTAATAGAGGAGTAAGATGAGTCGGAGAGTACCTCATTTGAGTTGTGAGCCATGAGAGCAATATCATCATTCTTTGGCTCATCGTCATCTCCTTCATAGTCACTCCAAGCACCACCCACAAAAGCTTGTTGAATTTTGCTCTTGGGTGGTTTTGAACATTCTCCTACAAGATGACTTGTGTCTCCACACCTATAGCATTTTCTTTCAACTTTTCCTTTCCTATCATCACGATCTTTTCGGAAAGTTTTTTTGTCATCTTTAGGTTGCCTTACAAACTTCCCTCTTCTACGAAAGAACTTCTTGAAGTCTCTGGCCATAGCATATTCCTCATCATCACTATCCGAAGTAGATTCTTCATCATCACTTGATTGGACTCTAGCTTTCAAGGCAATGAACTTAACTTTTTCTTTCTTGCCTCTAACTAGTTCCGAATCTTTTTCCATTACCATTTCATGAACTTTGAGGTTTCCAATTAGCTCATCAAGTGACATGCTTGAAAAATCTTTGGATTCTTCAATTGCCGTCACTTTTGCTCTCCACTTCGGATGGAGTGCTCTAAGAAATTTCCTGACAAAGTTCTTACGACAAAAATATTCATCAAGTGCTTTAAGTGAAGTAATAATAGTGTTAAACCTAGCAAAAGCATTATCAATAATCTTATCTTCGGAAATAACAAATTGTTCATATTGTTGAACAAGAAGATCAATTTTGTTATCTTTAACTTGTGAGTTTCCTTGATGAGTGACAATTAAAGATTGCCAAATATCTTTGGCGGTTTTACACATAAAGACTCTTTCATATTCTTTCTTAGGCAAAGCATTGTAAAGCATCATTTTAGCTTCATTATTTTTACCAATCAATTTCTTTTGATCATCATCTTTAATGTTATTAACTACGTTATCACCATCAATGATTATATACCATAAATCTATATCTTTAGATTTCACGTAAGTTTCAAAACGGTTTTTCCAACATATAAAACCATTTGCTTCAAAAAGTGGTGGTCTTTGCATAGATTGCCCTTCTTTGTAATTTTCAAAACCCATGGATCGTTTCAAGTTTTAAAACACAATATATTTTAAAAGCTTGAGTAACGTAGCTCTTGATGCCAATTGTGGAAAACTAGAAGGGGCGTTGAATAGTTTACCGCTTAAAATCTTTTTAACTTGTTTTGTTAGCTTTGAAACTTTGCGTTTGATCAAAGATATATACACAAACACAATATATAAAATGCAAGTAAATGAAAGAAACGATCAAACCACAACACGAGTATTTATCGTGGTTCGGCTACAATGACTCTTTTTCCTTGCCCTACGTCCACGCCCCGAGTATCCAACTCGAGAGTTTCTTTCACTAGTCAACAAGCTCCTTTCACCGGCGGAGAAAACCTTACACGTCGCTTGTACTTTTACCGACACTAAGCTAGATGTCGAGTTTTTTACCAAGGGTACAACCACTCCCGCTAGTTCTTTTACAAGGGTACAACTACTCCCAATACACTTTGTATTTTGAGGACTAAAATACTAACCGATCACTACTGAAAATACACAATCAAATGAAGTGTAAACTACACAAGTCTACACAATGCTAAGCTAACAAGTCTTGCAACGTTGTGTTGAATACTTGTTATTTTTAATGAACTCGTGAATCTCTTTGCTACAAAAAGTAACTTCACATATGAAATGTTAAAGGGTTAGATAAAAGAATGAATGAATGTGTGTAAATATGATGTAGAGTGATAAGCCAAAAATCAATTTGTGGCTTGGAATTTATAGCAAAGCCTTCTGCAGGCCTGGCGGATACGGCGGAACCTTCAGATGGGTTCCGCCCGTGTACCCCAGGGTTCCGCCGGGCTTGCAGTTGGTTTTGCAATAAATCTTTCAAACCAAACAAAGTCACATCTCATTACACCTTGCAAACCAAATAATGTCACATCTCATTACATCTAGTCAAACACCAAACTTGCAAGCAACCACATAGTAAGTCAAACACATTTTTTTTCCATAAATGTATATTGACAAAACTTGCCATAAATGTGAAGTGACAATTCTATTTTAAGAAATAAAAAGTGTTGTGTTTTATGAAATGTAAAATGTAGCAAAAGTCTAGTTTATGCAAGTCTTTAAAACTAAAATTATGTTTTACTTATAAACTAAAGTTTATATTTTGTCGTTAACAAAACTTAGCGAAGATCGGAAAATATAAATAACGTTTTTAGACGATATTTGTATTAACAGATTCATAACTCCTTCTCAACTGAAAATAACACTAAAATTAATCAAACCCGCTAACAAACTTTCTTAATCTTCATGATTTTCATAGATAGACAATAAAGAATGAAAAGCTGTGATAAAAAATTGTACCTTGTTAATTTGAACAATAATGCATTTGCAATAAAGAACCAACAAAATATTAAAAGGTTGAGTAGTATAAACCATAGCCTCAAACTGCAACAATTTAACCAAATCAAGTAAAAAAAACTTAGAAGCAGTTCCAAACACCACATGCCATACACCCTATCCAAAATCTTATATGCTTAAAGCATCGTCAAACTTGCACACAACAAGAACGACACAAAAATGCCCTTAATAAAGGTGAAGAACCTAGATTACCGCTTCAAGCTGCAAAAATTTAATCAAATTAGCTAAAAACACCGAGAAACAGTCCCAAACACCACATGCAATATACTATCATCATCAAACTTACACAAATCAACAACAAAAATAAAAACATGGCCTTAACTTGT
This sequence comes from Artemisia argyi, assembly GCA_030686995.1. Taxonomy (NCBI): domain Eukaryota; kingdom Viridiplantae; phylum Streptophyta; class Magnoliopsida; order Asterales; family Asteraceae; genus Artemisia; species Artemisia argyi. The sequence goes on along the minus strand of CM060694.1, from coordinate 55,398,626 downwards.
AAACTATCATTAATGATACAACTGCCAATTTAGGTTTTTTTTTTTTTTTTTTTTTTTTTTTTTTTTTTTTTTTTAATATATGGCTTTGGTGTCACCCGCATAGCTAATAAAACATGCACAACGGAAGGATCTTAACCTAATCATTGATATAACCTAACCCTAAACAAGTATAAATGGTGTTCATAAAAGTCTTACTTGTTATCATGTAGTTGCGTAAGCTTCTAGATCAGTCTGTTCTACGGGTTCGTGTTCTTCTTCTTGGATCGACCATAGTTAGGATTTTTGGGAGAAAACCTAACTTCGGGTTGTGTAAAGTATCCACCGATACTACACAAGTAAAACCAGGGCTCGAACCTAAGTAAGTCGAGGTACGAAACATCAAGTATATCCTAAATAGACTTTGGGTCGACTTAGGGATGCGTGTGATCAGTTGAAAGTGTTTGGAACCTTTGATCGCCGATCGTGAATGGGGAGGTGGAGAACGGAGACTTTTAGGGTTAGTGTGAGTTATGAGGATCCCTCAAAATCCTTTTGTAGTTATAGGGGACTTAGGAAGGATCTAGAATACTTGTAGAACAAGTATTCTAGTTTGTTTAGGAAACAACCACCCCTTCTTTCGCTTGTGTTGGTCGAATGAGAAAAAAAAAACCCTTTGGTTTTGTTGTTTTAGTTTTTGTCCCTAATTACCCCTTAATAATTATCGCTTGATAAATATTAAGTTTCGAGTAATAACCGTTTAACATTTCAATGAAAACAACTCCGTGTTTTCATTCCTTCCTTTCCTCTATTTCATTTTGTATACTCGTTTTTCATTTCCTCCATTCCATTTCATTTCGGTGTGACCATTCAGCATTTCCGTGAAGGTAAGTTGTGAAAGCTTGTTGTGTTGTTTGCATATAAATCCCTTCGTTTTTAACGGCACCCAAAATCTTTAAAAGAGAAATCTAAAAGTAGCACTTCTACCTCGATATCTTAACTCATGAAACCACCAAACAACCACCTCTTCTTCATATCCAACCCACCTTATTTAGAGGCAGAGCTGAAACCACTGTGTGTGTGTGTGTGTGTGTGTGTGTGTGTGTGTGACAGACATAGAGATGAACCCTAGCATATATTACGCACTGAAGAAGACACATGCTAAGAAATACAACACGTGTTCAATACACTTCTGGATGTCGGTACATAGTTTATAACGGAATCGGGCCAAAAACAACAACCGATGATTAATTACAACCCAAAAACGAAAATAGCGCAACAAAACGAAACGACATGCACGAACCAACAAAACAGCATGGTGTAGCATGAAACGACATCATTTCATTGTTTTCCCTTCAAAACAACGTCGTTCGCACGCCTAATATATAATAGAATAATTCTCGAACAAAACAATATTCATTCTTATTCATCGCATATTTTCTCTTTCAACCTTTAACTTTGTTTAAATTTTCTTTTGCTAAAATCTTATATCATTAGCTTTCTCTTAACTACAACTTACTCTATTGGTAAATATACTTGCTATAGTAAATGATTTGATATAAAATATATGAGAGTAAACGTATCTTATATTAAAAAAAAAAGTTAAACACAGAGTTTGCCGGAATATTTTGAATGTAATCTTTTATATAATAAAATAATTACATTATTTCGGAGTGTTTTTGCAAAAACCCTTCTTATTGAAGAAAAAAAATAGACCAATAGGAGAGCTCGATTTTGTCATGTAGGCGAAATCGAGCAATATAATTGATCAATAAAAAGTCAAAATTAAATTGATTTTGGTCAAACTTAATAAATTTGGTTAAGAAAAAAATGCATAAAAATATAAGTGTCAAATTTATGAAAACAAAAACTTAAAAAAAGATGAAGTAATTAATAAAACTTTAGTGGTTGAATTTTAAATATATTATATAGAGCTAAGTGTAAAATTACAAGTTTTCATGTTTTTTAATAACTTTAGAAAAAAAATAAAAAAAAATAATAATAACCCCTTACACTTTATAGCCCATGTACTTTATAATATTAACTTTGTTTAAAATTACATGAGTATTAATATTAGTTTTAAGAATTTCATTCATTAAAATTACAAAATTTGGTAAATATACGAATTAGTTTTAATATATGTTAAATATTTTTTAAACTAATGTTAGTTTTAGACTTTCATCCATTAGAATATTTTTTTAAATAATGACTCATGTTATTCTATTTAAGTTTAATTTATACGTACACGAGTTTGAATATTAAATACGGCTAAATTATTAGTAACAGGAATATAAATATTAAATGATAAGCACGGGTTACTGTAATATGAAAATAAACATGCGTGACTCTACTTATAACAACGACTCATGAAATTGTTATTTAAAATTTATATATGGATATCCATAAAAGTATTTTTAAAACTTTACGGATCATATTTTAACTTCATCAACACTCATTATGTGCTACTAAATAGCACAAACTTATGAAATAATTTTCCAAACAAAAGGTACATTAGTAAACATGTACACGGGTTTGAATATTAAATACGGCTAAATTATTAGTAACGGTAATTTAAATATCAAATTATAAGCAAGAGTTACTGTAATATGAAAATAAATATACGTGATTCTACTTATAACAACGACTCATGAAATTGTCATTTAAAATTTATATATGGAAATCCATAAAAACATTTTAAAAACTTTACGGAACATATTTTAACTTCATCAATGTGCATTATGTGCTACTAAATAGCACAAACTTATGAAAATACAAATTTCCAAACAAAAGGTACATTAGTAAACATGGTATGATGGTTATTCATAATCAAAAAAATGAATCAATTTTCAAAGCTATCTAAATATGCTACATATTTTAACGAAAATACAGGTAAAAAAAATAATACAATTACAAAACAAATCGTAAATTGATAGCACGAGTTTGTAAAACTAAAAGCATATATATACTATTTATAAAGAGTAAATGGTCAAAAAGTCAAGAAGTGAAAAGTGAAAAACTTAAATTAATGTTTTGCCTAAATTACCCTTAATTAATGCATTTAACACTTCTTAATACCTCTCATTTAAAACTTAATCAAAACTTAAATGAAAACATGGAAACTTACATTACACATTCAATTTTTTTGTCAACTTAAAAAAATGAAAAGTTAAATAAATAATTAATACATGAAAACATAAAAATGCAATGTTTTGAAAACCGGTTCGAAATCTACCCGGTCGAGTCACCGGGCACCGGTTCGACCGGTTGAACCGCTGGGTCAACCCGGTTTTCAATATATTACTATTTTTTTTGACCGGGTCAACCGGTTCGACCGCCGGGTCAACCCAGGTTTTTATTAAATTTTTTTGAAAAAATGAAACCCGGCCGGGTTTCGAGAACCGGGTTGACCCGGGTCACTCAAAACCCGGCGGGTCACACCGGTTAACCCGGTTTTAGAAACCCGGGTTGTTTTGACCCGTTTTTTCGGCCGGAACCGGTCGAACCGGTTAACCCGGCCGGGTCGACCCGGGTTTCAAAACCTTGTAAAAATGTAAAAATTGTTTTGTCAACTTAAGAATGAATACACACGTATATAAAAATAAACTTTTAAATACTAGATGAGTAGCCGTACATAGAAACAGAATTTTATAGCAGCAGATAGTTATAGTGATATTTTGGTTACACAAAACGTTACACAAACCACTTATCCAAAATATCATTATAATTAAATGCCGCTATAAAATCCCGTTGCTGTGCACGGGTACTCGTCTAGTATCACTAATATCTCATGCAAGTCAAGTATCATCATTTAATTTTGCTTGAATAATAAAATTTAATTTTTAATCGAAAAACATTCTTCTAAAATAATAGCTAGATTATAACATATATACATATTATTTTTTATTTTTAGTCAATAAAATAAAACAATTTAAAACATGTTAAGTGAATCATTTGTTAATTGATAATAATAAATAATCAAAATAAAATTTTAAAAATACTGTACGTACACAGATATTATAAATAGTTACTTATATGCAATTGCATCTATAAAGAGTTTAAACCTGCCTTATTACATAACAGATTGACTCTAATTCTAATCAATTAGTCATATTTTCATTTAAATCTTGATTACGAATGTTATAAACCTTAAAAAGCATATCTGAAAAAGATGCGTAATGAAAGTAACTTTTTTGATGAACCAAAATATAAATTTTAAATTACTTACATAAGGTGTTAGTCCAGATGTAACGCATAGACAAAATAAACCCCATTGTACTATTTTAACACGAAGGGGTATTTAATCAGAACAAAAATGCTAAAATATTCTACTAAATATTTTTACAAAACTGCCTGCTAATAGGATTTTGCCAAATGGCAAAGCTAAAAGTTTGGATTTAGAAAAAGAATTAGTGCAAAAAAACTATTTAATCTTCAGAACAGTCTATAAAAATATTTGCAAAATAATTTAATAGGAGGTCGTAGAAAAATAACATACATTGTTGTAACCAGTGTTTTAAAAGGCGCGCCTTGATGTCGCAAAGGCCTCGCAAAGGCGCATGGCGTCACCTTCACGCCACGCAATAGACCAAAGCGTCGTCTTAAGGCTTGGCATGAGATGAGGCGTGATAAGATGTACTGGTATTTGAGGCGTTTAGAGGATTTACTAGTAATTGGAATCTGGGCATCACACTTGAGGTTTACTGGTATTTGGCATTTAAGGGTTTACTAGTATTTGAGGAAGATTATAAATGTAAAGTGAGTTTCTTGACTTTATTGCTTATGTACAACACTTTTTGTAAACTATATGTATATGAAATATGATATACTAATGAAATATAATATAAATCTATAAAGTTATAAATACTTTTTGCCGCTTTAATTCACGCCTTAAAAATGTTATGGGGCCACGCCTTATATTAAAGCTTGAGACTTGATTATGCCGTCACGTCACGCCTCACGCTATTTATAACGTTGGTTGTAAACCAAATACGGAGTATTTACCAATCATGATGTGAAAGTCTGAAACCCATGCAACTTGCACAAATAATTGTAAAAAGAACATGTACAGCAGTACACGAGGTTCAACGTGTAGTTTATTTTCCCAACAATTATTCATGAATTTTTTTGCTAGCACACATCTTCTTTTTGAAATAAGCAGGTGCATTAATTTTGTGAACAAAAAAGAAAAAAGTAGATAGAGTAAATTACACAATTGGTCCTCAAATCATACCTAATTCACGAATTTGGTCCTTTATTCTTAAAAATCGCACTTTTAGTTCAAGCCATTTTCATTAATTGCGCATCTGGTCCTTTTTTATTAACGGTCACTAGCATTTCTCGTTAGCTGGAAGGGAAACTTCATTTTCTCCTGTTTGTTTTATATTCTTTTTTTTTTTCTCGTCGTCTACCACCTCACACAAACATAAAGAACTTCCATCCATTTTTAATTTCAGAACACAAATTCACGAGTATAAATTTAGTATCATTGTTCTTCAAACGAAAACCCCAATCCAAGATGAACTCATGATCGTTAATGTAGATATGGACGAGTCAGATATCCAACCAACCGCGACCCTCCGTCCCTGCAACAACGACCATCAAAGCCGTCATACAACCCCACCATCGAAAACTTAGTTTAATCTCTGAGCCCTAAAAAGGCGGTTTAATATACTTCCTCTCAAATCAAAAGCCACTTGGGATATTCTAAGGAGAGAATTTGTACAAAAATTTTGCCCGCAGTCTAAACTAGCAACCCTTCTTAGGGAAATTCACTGGTTTGTGCAAGAAAGGGAAGAGGCACTTTACCAGGCTTGGGAAAGATATAACGAACTTCTCTATAGATGTCCCACGCATGATCTAAATAAACATCAGAAAAGTATACATATTTTATAGAGGTTTAGAGGCAGCAACTCGCCAACTTCTAGATTATCAAAAGCCCATTCCAAGAATGACACCAGATCAAGCTTTGTAGTCCATCCAAAGGACAGCCGACCACTGTCATAAGTGGCATGTTGAAACATGATATGGACCTATGGATAGCTTCACATATAAAGTCATGAAGACAATCACTAAAAAGGACAATGACTATTCGCTTGAATTTGAAAAAAGAAGGAAGAATAGAGAAAAAGCGCAAAATGATCAAACAAAAGAGGAAGTGAAAAGTATTATTGGTACAAAGGATAAAAATAGCTTAGAGGAGATAGTTTACAAATTTCCACCACCAGAGCTAAGGTCAAGACAATCTTTAAAGGCAACGTTGGGTGAACAAATTTATAAGGCTAGGGTGTATTGTCATTACTAACATGCTATGGCAAAGGCGACAAAGACCATCGATACCTGACCAAATCCATGGCCAAGACACCAATGACTGCTCAATCCCTCACCTAAGCATGATTCATGATTAAAGGGTAGAATAAGACATGGGATGCACATAAATATAGAAAAATAAAAATAACAAACAAATAGTCTTAGCCTATAACCAAGTCGTTATCGCCCACCGTCCATCCAAAATCCAAGCTTCAAGACGTGAAAACCGGATCATAATGTAACAAGTTAATGTGCCATAAGTAGATGTCAAATGAGGGACACACCAACTTGGTCTCCAACAAACTCATGTCTTCAAACGAATGTGACCAGGGTAAACTCCCCGATACTAGTCCAATAAGCTAATAATGGCTAAGGAACAATGCTTATAACATTTGCACTATCCTTTAGAAATACCAATAAATAAACTACTACTATAATTTTTTTTCCAACTATAAATAATAAATACTTCGTAAGACATATCCCCACATGAGATGAATCATATATGAGGAATATGGGGGTTCTCCAATGATCTTCAAAAATATGTCTTCAATGTAGGTGTGATTCCCGAATCTCTAAACCCGAACCTCAAACTTAGGCAAACGGCAACTTCCCAATCATAAACTCAGACTACACGGTAGGCTAAGATGAATAGGTGTAACAAAACAATACAAAATATGGGTGAAGAAACGAAAAGAATGGCTCGAAAAGGTGTAACTAGGGGTATCTTGCACTAAATGTGAGTGCAACAAAAGGGTTTAACACGAGGGTCAAAAAGTCAAGGTGACTAATTGATAAACACACACAATTATACCCGTATGGGCTATTTGGTGGAAGTCCTAAACATTGCTTTCTCAAAATGTATTCTACGACCGTGCAATGAGTGTAACCACCAAGCCTATGATAGAATACATGCTACAACTGTGCAATGAGTGACTACCCCGAAATTGACACTTAGAATAGAGAGAGTATGAGTGTTTTGTTCCCATTTCGTGAGGTGTTCGGCTTTGATAAGTTCTAGCGTAGGAAATTTTGAAACTCATATTTTCCAAGTCTCTTGGGAGATATCTTTTTAAGAATGATTCTAATAAGGTCTACTTGAGGGAAAGTAGAGTTCAAGTGGGAATTTAATAACTTCAAATAGTCCTGATATTTATTGTCAATTTCCCACTATTATGCTCATCATTTATATTGTTTTACTTGAATATATACTCTTATTTGTTAATATTTTCATTTTTAGGTAATAAACGAGCATAGGAACGTAGAGACGCGGAATTTGAAGGTTCTTAATGAAAATATACAAAAGTATGCTAGCCAGACAAAAGTTACGACGTAAATCCATACTCTACTTATGCCGTAACTATGATTTACACTAAAAAGACTAAAGTCAACGCAGTTCAAAGTTACGGCGTAACTCCACAACATAGTTATGCCGTATATATTTCCAGACTTAGAAGAATTTCATGGTCAAGTTATTTACGCCGTAACCCATTTGCAAGGTTACAACGTAAAAGTGGTGATTAATTTAACGAAAGTTTTACGATCGTAACGTATTCTATAGGTTACGCTGTAAATATATTAATATAGATAAGATCGTCTGAGATACGAAGGATACGGCGTAACCAATACTTTGGGTTAAGCCGTAACTAAAACGAGGCTATAAATACAAGCCCTAATTCTGCATTTTCTCATAACTTCCCAACACATAAAAATCAAGGGACATTTAGGGCTTCAAGAGGGACGATATTCAGTAGCATACGGAGCATTTCTAAAGGAGAATTCTTGCCATTCACTATATAAGTTTTAGTATTTCATATCATATTCTTGTATTTGATTTGATGTCTTTCATTATGATATTAAACATTGAATTTTATGCATTATTTAATATGATTGACTAAAAACATTTGGTGTTAACCTAGTTATCAAATTGTTATTGTTATGATTTATTTTTCTCGTTTTCATATCGCTTTATGTGCATATTTTCTTTGCTTATTCGCGGACACTTTTGTTTCGGTAGTGTTAATGTTTGGTAGTATCTAGGAAACTAGGAGAATTGACCATCGGACCCTAGTGAAATAGGTTGCACATAGTGGTAAGAATTGACCATAGGACTACCATTATATTGTGTATGAATTGACTATAGGATCACCTACCAAACGGAAATGCTTAAGAAGTTAGGGGGAACCTAAGTTCCGAGAGGCAGGGTTTCATAGAATAAGTCTAGATTGTAGCGGTACTTTATGACTCTACGTAGGTTAACCCATGAACTCTTGTATTCGTATGGTTAAGGAATAGGAACCTATGGAAAATAGGCTAGATGAATTTCCCCGAGGAGTCTAGTGACATTTACCCCCATGTGAAGTGATAGAAAACATTAATTAGAAAGCTTAGTCATGGCATGACTAGATTTGGGTAATGGGAAAATCATGACATAACTAGATTAGTAATTAGGCTAACACATTTCTTCCTAGTGATTATCTCTTTCATTTTAATTTGCTTTCATTTTATTTAATTTCATTAGTTTAATTAATTAATTTATAAAAACTCCATTTAAAATCAATGACATCAGAACTTAGAGTAAACCCACACTCATAGCTCTTGGGACGACCTCGGCTTTACCGATTACTACACTACACATGACCGGGTACACTGCCCGTTAGTGCATTAGGTAGATCTTAGAGAGACGAGAAATTATAAATAGTAAAACCTGGTCAGAAATCTAGCATGATACTTCCACTTCCACTTCCACTTCCAGGGGTAGGAATAGAAAGTGCACCACTACCACCACAATCCATGTTAAAACACTTAGGGTTTGTGTAGTCTAATCAAGCTATTAGGGTTTATGTTTGTGTATGTTAGAGACGAATGCAATGGGCACGATTTGTGTTTTAAGTTTTTGTTAGTTGTTAGGTGAAGATAGACATAAAGGAACAATAAAAATTAGAAAAATACAAAAAAACGAAGTTGGCCTTCCAGCTAACAAGAAAACTAATGACCGTTAGCAAAAAAGGACCAGATACGCAATTTATGAAAAAAGTTGCGACTAAAAGTGCTATTTTTTAGAATAAAGGACCAAATTCGCGAATCAGGCGCGGTTTGGAAACCAATAGTGTAATTTACTCAATTAAATATTTGAGAAACCTGACTAGTTGTAACGAAACACGAATTTGTCAACGTATAGATTCGAATTGGACAAAAGAGGACGGCAACAATTCTGCCTTTATAGAACCCAAATAACAACGCGAACCATGGTTTTCAAGATCCCGATCCTGATCTTAGGATCTTACGATTTTACGATACTGCAAAGCAAAAACGATCCGGATCTTACATAGGATCTTTGAAAGCTTAAGATTTTATAGGATATCGATCTTGACTATAGGATCTTAAGATCTAATCCGATCCGATCCTTCTTTTCTCGGATAACAAACTAAAAAACTGCAAATTTCTGGATTATTTTTTGTAGAATTTGAAAAACAACGTGTTAATCTTATTAAATATTTCATAATCATAATTTAGGACAACATTTCGGTGGAACATTTATATAATTTTGTGTTTATGATATATAATAATTTGTAAATTTGTATAATATTACAAAACTATTAAGAAAATGACATTATAGTAGAATCTTAAGATCCCGATTCGATCTTACGATCACGATCTTGTAAAGACGAAAACGATCCTGGGTAGGATCCCGATCTTGAAAACCTTGACGCGAACAATAGCTAGTTTCATAAATGACATCGACCATCATTTTAGGAATTGTACATGCGTGACTAACAATAGAACCCAAATTGATTGATTCAATGGATAGAGCTTATGGGCGATCAAACTATGCTATACCATTCTAGATGTAGCACGCAAAGCGCCAGGGAACTACATGTACAATGGAATGGATTGTGTTGCAGATCCTCACAGTCCACGATTTTATTTCTGAAAAAGCTGATCTTTTTTTTTAACTTCTATATACTTCAAAAGTAAAGTAACTACACAATACATACAAATATATCATCCGACTAATGTATACTCGTAATAGAAATTCAAGAGGAAAAAAACAAATGTTGTCCAATGCCACTCAAGTATTAACTGGGGATAGACTGTGACATGCATGCCGCAAGGAGCTGAGATTTTTTTTTGGTAAAAGGGTTACCCCCGGTAAAAGCCGCAAGGAGATTAAACTAATTAAGGAATTTAACAGGGAACAAGAAGCGCCTTCGATCAGTTCCCCAAACCATTGGAATGTACAAGTTTGGTTTAGAAGGAAATAGTTTGCAGGTTTGGTTGTGTAATTAACCCAAGCAGCACTTTCTTCTTTGAAAAAAAGTCTTTTTCCTTTATACACCTAGCTTCAAGCACGCACCATTAAACCTGTTGAATTCATTGAGTTAAAGGTTTTACGATCCAAGTATCCGACCCGGAATTTGGTATGACTATCCAAAATGAAGCTTCAACGTCATAAGTAGACTGTAGATTTTCAGCCATTTAGGCCCAAAGGCTTACGACGAATACAGCACACTAAATAGATAAAGTTAGCTAGGGTTCTTGCATATATTGTGTAGGTGTGTTTAATATGTACTCGTTGAGTTTATAGATATAAACGCTATAGAAACCGTTTCAAGGTTATTACAGTTTATCATCCATTGCCATGATACAAAAAACATATCATTTATCTTTGTCAAAGACATAGATTGTAATTCTTTTTCCCATTATCATTTTATCTTTGTCAAACCAAACAAATTTCTATCACACAACAGGAAACAATATATAGGTGGTATGCAATAGAAAGCGCTTCATTATATTATTCCAGATGAATATTTCTGTAATTTACAGAGATTTTTTTTTGTTTTTTTTTTTTCATTATTATTATTTCTTTTTTATATATAGAATTTGGCCTTGTAGCCAGCCACATGGTGTCTGCTTGGCACTTTTTGACATAAATGACAATTTCCATTTTTTCTTGGCTTGCTATATACTCTGTTATAGACTATATATATACTAGAAAACATACATGAAGTTAACTGCTTTTTGATTTTTGTTTTTGGTAATACAGTACATTTCAAGGTTGAAGCAAGTCCGTAGATATGCGGCACTCCAATATCAAAAAGCGTACGAACTTTGATTAGACATTATTTATGTCGAAAAACAGATATTGGACTGGTCACTGAAAACAAAAAAGAGATATAGTACGCGTAACTAAGATGGCCACCCTTTTGTTTTCTAGCCTTGATATCTTTTAATTTTTCATTGTTTAAAAGATATATGATACATAGTATATTCTTAACGTCATAAACAATTGTTTTGATAATAAAGTATGCTATAAATTATTTGCATGTGAAAGTATAACGATATTACTTTTTGCACACTATGAATTTCATACTGTATGTAATAATGGTATGAGAAGTTTAGCAGGTAATAGTTGTACATGCAAACTTGTGATTCAGCGTTTCGTGTTATATTTGTGGGATTGGGATTCCGATGAATTTGAAATGTAAAAAAAAGTTATGAAGCGATTGTAAAATCACTAAAACGCAATAAACAACGTAAGGCTATGCACAGTGGGTCGGTTTTAATCGGTCGAGCGTCAAAGACAACCGATTTGCAAATCGGTTGAGCCCATTGTGAGGCTTGGTTGGAACAACGGTCGTGGAACAAAAATCATGGCTATCGGTTGAAAATTCGATCGAGATTGAAACAAAAGAAATCTTCCAATTTTTACTAGTTTACGTTGGACTTTAAATGCAATTCACAAAAAACCAAATTATTTGACCGTTTGAAAAAAAAAAAAAAAAAAAAAAAAAAAAAAAAAACAAAAACTTACCACTTTTCATCGTATAAATACTAACATCAAACCTACTTTCAAACACACAATTTGAAAGACAATTCAACCAAATTCACATCAATATTCACAATGTCCATGTCGTCTTACGAGCTATTGTTTGGTTCTTCGTCTTCCGATGATGATGATGATGAAGTTATGAGTGAGTTTACGGAGTTTGCTTGGAACGCTTACCAAGTATACCAGCCAAGATTTTCACTAAGGTACATACCTAAGGATCATGAGGGTGCTCATAATCATTTAGTGCGGCATACTTCTCTGGAACACCTCAGTTTGAAGAAAGGACATTCCGTCAGTGGTTCCGAATGAGCCGAGAACTATTCACACAAATTGTTCAAGAGGTAACCGATTATTCTCCTTATTTTCAACACACTAATGATTGTAGGGGCTTACCTGGTATTAGCCCATTGGTCAAGTGTACTGCGGCCATTCGTCAATTGGGATACGCGGCCGTTCCTGATTTTCTTGACGAGAATCTGGCAGTGGCCGCAACAACAGCCTGTGAATGTCTCCGTAAGTTTTGCAATGTTATCATCGAGTTATATGGTGCTGAGTATTTGCGAAAGCCCATGTATTCTGACCTTGAAAGATTATATGCTAATCACGAGGATAAGCATGGGTTTCCTGGGATAATGGGAAGCATTGATTGTACAAGTTGAGAGTGGGAGAATTGCCCAAACGGTTTGAGAGGTCAATATGCTAGGGGTGATCACGGGCCACATCTATTCATTTTATTGGAAGCGGTCGCCTCCAAAGATTTATGAATTTGGCATGCGTTCTTTGGTGTCTCCGATTCGAATAACGCCGTAAACGTTTTACGTCGATCCCCTGTCTTCAATGATACCAGATCCGGGAGAGCACCAGACCTTGAATTCGAGGCTAACGATGTACAATATAAAATGGGATATTATCTTACTGACGGGATATATCCACAATGGTCGGTTTTTATTAAGTCCATTTCATATCCTCCGACGGGTGATGAAAAAAGAATATTGTACAAGAGAAAGCAAGAAGCAGCAAGGAAAGATGTGGAACGGGCTTTTTGGTGTGTGGAAGAAGAAGTGAAAAATGCTTAAAGTTCCGGCTCGAGGGCTGTATAAAAAGGATCTCCGAGATATTATATATAAATCATTCAACACAAGCAGCGGGCGATATGTCCTACATGGTTCGAAGATGAGGTCCACCAACCACACGATCCCTTTAGAACATTTGAAGAATATTTAGTAGTTACTCAAGAGCTCGAGAACGCATCAACTCATATAAACTTATAATCTGATTTGGTCGAGCACATTTGGAGAAATTGTAGAAATCATCAGCTCAATGTTGAAAATGAAGACGAAGATGAGGACGATGAGGAATTTATGTGATATTTTTAATGTTATTTCAATAATTTACCTAATGTTTTTAATGTTATTTCAATGATTTAGTATTGTATTGTTTTTTTATTTTTAATGAATTTTAAATTTGTTTTTTAAAGATGTTTGAGTTAAAAAAAAAGGTATGAGTCATCACTGTGGCACTTGGGTTGAGTCTGGTTGATGAAGAAAAAAAGCTGACGTTGTAGCCGGAAAGATGATGCAATATGGGTAAACACTGTGTCCAGCCTAATAATACAATCTTACTTTAGCCTCATCTTGACTAAAGTTAGCTTAGCTTGTTCAACAATGTCATCAACGATAATTGAAACATTCATCTTCTTCTACATTTTTTTTTATCTATCTTCTCTAAAAATGGTGGATGGTTGTATCATATATGTGCGCTATATTTAATTAAATGTTGTGGAAAACTAGAAGGGGGTTGAATAGTTTTACGTCCTTTTTAAATTTATTACCAAAATATTTTGTAGCTTATTAAAAACTTTCGATTCGATCTCAAGTGAATTCAAATGACAACCAATATAAGCAATTCTAATATAATAATAAAAGTATTGAAATGTAATGAAGAAAAGATAGAGTTAGAAAGATCAAACCACAACACGCGAATTTATAGTGGTTCGGCTACAAGGACACCTTCCTTGCCCTACTCCACTCCCCGAGTACCACACTCAAGAGCTTTTTTCACTATGTCAACAAACTCCTTATGGTGGAGAAACCTTACACACCTTGGCTTACACGAGTTAACGACACTAAGCTAAATGTCGAGTTCTAATCGTAGCTAGAACCAATCTCACAACTTCTTCAAGGCTTCACACCTTCTTCACACCTTCACAACTTCTTCAAGGCTTCACACCTTCACAACTTCACACCTTCTTCTATGCACAACTAATTCACAACTACTAAACTACTTTACAACACACCTAGTTTCTACAATCAACAACTTTACACAACACTTTTACAAATATCTAACACAACTACAATATGAAACTAGCTAATCACAACACTACTACAATTAGATGGATGTAGAGGAGTGTTCTAATTCTTGCACTTGAATGGATGAAGCTTTGGATCACTTGGAAACAAACACTTATGAATTATATGATCAAAGGATTTTAGATCTAGAAATGGAGGTTGGATCAGAAAGTTTATAGGGCAAAAAGGTGAGAAAAATATGTGAAATGATCCAATATTTATAGGGCCAGAAAATACTGTTCTGGAGCGTGCCGGTCCCCTTAATTATAGGGCGGTCCCCTTAATGATTAAGGGGGCCGCCTAGTAAAATTAAGGGGGCCGCCCTCCTGAACGTTGGAAAAGTTTTTCTGGATAAAATTTGCCCTTTTTGGTTGAAAATTTGAAATCATATCTTTGTAGTTTAATATAGCATTACCAAAAATGATTTACAAATATATATAAAATATTTATATCATTTTATAAGATGTTATGTCTTAAGACAAAATTTCCTTTGATCATGTAATGCATAAGATACTTAGTTTATGCATACCTTAAGTAATATTAGATGTAGAGGTAAATATTTGTTACCAAATACTTGTTTACGTCTTAATCTTGACTTAATTTGATTTGAGTTTTGTGATTATCAAAACATAGGTTTATTGAGAGATATTAATAACATTTTTAAACATTATTTATATCAACAATCTCCCCCTTTTTGATGATTACAAAACTTAAACTCATTAACTCAAAAAATTAATTTTTAAACAAGTATTTTAGTGAGTTTATATTTACTTCTCCCCCTTTTTGTAGAATCAAAACGATTATGCCGACAATTTTCAAACGTGAAAAATTGACGGGAAGTTATCTCCCCCTTGATGTGTACTCCCCCTCGTTTGGGGGCACCAAGAGAACGAGCTATGGAATGCTTTGCAACATAAAAATATTAGAAGCACAAGTATATTCATGCAAACATATATTAGGTGCTAAAAAAAAATAAGCATGGTTTAATGAAAGCATTCATATAAAAGAAATGGTTGTGTTAAGACACAACATACAAGTAGCAATAAGGATTACAAGTAGAAAAGCTAGTACACAAATAAACAACTAGGAGAATACATCATCATGCAAAGAGTACATGGTCTTCATAGAGCTTGCAAGCAAAAGGGTGGTAGAGGCTTTATTTATTAAGCATATCAAATGCTTAATTTGGAGAGCATGATGGTGATGGTGGAGGAATGGGTGAGAATTGTGGTGGAGGAATGATTGGAGAGGATGGTGGAGTTGGTGGTGGTAGTGGGTTGGTAAGCAAATGTTCAATATATGAAAACATATATTGAATTTCATCTCTAAGGCCAAAGATGACGGAGCGGTTGTGGATACAACAAAGACAAGTATCCCCATGGGATTCAAGTAGCCTCCAAGGCACAGGATTGGCAAAGAATGGTGGTGTAATTGGTGGAGATGAAAGATGAGAATCAAGAGGTGTTATTGGTGAAAGTGAGATGGTAAGATGGGTGGAGATAGGTTCTTGTGTAGGAAGTGGTGATGATACTTGTGGTGACAAGTGTGAGTTGATGTAGTCATTGATTGATGAGGTTGAGGGTATGGAGGATGAGGAAGTTCCATGAGTGGAAGGTGTTTTAGATGGTGCATTGGGTGCACTTGGGGATGAGCATTTGGGTGGAGGTGATGGGGGTTTTGTTGTCTTCATTTGTTAAGTCAATGAAGAGTTGTTTTGGAGGGATGACCACAAGTTTTTGTTTCTTGGAGACTTTGGAGTGTGAGGTGCTTGGTGGAGTCATGATGATTTAGATGATGAATGATGATTATCGAGGGAATTTATAGTATGGAAATGGTTGTTTTAGGTATGTATTTGAAATGATTGAATGAGATGCTAAAATCAGTTGGGTTAAAATGGGAAATGGTAGCTGATACTAGAGAAAGGGTTCACAAGATGCAAAAGAAAACAGTGAACCCAGTTCCAGATGGGCGGTCCCCTTAATTGTATGCCGGCCCCCTTAAAGATTAAGGGGACCGCCTAGGGAATTAAGGGGGCCGCCCATCTGGTGTTTTCCCAGACGACCAGAAACCCAAAATTTGCAGAATTTGGTGATTTTTCAAGTGTGTTTTTCCAGCAAGCTCTATTAGAAGTATATACTCTAGGAATGATGATATATAAACATATATATATAACCAAATTTTGCATGCAAATTAACATATTATAATCCACATTGAAATGAAACATAGCATAACATTAAGACAGTAGCATGATAACAATTTAAAGTCTAAACATCATCCAAGAGATAAGCAAGAAATAACACAAGTATTTCCGAATAAATCGGACAAATAGCAAATCATACAAATGTCTAATAGAACCAAATAATAACAAGTAGAAATACGTCAATATCTCCTACTTCTTCTTCTTTCCAAGCATCTTCCTAAACATCTTCCCAACGGATTTGAATCCTCCTCAAAGTTCTTCATGCATTTGTTGTTGACGGTTGATGATAGACGTTTGACGAGTGAAGAGAAGCTCATCGGTACGTTCATGAGGAAGAGGAATTTGATACTCGGTATCATCAATGTCGGAAAGATTTTCAACGAAGGTCGTGGGGGATGGAGTACTAACACGTGAGGTGTTTTCCTCCTCATCATCATCGTCATCACGATGAGATGTAGAACCACGAGGCCTAGAATACAAAGGAACACAAGATTTTCCTTTGTCACTTCGAGAACGACGAGTACGAACACGAGTAAGTTGGTTCAAAGTAGGAAGGATATGAACGTAGTAGTCTCTTTGAAGATGTGGGTAATGTTCCATCACATAACGATAAAGTCGTGTGAGAAACATACTGTAAGGAAGATTGGCATTTGGGGTGTTTTTGGCGGACATGATTCGATGAATAAAAAGATAAGCCAAATTGTATTGCTCTTCAGCAATTACACAATAAAGCATATGGGCAATGCTCGCCGTGACATGATCACGGTGACCACCAGTACCAAACGCATTCTCTCGAATGAGTTCTTCCCACTTCTTCATATCTTGGCTTAGCTCTTTGAGGAGGATTTGATTGGCATGAATATCGACATTCTTCGACTTGATTACTCGACTAGTCGTACGACGTTCTAGTTCAAACATTCGACGAATGTCTTCAGGACTAGGGATCTCAGAATAGTAGGGGCCATCCTGAGGACGATTTCTTTCAAGAGAGGAAAGATCTCATTCATTAGAGAAAACAGCTTGGCCGTTGTATGGGATTCGAAAAATTTGACCAAATTGGGCAAGAGTAAGAGTGATGAATTGATTTTGAATCAAGAAGGAAATGAGGATATTACCATAGGGATCGGTTTGCACCGTCACTTGGCTATAGAAATCGAGGATAAAACGAGGAATGATAGGTTCGTTGATTTGGAATAGACATTCAAAACGAATATTGGTGAACATTCGTTCGGTTTGATCATTTTCATAGAAAGATGGATCGACAATTCGTCCTTTGTGAATGTTTCTATTTTCAATAGGACGATAGAAACATGCAACTGAAGGAGACATGCCGGGAGTGGAAGAGACATTTGGAATGTATTGTTTGGTTTTGGAGACATCACCAACCGTGGTCTTAGGCATTTTCACCTAAACAATATAACAACAAAAATAGAATTAATATAAAAACAACTATCATGCATATGTTATATATATATATATATATATATATATATGTGTGTGTGTGTGTGTGTGTGAAACGAAATTCTACTTCGACATATATATATATATATATATATATATATATATATATATATATATATATATATATATATATATATATATATATATATATATATATATATGTGAAACGAAATTCTACTTCGACACAAAAAAAATATTCAATGAAGTAGTTTCACAATGTTCCTTTTATTTTGATTTTAAACTCGTTTAGAATATATGATATCAAAAAGTATGATATCATAATTCATTTCGAAGTAAGGCTAGATATATATTGGATTATATATCTTCCATTTGATAAGAGTTTGACATAACATAAGCTTGTTTAAAGGATTTAAAATGCAAATTTTAGTTTTCAAAAATATCTTTTTCGAGATAAACCAAACGCTCCCTTAACTAGATGAAAACATCCTAAAACATCAATATATATATTGATTATATATCTTGATGACGTCTATTGATTCTAGTAGTATTAACAAATTTTATGAGCTAGTTTTAAGTTTCAGATAACTACATATAGTTATGGTTTGTTCATGAACCAAACGCCCATGTTGTCTTCATGAACCATTTTATAACGAATTGAAAAGTATGTTTTGATTGTTTATAACATTAAAACAATGTATTGTAGCAAGTTTTAAATAGTTTTGAGAGTTATATCAACAATGTGTCTTTTGAAAAATAAAATTCAACAAGGGTTTTTGGGCGATTAATGATTTTGACAAAATGATATGTTATACTAAATTTGAGTTGCAATACATCATCCTAATCCTATGGGAAGCATTTGGTAGTTCAATTTCTAGCTTCTATTTCACTAAAATTCGAATTAAAATAAATTTTAATAAAATGCATAATTATTGATTAGACACCAAATCGAATGAAATGTGATGAAATGCATGTTAGAAAACTTACAAAAGATGTTGTTATATGTTTGGTTAACGTTTGCCCCTTGCGAAACAACCCCGGATTGGTGATATGGTGGAGGATTTTGATGGTTTTGGGTGTTTTGGTTCGTACTCAGCAGTAATGGGGATGAGATGAATGAGCAAATGGAGTGTTTGGGAATGGAAATAAGGTGGAAAACGTATTTGGAAGTGTCAGATGGCCGGTCCCCTTAAACATTAAGGGGACCGCCCTCGATAACAAGCCGGTCCCCTTAATCTTTAAGGGGGCCGCCTTTGAAATTTTTGAGATTTCGCGGAATTAGTTTCTGGAACAAATAAATTTATACGTATATAATTAGATTTATAATATATCAAAAATACGTAAACGTTTATTGGCACGATGATAAGATACTTAACAATTTTTAATTGCCGTTTCGATAATTAAAATGTACCTTTGACAATTTTGGATAAAATGATCAAAGTGTTAAGTTGATGAGGGGTTTGAGGTGTGTTCGGGAATGTGTGAATAAGTGTATATATATATATATATATATATATATATATATATATATATATATATATATATATATATATATATATATATATATATATATATATATATAAGTATAAATGTGAGTGAAAGATGCGTTGATGGGTGAGGTTTGAAAGATAATAGCGGAGATAGGATATAGTCGGCGAGAGGAGTTTGTTTCATCCATAGTGTTCACGTGCGAAGGCGTTCTTGCATGATAAAAGTCCACTTGACTCATATCCCTTCATCATCACGAGTCTTCTAAAAGAGGACTTAATAGAATAACGCGAGGGGGGAAGGAAAGGGTTCAATAATGAACAATTTCCTGGAGTTCTAGAGAGTCAACTAATGACGTATCTAGGTTATGTGCAAGTAATTATATATATATATATATATATATATATATATATATATATATATATATATATATATATATATATATATATATATATATATATATATATATATATAGTATATGATCGAACAAATAGAAAGAAATAGCAAGCTATATCTATGCAAACAATGTAATCAAATAACGCATATTTATCTAAGCATGGCAATGAGTTATGAAAGAATGGCGTACCCGGTGGTTTTCAAAAAAAATCTTCAAAATCATCAAGATGACATATAGACTTTGAAAAAGTCTATGTTGAGAGAAACTTTAAGATTGCCTCAAGGAATGTGCATCTAGCCATTTGATCCCCATTGTTTCTTTGGTCCAAAGTTGTTTGGTCCAAACATGTTTAACATTTGACTAGGATGCATGAAAGGTGGTAGTATACCCCAAGGATTGTAGCTTTGTTGGTAATTCCACATTTGATTACTATTGTTATTATAGTTTTGCCTATTTTGGTTTCTTCTTGGTTGAGGTGTTTTAGACCTAGGATTAGGATTATTTGGTTTTCTAGGTGGTGGTGTTTTAGATCTTGTCTTAGGTTTAGAAGATCATGCCTCATTTTTTAAAGACGGTTTATAGAAAACTTTTACTTCTTCATTGTTGGCAAGAGGTATTTTTCTATCATTAATAAGTATATACTTAGGATTAGATTTTAGAGGTTTTTGTTCATTAGGTTCATTTTCGAATTTGACATTTTTAATCTCACTTGTTGAAGCTTCATTTGAATTATATCTTAAGCCGGTTTTATCTCCGGATGTTCTTTGAATACTTATTATTTTACTAAGTGAGTGACTACTATTTTCAAATTTATCAAGTTTGCGAATTTCTTCCATAAGTATTTCGTTTTCACCTTTAAGCTCTTGACATGATTTATATTCTTCAAAAATTACTTTACCTTTTTCGAGTTGATGTATTTTAATTTTTAGTTCTAGTACTTCATTTTTCAATTGATTGTTTATGTATTTTAGTGATTTGTTTTTTTCCATTACTAGTTGTCCTAATTTGCATAGCCTATTATATTCATTATCTAGATCTTTTTCATCTAATGATAAGCTTTCATCACTAAAATATTCGGTTTCGGAACGTACCTCATTTGATGTATTCGCCATAAGACACTTCTCTTCTTTTGTCGTTTCTTTCTCATCTTCATCACTATCACTCCAAGCGCCTCCAACAAAAGCTCTTTGATTTTGATCTCTTGTCATCATTGGACATTTTCCAATGAGGTGATTTGGATCACCACACTTAAAACATTTCCTTTCAATCTTGTAGTTCTTGTCATCCTTACTCTTTTGAAATGTTTTCTTTTCATCATGCGATTGTCTTACGAATCTTCCTCGCCTTTTGAAGAATTTCTTGAAATCTCTTACGGCCATGGCGTATTCTTTGTCATCACTTTCGGAAGATGAGCTATATTCGATACTAGATTCCTTTCTAGCTTTCAAGGCGATTGACTTACTTTGCTCTCGTTTTTCTTTGACCATTTCGGAATCCTTCTTAATAATAACTTCGTAAACTTTTAGATTTCCAATTAATTCATCAAGTTGCAATGTTGACAAATTCTTTGATTCTTCAATGGCCGTCACTTTAGCTCGCCATTTTGGATGAAGAGCCCTAAGAAACTTACTAACAAAATTCTTACTAGAAAAATTCTCATCAAGTGCTTTTAAACTTGTGATGATAGTGTTAAATCTAGCAAAAGCATTATCAATTGATTCCTCTTCCGGAATCGTGAATTGCTCATATTGTTGAACAAGTAGATCTATCTTATTATCTTTGACTTGACTATTACCTTAGTGAGTTATTAGTAAAGAGTTCCAAATTTCTTTTGCGGTTTCACACATAAAGATCCTTTCGTACTCTTTACGTGGTAGCGCATTATAAATAACCATTTTTGCTTCATTATTTTTAGCAAGTTTTCTTTTTAAATCATCATTTTGTTTTTCAAAAAGTACGATTTCATCTTTCTTTGTTTCGGGGTTATTTTGAATAGGTAAAAAATCACCATTGGTAATAACATGCCAAAGATCTAGATCTTTTAACTTCACATAAGTTTTGAATCGATTTTTCCAATATAAAAATCCATCACTTTCAAATAGTGGTGGTCTTTGCATAGATTGCCCTTCTAAATATTTTTCAGATTTCATAGATCGGTACAAGTTTTAAAATACAATATATTTTAAAGATCTTGCTAGACGTTGCTCCTGATACCAATTGTGGTTGAATAGTTTTACGTCCTTTTTAAATCTATTACAAAAATATTTTGTAGCTTATTAAAAACTTTCGATTCGATCTCAAGTGAATTCAAATGACAACCAATATAAGCAATTCTAATCTAATAATGAAAGTATTGAAATGTAATGAAGAAAAGATAGAGTTAGAAAGATCAAACCACAACACGCGAATTTATAGTGGTTCGGCTACAAGGACACCTTCCTTGCCCTACTCCACTCCCCGAGTACCACACTCGAGAGTTTTTTTCACTATGTCAACAAACTCCTTATGGTGGAGAAACCTTACACACCTTGGCTTACACGAGTTAACGACACTAAGCTAAATGTCGAGTTCTAATCGTAGCTAGAACCAATCTCACAACTTCTTCAAGGCTTCACACCTTCTTCACACCTTCACAACTTCTTCAAGGCTTCACACCTTCACAACTTCACACCTTCTTCTATGCACAACTAATTCACAACTACTAAACTACTTTACAACACACATAGTTTCTACAATCAACAACTTTACACAACACTTTAACAAATATCTAACACAACTACAATATGAAACTAGCTAATCACAACACTACTACAATTAGATGGATGTAGAGGAGTGTTCTTCTTCTTGCACTTGAATGGATGAAGCTTTGGATCACTTGGAAACAAACACTTATGAATTATATGATCAAAGGATTTTAGATCTAGAAATGAAGGTTGGATCAGAAAGTTTATAGTGCAAAAAGGTGAGAAAAATATGTGAAATGATCTAATATTTATAGGGCCAGAAAATACTGTTCTGGAGCGTGCCGGTCCCCTTAATTATAGGGCGGTCCCCTCCTAGTAAAATTAAGGGGGCTGCCCTCCTGAACGTTGGAAAAGTTTTTCTGGATAAAATTTGCCTTTTTTGGTTGGAAATTTGAAATCATATCTTTGTAGTTTAATATAGCATTACCAAAAATGATTTACAAATATATATAAAATGTTTATATCATTTTATAAGATGTTATGTCTTAAGACAAAATTTCCTTTGATCATGTAATGCATAAGATACTTAGTTTATGCATACCTTAAGTGATATTAGATGTAGAGGTAAATATTTGTTACCAAATAATTGTTTACGTCTTAATCTTGACTTAATTTGATTTGAGTTTTGTGATTATCAAAACATAGATTTATTGAGAGATATTAATAACATTTTTAAACATTATTTATATCAACAAATGTGATTGAATTGAATGCTTACAAAAATTATGTGAGGATAAGCTAGTCAACTTTATTTATTTATTTATTTTTTTTTTTCAACTAAAAAAAAAAAATCAAATTCAAAAATCGAAGGTTTAAACATAAACCAAATGTGATTTACCATAGCGTTAAACATATTTACCGTTAATGATGGTTCCTGCTTATCCTGTAAATATAAGCCAGCCTTTTTTTGATCGCAACGTAAACAAAAATTTCAAATTTAAAACCACTAATTTAAACATAAACATTAGAAGAGTACTTTTGTCAAACCACTTACTCACTTTGTAAAATTTTAAAATGTTGTTTTCTCATTATATATAAAATCTCAAATTTAAAACCACTAATTTAAACATAAACATTAGAAGACTAATTTTGTCAAACCACTTACTCACTTTGTAAAATTTTAAAATGTTGTTTTCTCATTATATATAGTAAATATTAGAGCATTGTATTAAATTCATTAGTAACACCAGGTGCTATTAAATTATGAAGCAAATCCAAAGGTAAATTAAATGTGTGGATCATAATGGGTCGAAAAGATAGAAGACAAAAAGGATGGGAAAACAAACAGTGTCAAGTGAATATCTGACCTTACAGTTACCACTAGTAGTCGGAAAAACAAAGTCTGAAATTTCTTGAAATAGCTTGCTTGTGCAGTACTTGTTTATCATGGACCACATTGGCCATTGTATAGTACTAACCTCATCTAAAGGTTAGCAGCAACCATTTATCTAAACACTGGGATTGTTTTAGACAAACAAACTTTGTTTCAGAAAGGTTTTTTATTTTATTTTATTTTATTTTATTTTTATTATTATTTTTGTTATTTTATTTTATTTTTATTAGTTCATGGTTTTCTTGTAAATTGCAATTCTATTGACAGGAGAGCTCAAGCAAGTAATTAGAAGCACTCTAGGAAGTTACAAACTCGGATTACAAACATAATGAGATCATGAATCCGGCCACTTGGTACACACGGGACGTAATTTCCTACTTCTATTAACAATCTAAGAGAAAGAAGGTGTTTTAGTTTACTCAGACAATGTATCTTTACGAGGCAGCTTCAAATCAAAACAAAACTGGATACTAAAACACAAAATGATCCATAAGCTAGGTGGTTTGCACAACCTCATCAAATCAACCTTGAGGTTAGTGAATTTGGCTCAAGAGATTAAGTCACATACGTTTTTATGGTAGTCAACGAAACCACGCCAGGTTTGAACCATGATAGAAATTAGATCATTAGCAGTTTTACAATCAACTAACAAGTGATTAAATATGATACATGCTAGAACACTCTAGTGCATGTGTTAAGCTCCTCAAGAACCATAATTTTTTTTTCTCCAATTTATAGACAGGAGACATTTAACATGCACCTCAGAAATTATTTAGACCTCATGATGTCTATATCACAATATAAAAAGGAAATATAAAAAACACAACTATTTCTCATTTGTGACCCACACTCTTTGCCCTTAACCTTTACCCCTACCCTCTAGAGTCTCCCTCATTTCTTATATCCTGTTTATAAGTAGCTGTATCACTCACTGGCAAAAGAGGGTTAAACTCGTTGATTTATCCTACTGTCTTAACTCTGAAAGAACACGCACAAATATTCTTTCACTAATTTGTTTTATACAACATTATATAAAGAGGTACACTCATCATACACAAAATACACCGTGTGACACTTGTTATATATTGGTGTCTATGACGGAAACTCTTTCACCTTTTACGTACACCTCAATGAAGAACCAATCATTAGTTTGTACCAAAATGAGTGTCAATGATAATTCCAATTCAGAACATGATGATTACATTTCAATTTCTTGCACATCACCCCTATCTTCATCAGGGTCAATTCACCAGTTATCCAACTCTCAAAACCCTGAAACTAAAACAGTCAAACGAAGTCGTGACTCCAACAGTAAGCATCCAGTCTATCGAGGTGTTCGGATGAGAAGTTGGGGAAAATGGGTGTCGGAAATCCGTGAACCAAGGAAGAAATCACGAATATGGCTCGGGACTTTCCCTACACCAGAAATGGCTGCAAGGGCACATGATGTGGCCGCGCTTAGCATTAAAGGCAGCGCGGCCATTCTTAATTTTCCAGAACTTGTTGGATCGTTGCCAAGACCGAATTCTTGTTCCCCAAGAGACGTACAAGCGGCTGCAGCTAAAGCAGCCGCTATGACGGAGTTTGAATTCCAATCTCCGTCTGTAGAAACAACATCCGAGGAGCTTGATGAGATAATTGAGCTCCCGGTTTTGGGACCAACTTTTGACTCACTAGAGTTGAAAAATGATTTTGTATACGATGACCCAATGATGGACGGGTGGTTGTATCCACCGCCGTGGATGAACAGCATCCACGGTGGTGATCAAGAAGAAAGGTACGTTACTGGTCAAGAAAACATGATTTTTTCTACGTTCGAATCTTTATGGTGGAATTATTAGTATCGGACTTTGTTACTCCGTATCTTTTTGGGGTTGTTACTTTTTCTTTTTACTATTTCCGCTTTGGCCCTTTTCGTTTTTTCATCCAAGGGTTACATCTCTTTGTGCTTGGTTGTGTATGTTTTTTTTTTTTGCATTTAGTGTACCTTTTGTAGGATATGTAAATACACATTAATTCCTGTCTCGTGGATGTGTAAAATTGTATCAATTACAAGTTTACTGTTTGCTAACATGGATTTCTGATCGATCCTCCAAACTCCACATTATATATTGTTTCCATTATTTATAGAATCGGTCAAAAAAATATGACAAGAAATAAACAAAATAGTCAATGTTGATATTCACCACCATTTTATGTTTATTAATAGGTTATAAACATTTTATTATTGGCTATCTCACTTTTAAATGGTGATTTCCTTAAAACACTAGCTAGAAGCTATAGAAAAAGAATTACAAAGGTTTGAACTAGCAGATATTGGATCATCAATTCATTCTAATCATATTAGTTTTACATTTCTATCTCTATAGAGAATCAATATGTGGCAAATAATTTTGACTTGCTCACCATGAATATCTATTCTAGGACGTTTAATTTGGACTTGAAACACAATCTATTCCGAAAAACTCCACAAGATCCATACGACGGTTTGACTGACCACATAAAAACATAATCAGCAAAACTCAAATACTTGCATATTTCCCCAAAATACAAGTTTTCAATGCATGATTTACAATGCAAGTTAAGCATGTTTTTTGTACATATATATGCAAATATGCAAGTTTTAATGGGTATATATACAATTATCCATGTTGTATTTAATGCTCAATGGGATGTTTGCTATTCCTTTGACGCAATCAGATTGGGAAGTATTCTTGGATAATCATCGGTTTTCAACAAGAGGTAACTAACTGCCATAATAAAGCACCCAAGCCACAAAAGATGTTAAGACCATTCATGCTCGTGATCACGTAACAGGCAACTTGTTGATTCAAGATTAATACCTTCATCTAGGTTGCATCGAGTTGGTAATCTATTGAAGAAAAGGCGTCATCTGTTAATGCTAAATTTGATTGGAAGCATATTATTCACTCTAATTACATCACTGGATTTTGAAAGTTGTTTAATTAAGATCAACGTTATCCCTTTGAACCTTTAGAGTCCTTTTGGATTGTTAGACAATGAAAACCCGTGAGGTGATATGTCTTATTGATCATGGTGACTACATATGAAACCTTAGAAACCCTAATCTCACAAATGGGCTTATGCTTATTTATCTTCTAATACTCCCCCACAATCCGAGCGGCAAAATCGCGAAAACTTGGATTTGATGAAAAAACAAAATAAACATTACAACAATAAAAGTTTTGTTGATGAAGACGTTTGACAGCAAACAGAGACAAATATTCATCTACAGCAGTAAAAGCAAATAAAGCGGTAGCAAAACAAAAACACTAAAACAAATAATCGTGTAGCAACATCAAAAGCAAAATCAAGGAAACAAAAATAAAAGCAAATCATAGACATTTTTTAAACATTACAGCAATAAAAGTTTTGTTTATGAAGACGTTTGACAGCAAACAGAGACAAATATTCATCTGCAGCAGTAAAACCAAATAAAGCGGTAGCAAAACAAAAACACTAAAACAAATAACCGTGTAGCAACATCAAAAGCAAAAGAAAAGAAACAAAAATAAAAGCAAATCATAGACATTTTTTTTTTCTTTTTTAACTCGGTTTGAGAAGGAGATAGGGGTAATTGGTGACTGCTAGGGTTTGATGGATGACATAAAAGAGACGGCTCAACTTAGGTTTGTAGATCAGACTCGCTCCGATAACATGTTAAACAATGAAAACCCCGTGAGGTTATATGTCTTATTGATCCACACTTTATAATGATAACAACATATAAAACCCTAAACCCACAAACAGGTTCGGGCTTATTTATCTTCTAATATGAATGAGCTACAAAAGCTGTTAATTTATGTTATTTTCTATGATTTTTTTGGATTACTTGACATTATGAAAGCCTTAAATCTTTACCAAAGATGTGGGTCGTCAACTAGCATCATTGGTGTGTTCAAGTCCCACGAGGGTATGCATGAGTGTGTAAATATCTTTGATTCAAACGAACTAAACATCTTTCCTCGCCAATCAATAAGAATAGACTTGACAGTTTGATTAAAAGAAAAACTTCTTTCAATCTACTTGAGCAAGAAAAAGTTACTAAAAGCATAGTACTTTAGATTATAAATTTTTGAGAAAACTACACAAAATGTTTCTAAACTTTGTGACTTTTGCGAGAAATTTCCTCATTTTTAAAAATTGCGATAAATGTCCCTAACGTCTCGGTTTTTGTGAGTTACGCCCTTGAACCGTTAGCATAGTTGCAAAAACCCGATTTTGGCTAACACTCGGTACTAAAACCTGTTAGTTAGTCATCACGTGCATTGCACGTGAGGGCATTTTCGTCCCTTCACTTTTCACGCCATAAAATCCACTTGATTACCCCACTAGCAGACCTACCTTTGTGTGGAGGGACATTTTTTGAAACAAAGTTTTTCTTCTTTCATATCTTACCACTTAACACACCTACACACCTATTCGATTGAACCCTTGCTTCCAACTTCTATATTATACAAATCACCTCAATTAACAGCAGATCCAACTTGGTTAAATGGCAAATTAGAGCTCGGAGTTCACCGATTTTGGACATTGCTAAAGTATATGGTACGATTTTTTTATGTACTTTTACTTCAAATGACCATGCAATGTATATCTGGAAAGTAAAGCGTGTTACCTTGATTCATGATAAGTATCTTCTCAGATTCATACTCAAATCTCTTCACTATGCAAATCCACCACACTGGTGAGTTTTCTGATCCACCTAGTAGAGTATACAAGTTTGCTATCGTTGATCATGTCAACCTAATTGAGTCTAAGAATTTCTCCATGCACGAGATGGTCAAAATGTTAGCTGAACTGGGATTGGGTGATAATAAACAGTTGTTGTTTACCCATTTTAGGGTCCCAGGACTGTGTTTAGATGATGGATTAATTCCATTGATGTCTGATCAGGACGTGCGGACATTTTTAAAATTTGTCTCTGGGTATAAGGAAATAGATGTTTATGTAGACACTGATGTATCTTTGGTAGAAAAACGTATGATAGAAAAATATATGTTGTTGGTTAGGGGTTGTCAGTCCTTAAATGGTCTAGTGATTAAAGAAATTGTTGAGGATAATGTGATCAGTGTACCTATTAAGAAAAACAAAGATAAATTTTTGTTGTTAGAGTGGTATAATCATGAAATGGCACCAACTCAAGCTTCAACCACTAATGTTTATCCATTGGTTGAAAGTACTGTTAATGCTGCTAATGTAGGATTCCTGCATTGTGAAAATGAGGTACCCTCATCCCATGCATTCAGTTGCTTAAATTTGAAGCAAGATAGTGATTGTGACCCTGTGGGTGGTTTTATGCCTTTGAAGAATAAACAAGCTGAGACATATTTTGATGTTCTAGCAAGATAGTGCAGTGAGTTTGGATCAGGATACATGGTTTGATGAAAGGCCAGAAGCTATTTCAAAAATGATTGATGACTTATATATACCAAATGGGAGTGTGATTTTAAGAAATATAGTCGAATAGGTTGATGAGGGAGCTGTAGAAACGGAATAACCTGTTATTGAAGAAGAATGTGTACAGAGGAAAGAAACAGAACCAGAAGGGGGCGGTAGCGATTTTGATCATGACGCCGATGACTTGCCAACACCTGAACCAGAAATACGGACTACCATCCCGGCTTTATCTTTTATTTAAGTCAAGAAAGATTAAAGAAAAATACAAAAAGAGTTAGAAGTTAGTGAGTCGAGTCTTGGCTTAGCAATGCCACATTTTACATGTGCTTGACTTAGATAATTGACTTGCCACCAATAAAATTCCTTATATCCACAAAATCGTGTTTTCTATACCCTTACACCTAACATTATAACCCTTTAAAGGTCATTTTATTTATTTTTTATTTTTTTTAAAGGTAAATGTTATTTCCACCAAAAAAATATAAACAGAAACCAACCCATGGCAAACCATGAACACACTCATGGAGCATAAGGTGGGCAATACAGACTCAAAAAATAAAATACAACTCAACTAAAAAATACAATAAGCCTAATTCATACTGAGGTCACAATAAAGAAATCCAACAATAAGCAGCATACTAACAAGCCCAACCCACAAAAACTAATTAGCAGCCCAAAATATAATGCCATCAATAGACCAGCCATCCAAAAGAGAGTGTAATGAAACCACCTAACCATCCAAAGCAAATCACAATTCAGCAGCAAGGGATGGGGGAGCAAATAGGATCCAGAACAACTCTAGATAGGAAACCACTTTGCAAGGGAATAAAAACCTTTAACAATCATATGAGTGATCTTCAGTAACAGGACATCTCTACATCAGCATATCCAACTAAAAAAGACAACTACTTATAAGAGAAAGGCTCATTCCCAGGAAAGTTAGCCATCTACCCAACCATAATCAAACCAAGCCCACACCAAACAACCATAACCAAGTACTTGACATTAGGAAAGACAATAAATCCAGAGCAGAGCATAAAATCTTCCAAGGAATAGAAGAAATCAAGCCAAAAATGCAGAAAGTCCCCATGGCAGTGATTAAAAACCACCAAATAACACCATCGGACCATATAGGAAACCAGCTAGAGTCTACTAACTTAAGAACTAAAAAGCAAACTCCTTTAGTAGCATTTAGCACTTCATCTACACATAAACAGCTAAAAAGGAGAAGCTTATAGTCTAAGCTTTCAACTACTAAGCTTAGCCATCTATAACCATAAACCCAAATATCCACCATGAACGCTTTATTACAATCCCACATACCAGTACTGACCATATTTCTCCACTCATGAGCTTATGCAGATATCTCATATTGCAGAAAATCATAATAAAGAAGACTGTTCAGAAGAGTGTAAAGTCAAGGGGAAATTCCAGACAGTAGAGGCATCCTTCACATCATTAGAAATGTTGGATCGATATACTCTGACCAAACTACTTTGTAGCTTGTAAGGGTTTTAACAATATTGAGTAAACTCAACACTATTAATATTGAAACACTGTTTAACCTTGTAAAGTATGCGGAATCTACTAACACAAAGCTTAAGAAGAACTTTATATTAACCAAACTTTGAACCTGCTTTGTTACACAGATTCACTAACAATCCCTAACTATTTATCGACTTTTAATGACTCTAAAACTTATAAAACTTCTATCGACTAATACCCCTTAAGGCTCTTTATATAGATAACCTTAAGTCGGTTTACAACATATAATCCTTGAACGACAAGTCATTATCCCTAACTAATTCTAGAATATTCGTTCAATATTACACATTAATCCTTAACTAATATTGCACATAAGTCCTTGTTTCCTTCGAAGTACTTTAAGCATTCTTCAGTAATAGCAGTACTTTGACTTTTACCTTTAGCAGTACTTTGACTTTATTCTTCATGCAGCAGTACTTTGACATACAGAAGTACTTTGATATTTTATATCCCAACAATCCTCCCCTAACTTGAACTCCACTTGCTTGATTTCAAGTTTCTTTGTTATCTTTAATCTTCAAATCTTTAATCATTCAGAAAGATTGTTTCTTTATTTCTTTATCTTCTATCTGTCATGTGTCAAAGTACTCTTCATCAGCATCTTGTCTTTTAATAAATCTTCTCAGTAACTCAGCAACATTTTGGTACAGTAATCATCAAATCTTAAAAAGTTTCATACTATTCTCATCACTTCCAAGTGTGTTAACTCCTGTGAGAGGTGAATCATTGAAAATTATGGTTTTTAGCAAACCATCAGCTATCAATGGATTTAATTAGTCTTTACCAATAGCCGTTTGCTATGGACTAGCCAACTCTTGATCACTTAGAGTATGGTGAGTTGATAACCATATAGTTTTTGGTAAACTATCAACCATAAACGGATTTGATTATCACATCAGAGCCGTACCCTCATGATGAGTCAAAGTCTTTCTTTTCTGTTAAACATGGTGAGTTGATTACCATTTGCTGTGCAGTATAAATACTAACACCATGTGTTTCTTTTCAAATCCTTTTTACTTTTCTTTTAAACATCAAAACATTTTATTTTTATTTTAAAGGACTTATACTGGTTTATATCAGCAAACAGTACTTTGTTAAAGTACTGTTTGTCTTTGCAGTACTTTGAAAAATACTTATTTTACAAAACAAATCATACCAGTATTTTGCAATATTACTCTTCAGACTTGACCCATCTGATAAATAGCTTGATAACATCCAAAGCTACTTCAGATTCATCTTCAAGTTCCATTCCATGATCCAGCATTCTGAGCATAATGTCTCTAATCAGTGGATATCTCCTCTCAGCCAACATATGAATCATGGTACCATCTTCCATCTCTAGTGTATGAACTCCTGATGACTCAAAGAATCTCCATCTTGTTATTTCCCAATTCTCTTGATCATTCCACAGAGGATCAACACTTGTTTCTTCAGTTTCCTAGATGGTAATTAAGTCTCCAAGCAAAATTAATCCCACTCCTGAAGCTTCAATCTCTGCATAGTATGTCTGCACTTGCACATATAAGTCATACAGATCTGCCCTTGTAATACAATGCAACACATCCCATAACATATTGAATGTTGTGAAGCTTTCATCTTCTCTATGGATTATAAAATAATTCCCTTCTTTTGATTCAACCACAGAAAATGAGATTATCTTGGACTTCTTTCCAGAATCTTCAATCTTCTTATTCTCAAAGTCTACAACTCTGAAATAGTTTCTAAGTTCATCAACTGTGTCTTCATGAATCATCTTCAATCTTTTTGACAGTTGATCATTTTGAACTGCTTTCTTCCTTTTCAATCTTCTTTCCTCAGCTTGTTCCTTTATGATATCTTCTAATTTCTTCTTTCTATCAACTTCCATGGGTACAAAATTTTCTACTTCTTTTCTGATATCTTCTTGTACTTTATCCCACATAGCTTTCACTTGTGGATACCTCATTCTGTGTAAATTCTTGTATCGTCTTATTCTCAAGAAACTTATCATCCAGTTCCTCTCCTAAGCAATAGTCATTGGCTTCTTTGTAATTGGCCTACTAACTTCTACCAAATACTCAGCATCATACTCAGCTTGTTGCTTTCTAGCAAGCTCTAAATCTTCTGCAATTTCTAATTCTCTAATCTGAGCAATAGAAAATTTCTTCTTTTTCTTCTTAACATCTTTCTGAACCTTGATCCCTTTCCCTTTATCTTTTGGATTTAGCTCTTCTGATTCAGAAGTACTTTCAACATCTTTTTGTGCAGGCTCAGAAATATGTATTCCTCCAGTAGGTCTCCTCAAATTCATCATAACTTGAGCAATTGTTTCATCATCACTTGCAGTATGCACTCTTACTTCTTCTTGTTGTACAAAAGTGTAAGGACCAGCTTCATCTGCATAATTCATTGTAGAAGGTCCAGCTACAGAAGTTCCAATAGCAGCAATGTCTTGTTCAGCAGTACCTTGCACAACAGTATTTTCAACAAAAGTACTTTGAGCAATATTTCCTTCTAAATCAATTTCTTCTGTATCACCACTTTTTACATCCTCATTCTCAACTTCAAGATTAATTTGCTCTGTCTCATCACTTTTTCTTTCAATACTGTCTTGAGCAACATTTTCATCTTGATCATTCTTTTCCTCTGAATATTGAATCATATCATCAACTCTATCCAAATTATCATCCTTATTCCTCCCCAATTTGATAGATGATGATTTCCTATGCCTCCTCTTAGATTTAGAATGCTTCTTTTTAGACTTTGACTTTTGAGACTGTTTCTTTTCCTTGACATAAAGCCTAAAATTCTGAACAAGAGGCCAAACAAATTTCTTCAACCTTCTGAACTTCTGTCTTAACTTCTTGATTTCTGCAGCCTGAGCATTAACAATTGTCTTCATTTTCTCCAATTCCTTAGTCAAATCAGAAGTACTCATAGCACCTTCAATTCCCTCATCTCCTCCAGGTGTTTGAAGCCCACCTGTGGAAGTATAATCATTGGGAGTAGGTACCTGTGTATCCTCTGAAGCAGTACCTTTAGAAGAAGTACTTTGGGGAGAAACAGATTTATCCAAGGAAGCTGACACTGAGGGAGTCCTTTCACTTGAACCATCATGCCGAGAGGAAACAATAGGTGGTGTAGGAGTATGTACTGAAGCCGAATGCTCAGCAGAATCAGGTTGATCATCATTAGTAGAATGTGCAGAACCACTATTGTCTTCTTCATCCCTAATAGCTTGAGCTACCTCTAACATATAAGCATTTAGAGGTGTATTCCTACCCGAAAAATTTACTCCCTTATGAGACATAAAAGTGAACACTTTAGGTTGCATCCTAATGGTAGGTACATAATCCTGAGGTTTGGGTATCCCATCTAAGGGATTCTCTAAAAGTAATTGAACAAATCTAGGATACATTAGAAAAGGTTTGCCAGCCTTAATATGAGTAAGCATACCTTCAAGGATCATGTATGAGAAATTGAAAGGTTGATTTGTAATAAGACCAACAAAAGCAGAAGCTATGGAATGGCTAAACTGATCCCAAGCAGTACTCTTTGGACTCAAACAATGAAGCAAAACATGTATAAGAAATTTCCAATGAGGACTAACCAAAGCCTTCTGAAAAGTAAGCTTATTCAAAGGACCTTCATACCTAATGTCTCTGAGTGTGTTCCAAATCTCTTGTTTACCAAACAAAACAGAGCCTCCTTCATCATCAAATAACAGAGCCTCTCTGATTGATGCTTCTGTGACACGAATAGCTCTCCCAGCAACTGTAGCAGTAATAATATCCTCTCCATCTTTAACCTGTGACCTTGCTGTATCCCAAAACGCTTGTATCCAAGGTCCAATAATCTCTGGGTTGACTAGAATTGAGTAACAGATGTTGGTTCCAGTGAGAAAGTCAATAATGCCATGAAAATCAAGGTTATCTTGGGTTTTCTCAAGGTTGGCTATCATGTTATGTTTGGTGTTGGTTCGTCAATTTCCCATGGTGATTAGGGTTAGAGTGAGAAAAGTTATGATCGGTGAGAAGTATGAATGAGTGTAAGTAACAAGAAAAGTGAATAAGGGTGAATAAATAAGAAAAGATATGAGGTATATAAGGATAAGATACAAAAAATCACGGTTAATTAATAATTTTACCATTATTTTTGGAAGTGATTATCCCCATATCTTTCGAAAGTTTGTTAGCCGCAAATCTGACCGTTGGAACAGTATCTGACACGTCAGCGTTCCCTTAATAGCACCAAGCAGTACGTTCCATAAAATATGGAGCAGCACCTTCCATTATAAACTCACACAGTATGTTGACCAAAGTACTTTCCCAAAAAAAAATCTTGAATGTTGACTGTTTGACCAAAATATCTTTGAAAGTCAACCCTGATTAATGACTATCTCCCCAAATTAAATCCCAAAGCTACCATGGTAAGTAAACATCAATACACTTCATTAAATGCCCATTTACCTTTACTTTGCTTATAAAAGCAACTTTACCAACAACAAATTGTATTTACCTTTTCCTTCTTTAGCAGAACACAAAAACAAGTAAGCACAATGAGTCACATTCCAATTGTGAACATCTCTTCAGACTCAGATGGCACCACAGATTCAGAGATAAGTTACTACTCTGATTCTGATTTTGAAGATCCAGTATGGTTAGATTATTTCCCTCCCCATGTACAATGGTTGGGACTCCAAGAATCTTCCTCATCAGTAAGTGTTGCGAATTCTACCATTACTGATGCAGCCAGCACTACCAACAAAAAGCCCAAGAAGAAGAAATCTGTCCCTGGTTCATCTCTGGCTAATGAGCTTCCACATGCTTTGACTCAAGCCCTGGAATCAGCAATTCAGAACATGAAGTGGCCTGCTCCAAGGAAAGAGAGACCTCCCAAACAAGTTCTTGGCTTGGCTTGCCCAAGAAAGCAGGCTTCTTTTGATGACAATAGAAAAACTGCTCAAAAGGGAAAGCATAATTATGAGGGCAAGGGAAAAAGGCCTATGGAGTAGGTGTGTGAAGCTTGGTAGTAGGTTGTGGTTGATGGTGGTTTGTTTAATCTTGTGTCTTCTGTGTCTGTGTCAGTAGCTTGGTAACAACAATGATGATGTAGAAACTTTTTGAATGGTTGTTGTAAGAACTTTGTTGAATGATGAATAAAATCCTTTCTTTTGAATGATGCATGTAGCCTCCCCACAAATAATGACTAACTAATAACTACTAGTGCCTCCCCTCAAAAATAGCTTACATATTAATCATGCCAATACTCACAACTAAAAAGGTAAATCATGAAACATCAAAGCCCTTTGTGAGTAGATATGCTACATTATCATCAGTATGAACTTTAACCACATTGATAAGCCTGTGTTCATAGCAATCTCTTATAAAGTGATGTCTAATCTGAATGTGCTTGGTCTTGGAATGATACATTGGATTCTTGACAATACAGATAGTACTCTCATTATCAATGTTGATAGGAGTATTCTTGAAATTGAATCCATAATTCAAAAGCTGATTCTGCAACCAAAGTACTTGTGCACAACAACTTGCAGCAGCTACATACTCTGCTTCAGTGGAAGAAGTTGCTGCAATTGTTTGCTTCTTACATTGCCATGACACTAATCTGCTTCCAAGGTACTGGCATCCTCAAGTTGTGGATCTTCTGTCATAGTTATCTCCAGCATAATCATTGTCTGAAAAAGCTTGGAGATGGAAAGGTGAATCTCTAGGATACCATAAGCCTAGCTTAGGCTGTTGCCTAAGATACCTGAAAATTCTCTTGACAACATTCAAGTGGGATACCTTTGGATTAACTTGATGTCTTGCACATAAACATACAGCAAAAGTAATATCAGGTCTTGATGCAGTTAAATACATGAGACATCCAATCATAGACCTGTATAGTGTGACATCAACATCTTCTCCTTCTTCATCTTTTCCCAAAGGTTTGTTAGTATCCACTGGTGTAGATGTAGGCTTAACAGTTGTGAAATTGAATATCTTAAGAATATCTGCAACATACTTATCTTGACAAATATATATTCCACTGCTTGACTGTTGCACTTGAAGTCCCAAGAAGAATGTTAATTCTCCCATTGAACTCATTTGAAACTCTTTCTGTATAAGATCTTCAAATTCCTTCACCATTGATTACTTCGTAGCACCAAAAATAATATCATCTACATACACTTGGACAAGCATTATATCCTTCTTATCTCTCTTGATAAACAAAGTCTTGTCAATAGCTCTTCTTCTATAACCATGTTATAGTAGAAAATTGGAAAGTCTTTCATACCATGCTCTTGGAGCTTGATGAAGGCCATACAGAGCCTTGATTACCTTGTAGACTTTGTTTGGGTGTGCAGGATCTTCAAAACCAGGAGGCTGTTTGACATAAACTTCTTCTGTAATTTTGCCATATAGAAAAACACTTTTAACATCCATTTGATATACAAGAAATCCCATATAGGATGCAAAAGCCTAAAATAGCCTGATGGCTTCAAGCCTTGCCATAGGAGCAAAAACTTCATCGTAGTCTACTCCTTCTTCCTGTCTATATCCTTGAGCCACTAACCTTGCCTTATTATTGATAACATTCCCCCTTTCATCTCTTTTTACCCTGAAGACCCATTTAGTTCCAATCAGTTTCTTTCCATTAGGTAAATCACATAATACCCAAACTTCTTGAAGTTTAAACTGTAGGAGTTCTTCTTGCATAGCTTCCACCCAACTTTCCTAGGCTAATGCTTGTTTGATATTCTTGGGCTCTTCCTGAGATAGAAAACAAGCAAATAAACACAACTTCTGATCCTTGTGATTCACCCTGTTTTGCTTGTAGATAAAACTAAGTAAAGAAGTATGTTGTTGAGACATATTCTTAGCCTTAGTCCTTGTGAGCACCCCTGAAGCTGAGGGTCCAATTATGTTGGTAACAGGATGAGTTTTGTGAATACTGAGAGTTGGAGTTGGTGAGACTTCAAGATTATTTTCCAAATTGGTTATATCAGGATCTTCATTAGAATCTGAGAAAATGCCTTCCTGATCCAATTCATCATCAGTGTCTTCTAAAGTAATCTTGTTTGGATCATCAGTATCTTCTAAGTCAGGCATATTAGAATCATTAATAGCATCAGTATTTATCCAATTTGAAATATCTAAAAGGTGAAAGGTACTTTCAAATGGATTAGCAGTACTTTGGGGTAAATTACTAGCTGTTTCTTTTGCCTTCTTCTTTTCTCCTTCATAAGCTCTCCTTTGTTCATCTTCATAAGACTTAGCCATTGTTTCTTGAAAAAGCATCCTAGAAAGTTCATCTTGAATGGCTTGATCTTCATCAGATACTGGGATTTGTGGTGGAATAGTACTTTGAGGATCAACAGTACTGTTAGGTTTAGCAGTACCTTGAGGCTCAGAAGTACTCTTCTTCTCATCATTGGCATTATCATTTGGCTCATCTTCAGATCTTAAATTAACATCATGAACAATGTACTGTGCTTCTTCTTCAGTGGGAGCAGCTTGATTTTCTTCCCTTACAAGTACATAATTCATTGATGAAGACATTAAATCAAGATCAAACATCCAAATCAGGACCTTTACCTTTAGAATTCTCTTGTTCTTCCAGAAAACCAACATGAAGACATTCTTGAACCTTTTTGGTAGCCCTGTTGTACACTCTGAATCCTTTGCTATTGGTACAATATCCCAATAAATATCCTTCATCTGACTTCCCATCAAATTTGCCCAAATTATCAGCAGTGTTTAAGATGGTTAGGGGACATCCAAAAGGTTTCATAAACTTGATGCTTGGCTTCTTTCCCATGAGTAACTCATAAGGTGTCTTCATTTGAGGTTTAGTCACTGATACTCTATTCAACACAGAACAAGCAGCACTTACAGCCTCAGCCCAGAATGGAACAGGTAATTGTGAGTCTGCAAGCATTGTCCTTGCTGCTTCTATAAGAGTTCTGTTCTTTCTTTCTGCAACTCCATTTTGCTGAAGAGTTCTAGCAATACTGAACTCTCTTTTAATTCCTTTCTTGGCACAAAATTCATCCATTAGCTGATTCTTGAACTCAGTTCCATTATCACATCTAATGCCTCTAACCTTGAGTCTTAACTGATTTTCAAGTGCTATTATAAGATCATGAATAGCATCAAAAGTTTCATCTTTAAAGCATAAGAAAAAGTCCTAAATCTGCTATAGTCATCTATTACAACCAAGCAGTACTTCTTCTTATTCAGACTAACAACTGAAATAGGTCCAAACAGATCCATGTGCAGCAATTCCAAAGGCTCTCTAATGGTTTTCTCATCAATCTTCTTACAAGAAGCCTTGTGCTGTTTACCCTTCTTACAAGCAAGACATGAGTGATCATTCTTGAATGTTTTAGAAGGTAAACCTCTAACTAAATTACCTCTGACCAGCTTATTGATGTTCTTGAAATTGACATGCTCCAATCTTCTGCACCATTGATGTGCTTCTTCCATAGTTGCTCTTGCAATCAAACATGTTGCTCTTTCAGCAGAGTTTACATTCTTTAAGTCTATGCTGTACACATCATTAGTTCTTGGTGCTCTCAGCAACACCAAGTTTCTATCTTCTAACTTGAAATCAGGAGAAAGTATAAGACATTCTGTGTCAAAGAATAACACAGGGTACTTCTTATCACAAATCTGAGATACTAACAAAAGATTGAATTTGAGCTCCTTCACATATCTAACATCTTCAAAATCAATGTTTCCTGCCTTGATAGTTCCTTTGCCAGTAATTCTTCCTCCACCAGGATCATTCCCAAATGCAACTCTTCCTCCAAAATAAGCTTTAAAATCTGACAAGAGCTCCTTTTCTCCTGTCATACTGCCAAAGCAACCACTATATACAATAAGATGATCTTTAAGCTCCTCCTCTGGGTTGCCCTGCATTCACATGAAAAAGGTTAGTTATTTTTAGGAACCCAAGCCATTACTGACTTGTGTTCCCCTTGTGGAGTGACATACCCCAAGCCATTACTGACTTATGTTCCCCTTGTGGAGTGACACACTCAAAATTTTTGAGTATGTAATCACCACTGTCTTTGAAAGCATGATCAAGAATTAAGGTTTTTGTTTCCAAAACTGTTGGTTTTTCATGATCAATTTTCCCTTTTTCACCCTTAACCTCTGAAAGTACTGGTTCTACCCCAGCAGTACTTTCTTTCTTAACCCATTTAGTTGTAACTTTAGGAGTTGGGTTCTGTGTTCTAGCATCTTTTCTTGTGTTGTAAGGCCTTCTAGGGTTGTAGTGGTTGTACCTCCTAGGTCTTACACTTGAGTGTTTGCTAGAAGCATCTTGGTTAGGGAACTTTCTATCAGTACTTTGTGAAGGTACTGAGGGTTTGGAGTATGACCTTTTTTGATGAGGGTACCTATAGTCTTTTGAGAAATTACTATGGTTAACCCTATTTGTGTAATTCCAAACTGGTTTGTTGTCCCTTGGCTTATTCTCCCTATGACTTGGTTGTGCAGTTCTGGTCTTTGGATATTTACTTAAGTATTCTGAATGATAGTCACAGTCTTTAATCAAATGATGAGGACTATAACATACATAACAGACCTTTGGACCAATATCCCCAAATCCCCTTCCATAAGATTTTCTAAAATTAGCAGTATTTTGAAAGAATTTTCTTTGATGTACTGCTGAGTGATCAGCAGTACTTCGAAAAGTGTTTGAAGGTACTGCTTGTTTTGAAAACTTGTTCTCATCAACCTTAGGTGCTTCAACAGACTTTTCTAAAGTTTCAAGATTAGATTTACTTATAAGCTTTTTCCTAAACTCTAGATTATCTACACCATAACACTCAACATCTTTTCTAGGTGGTTGAAAACTACCTGGGGGATTAGGAACTGCATTATATCCATTTTCTTTCTTAAATACAGGAGGTGTTGGACTAGGGTATTCCTCATCACTAGAAGTGTTTTCATCTAGACTTATGAACTCTTCATCACTAGTGGAGGTATCTACTGTAAGATTTAGTTCCTTGCCCTTAAATGGAATGCCTTCATTGCTATCATTATCATAACCTAGGCATGTTTTAATATTTGATGTTCTTTGCTTTACAACAAATTGAACATGTGACACACCTGCTTCATTCCACACAGCAAGTTTTTGTAACAACTTATCCCTTTCAGCAGTCACTTTATCTAGTTCAGTCACCTTACATCCTAGTTTCCATTCACTTAACTTAACTAGGTAATCATGTTGTTTATATGTTTCAAGCCATGCTACTTCATTGTTTTCATGTGTAATGATTTTGGCCTTCATTGACTCTAAAGTCAATTGATAATCAGTTATCTCAGCCCCAGCCTTTTGAAATTTATCTCTTTCAGCTACATATTCACTAAGTAACTTTTGATATATATCATTGCACTTAGAGCATACCTCAGAGTTAGTGGATGAACTTGGTGAAGCAGCTACCATAGCAAGCTGAACAGGTGCTTCTTCAAACTCCATGCTCCAATCAAAGCTTCCTAGACCATCTCTTGACTCCAAAGCAGCATATCCAGGCTCTTCATTAAATGCTGTGCTCCAATCTTCCAATGCAACCATTGAATAGGTTACAGGTTCATCATCAAACTCATTGGACCAATCAATCTCTGACAGATTCTCTTGAGCAACCAAAGCTTTTGGTTTTGGTTCAGTAATTGGAATCTCTTTTCTTTCAGGCTTGGGTGGTTCAATCATCTTGTTTGCTTGAAACTTTGCAAATTTGCATTCCCTTGCAAAGTGACCACTCCTTAGACAGTTGAAGCACTCAATCTTGGACTTATCAAATGTTATTCCCTGTTTAGCTCTGAAATTGATACCTTTTCCTGTCTTATTCACATACTTCTTGATCCTTGCAGTGAGCATGGCAACTTGCCATCTAATATCAATTTCTTCCAAAGCATCATCATCTATTTGCAATACATCTTCTTGATAGGTGACAGGTAGAGATGCTTGTTGAGCAAAGAATGAACATAGAACTTCATCTGAGGTGGGGGTAAGTGATTGTAATGAATTGGTGGTGACCATTGTTGTACATGGAACCTGTGTTTCAGTCACAGTACTTTGAACAGGATAAGCAGTACCTTTATTGGAAGTACTGCTTCTATTTTCAGAAGAGACAAAAGCAATGTTTTGGGGTTTCTGATGTGTGCTTGAACCTGTAGTACCATTCATCTCATGCTCATACACCTTCAGATTGTTGTAGAGATCATCAAAGTCCATAGTATCCAGCCCTGGTTGTCCTCTGATCAAAGTAGCAACTACATGCCATGCTGATGGCAAACTTCTCAAGAACTTCAAATTAGCATCTTCAACTGATGCCTCCGCATCATATAGTTCTAGCATACTCAGAAGATGTTGGAATCTTTCATACGCAGAATCAAGACCTTCTCTTTCACCAACAGTGAAAGTTTCAAATTGTTGCTTCAGCAAATTCCTATGCATCTTCTTGGAAGCATCATTACCTTCAAACTTCTTCTTTATTGCAGCCCATAGTTGTTTGGCATCCTTGGCATCATGAAACTTTAATAAGTGACCATCAACAATAGCAGAAAGCAGTATGTTGAGAGCTTTGTCTTGATTTCTTTTGGTAGCAGCAGGTACAGTAAGTTTAGGTGGTGTTGGTTGTCCAGGTACCTCTACTGGTTCATCAATTTGCATGTTACCATTGACAATCACATCCCACAGTGCATGGTCTTTAATGGCAATGTACTGCCTCATCTTCATGGCCCATAAGTTATATTCTCCCTTCTTAACAATAGGGATTCTAACAGCAGTGATTGAGGGAGCAGGTGCAGCTTCTGTCGACATCTTGAAGGGTTTGTAGTGAAATCGGTTTAAAGGTTTAAAGGTTTGTCTTCTTAATCAGAGTTTCCAACACAAGCTCTGATACCACTTGTTGGATCGATATACTCTGACCAAACTACTTTGTAACTTGTAAGGGTTTTAACAATATTGAGTAAACTCAACACTATTAATATTGAAACACTATTTAACCTTATAAAGTATGCGGAATCTACTAACATAAAGCTTAAGAAGAACTTTTATGTTAACCAAACTTTGAACCTGCTTTGTTACACAGATTCACTAACAATCCCTAACTATTTATCGACTTTTAATGACTCTAAAACTTATAAAACTTCTATCGACTAATACCCTTAAGGCTCTTTATATAGATAACCTTAAGTTGGTTTACAACATATAATCCTTGAACGACAAGTCACTATCCCTAACTAATTCTAGAATATTCGTTCAATATTACACATTAATCCTTAACTAATATTGCACATAAGTCCTTGTTTCCTTCGAAGTACTTTAAGCATTCTTCAGTAATAGCAGTACTTTGACTTTTACCTTTAGCAGTACTTTGACTTTATTCTTCATGCAGCAGTACTTTGACATATAGAAGTACTTTGATATTTTATATCCCAACAAGAAACCTTGAGAATTTTGAGGCCCATGAGTCTAAGCCTGATAGTTTCAGTGATAAGAGAGAATAATGCTTCACCTGATCTAGCACATTTATTAAAAATTCTAAAATTTCTTTCCTACCAGATAAAGTACACCACTGCCCCAAACATTAGTCTTTGAATAATGCTCCAAATTTTATTGCTAGCAGCTTTGTTTACCATTCCAGAAACAGCTTCACCCCAAACACATGACAAATCATCTAATTTAGCCATAACTTTCAACCTTTCCCAAAGTCTTCTTGAAAATTCACAAGCAAAGAAGAGATGACTGTGAGAATCTTTGCAAGAGTTACAAAAAGGACAAGACCATACATGTTTAAACCAGATAACTTTGGGGGAATTACTTCTAGTTCCTTTCCAAATCTCCTTAATACTAAAACATTTCTCTTTACCTTTATTGTTAACCCAAACAGCTCTGTCATCAATATCACTATGAAGAACATGAACATGAATATTAAGCTCATCATTAAATTTATTACCCCACTGCCTTGGCCAATTCCAGTTATGACCCCTAATCATATCAATAACTTATTTTTGAGACTAAGATTAGAAAGCACAATCTCTCTTTGGTCAATAGTTTTACTCAAAGGGCCCTGATCATGCCATTGATCAAACCAAATGTTACAAGAATGCCCACTACCTAACTTGCATCTCACAAACTTTCTAATATTACTCCTCAGGCCAAGAAACTGTTTCCAGCACCAGGATGAGTTCATATCAGCATCCAAACTCCATAAACTATTACCCTTCACTGGTACAAAAAGTTGTATTGGTCACGCCAAAAATGTGTGACGATATGCATATAGTCACACACGTTTAGGTCCCGCCATCGTAGGTGGCATATGGTCACATTGTTGGGTTCGTGGCCTTTTCCATCGAAAAAGAGTGACCAGAACCCCGAATATGTGTGACAAATTAG
This sequence comes from Artemisia argyi, assembly GCA_030686995.1. Taxonomy (NCBI): domain Eukaryota; kingdom Viridiplantae; phylum Streptophyta; class Magnoliopsida; order Asterales; family Asteraceae; genus Artemisia; species Artemisia argyi. The sequence goes on along the minus strand of CM060694.1, from coordinate 55,354,227 downwards.
GCACTAGTTTTGTTGGATTAGTCATTATCAGTGACCGTAAACACCTTATAGTCACACGAATGTTTTTTGAGAGTGACTATTGTTCGTCCTTTGGCCACATAAATGTATAGTATATGTGACATTTGAGATGATATATTCAAGTAAATGTGTATTTTGTGTGACTATTGATAATCCAATGACCACTTGAATATACAATAAATGTGACGTTTGTGATGATTTAGTCACACAATAGGTGTTATTTTTTTGGATTTAGTCACATACAATTTAACACAAAGTGGCCAAAAGTGTGAATAAGTGTGACCATATGCTGTTTAAAGTGAAGAAATGTGTATTTTGTGTGACTATTGATCATCCAATTGCTACATGAAGTTTATGTTTGCGTGGCCTTTTGTAATATTTAGTCACACAAAGCATGTTTGTTTTGGGTATTTAGTCACATACCATTAAGCAAACAGTGGCCAAAAGTGTGAATAAGTGTGACCATATGCTGTTTAAAGTGAAGAAATGTGTATTTTCTATGACTATTGATCATCCAATGGCCACATGAAGTTTATGTTTGCGTGGCCTTTTGTAATATTTAGTCACACAAAGCATGTTTGTTTTGGGTATTTAGTCACATACCATTAAGCAAACAGTGGCCAAAAGTGTTAATAAGTATGACCATATGCTGTTTAAAGTGAAGAAATGTGTATTTTGTGTGACTATTGATCATCCAATGGCCACATGAAGTTTATGTTTGCGTGGCCTTTTGTAATATTTAGTCACACAATGAACTAAGCAAACAGTGACCAAAGTGTTAATAAGTGTGACTATATGCATCTTTTAGTCACATTTAAAAAATCAATATATATCAAAACAATTCAAATATATATCAAAACAAATTCAAATACAATAAAATTGGAATGTATATAACTGAACCAAATATAAAATCGGACATCCTTTTATACACCAAGGAGTCCTAGTCGGCTTACAATAGTTTCCTAAGTATCTATAATCTTTTCCATAAGCAACTAGCAACTTCGAGCGGTCTTAATCTCTGAGCAGTACCAACTTTCGCTAGCAGTAGTAACTTTTGTACTAGTAGTAGTAACTTTTGTACTAGCAGTAGTAATTACTTTTGCACATCTTCTTTGAAGTTCATGAGCAGAACTAAATGCATCTAAGCAATATTAACACAAACATGATCAACAGTAATTCAAACAACATCATAAAGACTTTTAATCCAAAACAATGAACATAATAATAAAATTTGCAGTTAAACTTACAAGTTTTTCTCCCATTGATCTAATCTCATCATCTGGATATAAAAGCCTTGAAAACGTAGGCTGCTGCATATCAACAATAACCACATCAGGATTAGAGCAGAACTAGAACATGTCAAAGCTTACAACATAACAGAACTAGATGAGCATACTGGAATAATGTTCTTGATTGGATGCTAGAAAACCTTCCTCTGTAAAAAGTATGTGGTTATATATATTGTTGACGGGTGCATCTATTTCTTGACATTTGACAGACACAATATTGCCTTGTCTTTTGTCAGGTGCATCTAGTTTGTTAGGCGCCACTAGTTCAAATATCTGCTGTTTTTGTGGTTTTGAGTCGCTTGATTCGCCACTGATTCAACTATCTGCTTTGGTGGTTTTGAGTCGCTTGATGCGTCACTGGTTCAACTATCTGCTTTGGTGGTTTTGAGTCGCTTGATGCGCCACTGGTTCAACTATCTGCGCAAACACGATAGGAATAAAACGCATATCAGATCTTGTAACTTTGTCCCAACCACCCAATTAAAAATAAGGTATAGATTAAACTCTAGGAATGGTTTAAAAAGGTACAAGTAACTTTGTCCCAACCACCCAATTAAAAATGGAAAAGATAAGCTGAAAAAATCAAATAGACCAACGCGATTACTTGATTAGAAACAACTATTTTTTTGATAATCAGATCTTGGTCTATTTCCGATTTTAGGCTTTCTTACAATCGATTCTGCATCTTTTATTTGTAACTTTTATTCAACCTTCCAAAGCTATATACATTTCAGATTATTTTTTTCAAACTAGAAAAAAGTAAAGATTCCAAGGTAGCATTTGCTTTTGGCCAGTTTGGTTATGGTCACTCTAGTTTTTAAATCAGTCCCCACATAATGGGTGCTTAAAAACATCTAAAAGATGAATTCAAGGATAAAAAACCATTTCAGATGTGAATGCACTTTCAAAAATAATAAAAGATAATACCACATAAAAATGGCGGGTTGGGTAACATGTCATGAAAGACATTTCGAGTTGTTTTGCAACCTGATGATGTATTAATAAATTAAGGACTAAGATATGCACCAGATAAAGATGCCTGAATGCATCAGAAGTGTGTAATCAGGTATTCACAAAAAATCTTGTCATTATAAGATAGCAAGGCGGTATATGAATCTTGAGATTGTTTCAAAGCTTCATTGACAGCATCATCAACCTGATTTAATATCTGCACACATTACATATAGCTTTAGTGAAATCAAAATCAAGGAGCATGAATCACGTAGCTCAATAACCATGTAAAAGCAAAGTACCAATCAAGAACAGGGCAAAGTTGGAGTGTTCCTCGCCAGTAATTAGGATCAACCAAACCGGTGAGCTGAATACCGAGCCGGACTGGACCGCCAAACATGTCATTGGATCGGGCCTTAGCGGTGGTCTTGGTGCGAGTGTGGTGTTGGTGCGAGCGGTGGCGTTGGTGAGGAGAGTGTTGAGGAGATAGAAGAAGACCAGATCTAGATTTTGTGGATATTAATTGGGAACGAGTATTGAAAAACATGGGCGGGTCAATGAAATATTTGGGTGGAGGGCAATTTAAATTTGGGGAAAATTTTAAACGGGTTGGGGAAAAGTTAAAATTTGGGATGGAGTATTCAAGCTCAAGCCTATCAAATGAAGTTAAATATTTAATGAGTTGAGCTCAACCTTATAAAAGTTCGACTCGAGTTATTGTTGAGTTTTCGAGCTTGTAAGTGATATATATATATATATATATATATATATATATATATATATATATATATATATATATATATATATATATATATATATATATATATATATATATATATATATATATATATATATATACATATATTGTATGTAAGCGTACTAAGTGTAAATAGTTAATTATAAATGTATCGAGCATGGTTGTCAGGATCCCGATCCTGATCTTAGGATCTTACGATTTTACGATACTGCAAAGCAAAAACGATCCGGATCTTATGAAGGATCTTTGAAAGCTTAAGATCGTATAGGAACCCGATCCTGACCATAGGATCTTAGGATCTAATCCGATCCGATCTTACTTTTCTCGAACTAGCAAACAAAAAGACTACAAATTTATGAATTGTGTTTTGTAAAATTGAAAAAACAACATGTTATAATCTTCTTATACATTTCATAACCATAATTTAGGACAACATTTCTATGAAACATTTATATAATTTTGTGTTTGTGTATATAATAATTTATAAATTTGTATAATATTACAAAGGATACTTAAAAAATGCATTATGGTAAGATCTTAAGATCCCGATCCGATCTTACGATCTCGATCTTGCAAAGACAAAATCGATCCTAAGTAGGATATGATCCCGATCTTGAAAACCTTGGTATCGAGATTTTCGAGCCGAAGGTGAACCGAATTCGATTATTAGATTATATTTCAATTTTAATTTGTGTAAGACACACACCTTTACAAATAAACCGAGCTTTTCGAGTGATCAAGCTCAAACCGAGTTCAAACTTTCTCGATCCCGGATAACATGATTGGGAGGTCCTTGCATACTTGCTTCTTATTAGTTTCTATGACAAACGGTATACACCTACTAAGCCGGTGTAACCCATGAATGACCGCCTTTAATAACTTCAAATGTAATTCATATAACATTCAATTCACACTATATATAACTACTATACACCTACCAAGCCGGTGCAACCCGTGCATGACCTGTGATAATGGCTAATTCACATGGGTCATGGGTCATATGCATTAGGTTATCACTGGTCACATTCAATAATGGGTATTTGACATCATATGGGTCATATGCATTAGGTTATCACTGGTCACATCCATGACTGTTGATCATTGGGTAATTAACATGGGTAACGGGTCATGTGCATTAATATTGGGTTGTAGTGACATGTCACATATGTTATCGACCAATACATGATTGGTGATCGACAATGGGTAATTAACATGGGTCATGGGTCATGTGAATTAGATTTTGTTAAATAAGACAAATACTATACAACATTTTATACATTTTTTTTTTTACGTTTCAATCCGTTTGTAACGTTTTTCATCCCTTTTTAACCGTTTTCAATCGATTTTGATCGATGTCGCTAGTTTTCGACCGACGTTGACAATTTTCGACAGATTTCGATGGATTTAGACCGTTTTAGTCTGACTACGACCGATTGCGACCCTTTTCGACCGATTTCATCCATTTTGAATGTTTTCGGCAATTTTCGCTCGTTTTCATATGTTCTAAGCTTTTCTGAATGTTTTCCTCTGTATTAAAACGTTATGAAACGTTTATTACGTTTTCGTACATTTTTGTATGATTTTTTCATTTCCATACGTCCTTCTCCTTTTTATTCGGGTGATTCGGGTCAACCCGAGTAACCCAAATACTAAATAGGGTCCTGTATCGGGTTGAAAATATTTGGCTAACTCGGGTACGGGGTCGGCCCGATTGACCCGAATAAGGATTAATGGCCGTCAATTTTTGATCTTCTGTTATACATACGGCTAATTATTTGCACACTCAAAAAAGTTATTTGCACACTCAATGTACAAGCGGTTGAAGCAAAGTGTTTAATACTGTCCAAGTATTTAATGCACAGATGGAGTGTCCCAATCAATTTATAAAGTGTGCAAATCAATTCCCTTTCACATAAACCCTAATTTAACACACTCTAAAAAATCATAACAAATCCCAAATCAAAATCAAACTAACTCATGTCGTTTTATCTTTTTGAAGATAACTGCAAATGTGACAGGCCAACAATGGTGGTAACATCTTGGACACCATCCAAGCCTGCTCGACGTTTCATTTGCTGCCAAAATCGATGGGTAAGTTATCAGATATGTTTAGTTTAAAGATTATTAAGTTTAATGTTTAATACACTACGTTTTTTTTATTTTAGAAATCGGGTATGAAGAAATGTGAACAATTTGATTGGTATGATCCAGAGGAGGAATGTGATTGGTACAAGATGCATTTGTTTGAGATGTATAGCAAACTGAATCCCAAACAAAGGCGTGAGGTTCAAATTGAAGTTAATCGTCAAAGAAGGATTGAAGAATTGGAGGCAGAGTTGACAAATACCTTAAAGAAAGTCAGTTTTTGGAAGTCAACACATTGTGTTTTTGCAGTTGTGGTTTCTTTGGTACTTGCACTGAAGTAGTATAGTGTTTATGGCTAGATTGTGTGGTTTGTAGTGGCTCATGTACCCCATCTTTATGGTGAATGGTTAAGTGTTTGCTTGTAAATTTAACTGATCTTGATCTTTTGGCTACTCGATATCTTTTGGCAGTAATTACCCAAAATGGCACAATTTGACTATCATGTTTGACCTTATGCAAATGAATGTACGGGCACAAAACTACCAAAAATTACCCAAAGTGACAATCATGATTGGCTATTAGTTATCTTTTGATAGTAATTACCCGGAATTGCCCAAATTCACTTGGAGACTCTTTGACTTTTGCAAATGACAATCAAGTTTGACAATCTTTGTTTGACTTTTAACAAAGCATCATAATATAGTAATCGATAACTTGATTAACAAAGAAACATAACATAAGTTTTCTTTGAACACAAAAACATTAAACTTCAAAGAAACATAACATAAGTTTTCTTTGAGTCACGGTCAAACATTTATTCCCTCGGGTCAAAACCCGATCCCAAATCATTGTTGGAAATATTGAGTTTGGAAGTTTATTATTCATAAAGCATGAGATACAAGTAGTTATTGCATCAACTCATTGTACTTGGTAAGTCAAGAATTGGTAAAAGGAAAGTGGAGACAGTCAATTCCTTATCTTTAGGAACAGTAAAATATCTTCAATTCACAGTATGATTTAGGCGCCTTTGGTCGATCCCTTTTCCCGCCAAAAGTCTTGGGAACCGTTCATATACCTCTCCCGCCTATTTATACCTCTCTATTGTATATATACCAAATAACACACACAAACACATATTCACTTTCAAAGAAAACTTCAACAATGGCAGCAAATGGTAACTTTCAAAATGATGCAGAAGAGTACGAGTGGGTATTAAACAACAGTTTGCTATGGGACGCAATGTTTAATCATTTCGGGTATGATCTCGTTTATGAATATGGGTCGTATAGGCAGGTAGATACGTAGATGAGGTCAATAATTTTGAAATGGCTGTATAGACAAGACTTTTACTGGGATGAGCGTTGGGGACTGAATGATGTGGAGGTGGAGGAAGAAGATGAAGAGGATGAGGAGGATCAACAGGATGCGCAGCAAAATGTGGTGGAGCAGCAAAATGAAGAGGATGCGCAGCAAAATGTGGTGGAGGAGCAAAATGAAGAGGATCAGCAGCAAAATGTGATGGAGCATCAAAATGTGGTGGAGCATCAAAACCAAGGGGGACAACAAGATGGGTTTGCATTTGCAGACCCGTTAAATCTGGAAAACAGGATTATCGATCTTGAAATTAAGTTTCAATATCTCCTGGAAAGGAAAGGGATGCAACGCAGGGAGTAGAGCGCTCTGGTTTTAACAAGTTGGTGTGAAATGGAGTGAAGCAGTTTTTAATGATGATGTTTTTATGCTTCTAGTATCTTTAGTATTTAGGTAGGATAATTAATTATGTTTATGTTTGCAGCTTTTATGAATGGTTGTATCTTTTAAAAAATATCAATGAAAATTTTGAGACCTTGTATGGTTGCTTGTGATGTGAAACTGTCAAAGGTGTGTTTGGTTTCTTGGATAAAAGCAGTATGTCAAATTGTTAAATTCCAGAAATGATGTGTTAATGTTGCTAGTTATAAATAGTATTGCTAAGTGTAATTGATGATGTGATTATTGTGATTCGGGTAATGAGTTAGGTTTTGTGTTTTTGGGAGTAATATTTTGCAGGATAAGCTGAGAAATGTGCTGGAGTCCTGAAAAATAAGTCGTTTCGAGTGGAAACTGACTTAGTGTTGCTAGGCTTATTTTAGTGCTGCTAAGCCTAACTTAGTCCGGCTAAGGGTTGTTCTGCTATTTTTGAGAGTGCATGGTACTGTTTTAGAAATATGAACGGTTAAGGGTTTGTACACTTCAATCATTCACAGTTTCACACAAATGTTTTTATCCGATCAAAACTCTATCAAACATAAAACAACTGCTTGATTTTATCAATTAATTGCAATTCCCAGCAAAACCCTACACAAATTTTCAAATTTCACAATGTCGACTCTGTCTTTTTCCAACAAGCATAACATGATTGCATTCTTGCAAAAGCCTGCCAAGGAGAATGAAGAGTTCACTGAAGTTGTTGATTTTCTCAATGCTACTCATATTAGGTATGCATTAACAGTTAACCCTACTGTATATATTTCCAACATCAAACAGTTTTGGGCTACTGCAAAGGTTAAAACTATTGATGAGGAAGTACAGATTCATGCCCGTGTGGATGGGCAGAAGATTATTTTTACAGAGGCATCAGTTAGAGAAGTTCTTCATCTAGGAGATGTTAATGGAATTGAGAATCTTCCAGACTCCACTATTTTTGAAAACCTTCAAGAGATGGGGTATGTAAGAAAAAATTATTCTTTGAAATTTAATAAAGGTGGCTTTCCCCCACAGTGGAAATTCTTAATTCACACTTTGTTACAGTGTCTTAGCCCAAAGACTACTGGTTGGAATGAGTTTAGTAGTAACATGGCTTCTACCCTTATATGTTTGGCAAAAAATAAAGAAAAATTCAATTTTTCAAAATTAATTTTTGATCATGTGGTTAAAGCCTTGGATAATTATTCAAACCAACATTACTTATATCCAAGATTTTTGAAACTTCTTATGGACAAATAGTTTACAAATAAGAAAGTTCACGACAAGGTTTATCCTGTTTACTCTCATATTAAAAAGGTCTTTTCTAACGTGAAGAGAAAGGGTAAGGACTTTACTGTCATAGGTAAACCATTGTTTCAAGCAATGTTGGAACTAGGTCAACATAAGAAGGGTGAAGGTTCAAGAACTTATAATGAATCAAGTTCCAATGGAACTGATTCAGGTGAAGGAAACCGCAGGTGCCAAGAAACCAAGGGGGACAATGCAAGTGATGAGGATAAAAGTAGTGAGGAAGAGATGGAACTTGTTAAAGAATTGATGGTTAAATATACCAAACTTAAAGAAGAGGTTCTTGGCCTACAACAAATCACAGATACTCAGGGGGATGTAATTACAAGTTTGAAGCTGAGGGTTAAGCAATTGGGAGGTCAGAAGGGGTCAAGAACCAGGTCATTCAAAAGACTTAAAAAAGTGGGCACAAGACAAAGGATTAGTTCATCTGAAAGCATAAGTTTGGGGGAGGATGATCCCAAAAAGGGGAGGAATGAAACCAAGGATTCAGGGGAAGCTATGGAAAATTTTGATAGTGCTGCTGCTGGTGATGACATTGGTGTGGATATGGATGTGGATTCTGCTGAGAATGATGATGAGTATATGGTTGCTGATAATCAAGGTAATGAGGTTGTTATGGAAGCAGCAATCAAAGGCATGGGATATTCTACTGCTGGTGCAAGTGCAGAAATGGCCAAGGAGGATACTACTGTTGAGGAAAATGTTCCTATTGCTAGTGATGATGATGAAACTTTGGCCGAAGCAATGATTCTATTGAAGACACGATTTAAACAAGAAGTGCCACAATCACCACTACCAATAGAACAATCACAACCACCACCACAATAACCAAGAGTACCTGTTAAAGGTGTGGTGATTAGAGAACCAACTCAACAAATCAAGAAGAGTGTACAAAAGCCAAGTTATAAGGGCAATGGCAAAAGTATTATGGTTGAAGAGCCTAAGCATGATCCTTTAAAGGATCTTCCTTTTGTGTACTGGCCCAAACACAATCAACTTGAAGTAGATGGAGCTGCTGCAAGAAAATTGGCTGCTTTGTTTACAGAGGAGAATCAGATGGTACTTGAACAAAGAAGGAAACACGCTGAAGCTGAGGCCAAAACAAAAGCACTCTTGGATTCTTGGGATGAAGAAAAGATTAAAGGTGATGCTGATATTGCACTGATGAAACAAATAAAAAAAGAAATGCAAGAGTACACTCAAGAACAAAAAGATGAATGGAAGAGGAATTATGAAGCTGAGAGGAAGAAATTTTATCTCAATCAAAGAAAGAAAAGAAAAGTGCTCAGTCGTCCAACAGTTAAGCAAAAGAGGAAGTACTATGAGTACTATCTAAACAATATGAATGGTTGGAAGCTTGTTCAATTAAAGCAATACTCAGATGATGAGATCTTAAAAATGTATGAAAGAGCCAAAAACTCAATGTAACTAATATATATCAATGTTAATGATAACTGACTTCACATTTTGCTATAAATAATAGTCACATGAATATTTCACAATGTGACTATTTTGAATGTATTGGTCACATATAATACCCTTATAATGTGGCCATAAACATCATTTAGATACACATTTCTGATATGGTGTGACTATTGTAAAGCCTATAGTTACAATGTGACTATTTATTTATTTATTTTTATTTTTTATGTTTTTTTGTAAAGCCTATATTCACATGATCGTGCTTCAATTAAGTGTGACTATACACATTAGGATTTGGCAAGCAAACATCCACTAAACTTTAGACACACATATTAACTTACGTGACCATATGTATCGAATTTTTGTTACACTTAATCATGTTTCTATGGTTTAGTGTGACCATATATGACATTTGGTCACACTCGTCAAGTGTGTGACAATATTTGTCGCTATTAAATGCATATCGTGACTAACGCTTCAAACTTACTTTTCCATTGTCACACATTTCAAACGCTATGTGGCTAAATATTCAGCAAAGAATAGCAGTCACGTTTAAATAATGTGTGACAAACTTGACTATATAATTTAGCCACATACACAATTACCTCATGTGACCATATATGGATTTTGGTCACACTGTTCAGTTGTGTGACATATATTTGTCACATACGTATATATATAGTGTGACTAATGTCTCAAACTCATTTGTATCTATCACATGTACCAAATTATACGTGACTAAATATTCCAAAAAAAAAATTTCCAGTTACCTCTAGTCACATAAATATTCAAATGTGTGACAATAGAATTCCGAAATGGTCACACAAGTCAGATCAAGTGTGGCTGTTTATTTTATTCTGGTACATTTAGTCACGTAAAAATGTTACCGTGTGACCGTTCAAAATCGACCATGTGTGACGAAAGGCCATTTTTGTACTAGTGCTTTAACCAATACAGATTCACCCACTTAACCCATACAGAATTTTTGTTAGAAATAATGTTCCATAAGTGTTTTGACATGAGAGCCTCATTCCATTTTTGTAATGGTTTGAGTCCAAGTCCCCCTTGACTCTTAGGCATGCATATATCCTTCCAAGAAACACTAGTACTGCCAATATCTTTATCACTCCCAGCCCAAAGGAAACTCTTAAGCATAGTATCAATAGATTCACAGACATTAATAGGGAGGAGAAATATGGAGGCCCAGTATACATGTAATGAGGACAAGATGGAAGCAATTAGCTAAAGTCTCCCAGCATATGAAAGACACTTGTTCCTCCAATCATTTATCCTTTTTCTGACACTTTCAATAAGAACTTTGCAATCATCCTTGTATAACCTTCTAGAAACCAGAGGCACCCCAAGATATCTAGCTGGCAAGTCACCCTCATTGAAAGGCATCACCATGAGAATCTTGCATTTAACATCATTTGGAACATTCCCAAAATACACAGTACTCTTAGTCATGCTAGGGTACAGACCAGAAGTGAGGCTAAATTCATCCAGAGCTCTCCTCAACACAGACGCAGAGTACAAATCAGCATTGCAGAGAAGCATTAGATCATCAGCAAAGCAGAGATAGGTAATGCCCATTTCTTTGCATCCCCAATGATACTTAAATCTTTTTTCCAGCTTAATTTGCCTTTTAACCATAAGGTTAAAAACTTCTATAATAATAGTAAAGAGGTTAGGTGAAACTGGATCACCTTGCCTCAGTCCCCTTTTAGCTTTGAAAAACCCAAAAGAATCTCCATTAACAGTAATAGAAAATGAGGCAGAAAACAAATACACTAGAATCCAGTTCACCATTTTACTGTGGAATCCAAAGTTCTCAAGAGAAAGCTTCAAGAAGTCCCAAGAAACAGTGTCATAAGCTTTTTGTATGTCTACTTTAAAAGCACATCTTTTAACTCTCTTTTTCTTCCAATTATACCCATTCATTAACTCTTGAATTAACAAGATATTGTCACTGATCTGTCTACCTCTAATAAATGCACCCTGATTGCTATCCACCAGCTCACCTTGAACACCCTTGATTCTGTTTGTGATAACTTTGCTAATGCACTTGTAGACAACTCCACAACAAGCAATAGGCATGTAATCTGACACCTTTCTAGGAATTTTAGACTTAGGCACAAGAGAAATGATAGTTTTATTTAACTCTCCTAACATCTTGCCACTAGAAAAGAATTCTTTAACAGCCCTGCACACATCACCACTAACAACATCCCATGAAGCTTTGAAGAACTTTGAAGTATAGCCATCAGGTCCAGGGGCTTTGTTGTCATCAATATAAAAAATTGCAGACTTGATGTCTTCATTTGAAACAGGCCCAACCATATTAAGTGCATCTTCCTCACTAATCTTTTTAGTAAACAAACCGGCAATGTCTTCCACAGGATAAGTATCACCTTCAATTCCAAAAATTCCTTGAAAATGTTCCACAAACTTGTCAGCAACCTTATGACCACTAAAACATCTTCCATCATCATCATAAACAGATACAATCCTACTCTTACTTAGCCTCCCTTTGATTGCATTATGGAAGTAGGCATTGTTCTTATCACCTTCTTTAAGATACTCAATTTTAGATTTTTGCCTCAGAAACTTTTCTTCATCCAAAAGAGCACTCTTATAAGCATTAGAGTACACAATCTCTTCCTCTCTTAAAACAGGAGAATTAGGATTTTTATCAAGATCCATTTGAACTCTTTGCAACTCCACTTTCAACAGTATAACATTATCAAAAACATTCCCATTACTTCTATTTAACTTCCTCATGTGTTTCTTCAAAAATTTGAGTCTTCTGGCTAGTATAAACATAGCAAACCCATCAACTGGAACACACCATTTTTCTTTGACAGTCTCCAAAAAGCTAGCTTTCTTAGCCAGAAAGTTCATAAACCTAAAGGTTCTGGGCTTCTTTGAGTGAACATTACCAAGAGTAAGAATAGCTGGGCTATGGTCAGAGATCAAATATGGAAGAAAATTAGCAATGCTATCTTTAAATTCTTCCAAGAAGTGACTATTGCCCATAATTCTATCCAATTTCTTCAAAATTTCCAATTCAGGGTTCTTCTTTTTCTGAATCTAAATGAAGAACATTCCTATCATAGAAATATCCTCCATATCTAGTGACTCAACACAGTCCCTAAAATCTTGCACGCCATAATTATTATTAACATTACCTTTAGAATACTCATCATCAAATAAAGTGATGAGGCGAAAAGTGTACGGCTTTTAAGGGGTCATTTAAGCCCGAATTCGAGATTATTTGATTAAATATTGCCCTAAATCGTTCCTTTTGTCATTTTAGGTACTTTTGGAGAGAAATCTGGAAAAGGAAGCATTTTGGACGTTTTTTGAGCATAAAAGTGAAGAAAACGGCAAAGTGTCAATTTTCCTTGCTGGAACAGTACCTGACGGCGTCAAGACTCTCCACATGACGACGTCAAGAGTTACAAAAGAGGTGGATGTAGAAAATACACGTGACGATCCATATAGTTTTTGTGCATAGGAGATGACGGCGTCACCCAAGGCCGTCATGGTCCAAGTATTAGTGACGGCCCAGAGCATTTTTACACATGACGGCATCACAAGCAGATCTAGGCAATACGATTTCATTATGGCGGCGAGTTGACGGCGTCACGACTTAATACATGACGCCGTCACCCTGTAAAATCTATATATAGTTTTCCAAATTTCATTCATTAGTGTGAAACTTTGAGGGAAAAAACTCTAGGTCGAATTTTCCAGCTATTTCAAGGGTTTCAACCCTTTGAATCTTTCATGTTTAATTAAAGATAAGTACTCTTTCAAATCATTCAATATGTCTATGTGTTGTTTGATTATATCTTACGCCTGTCTTCAATTTAACATGCTAGGCGAGATTTCTTTTGTGTTTGCTTAGATGTAGTGAAACCTAGATGTTGATTATGGGTTGATTGTTTGCTTATAATTGTCACGGATGATTGTATTCGATGTTAGGCTTAAGAAAACTGGCAGACTTCCATTGGTAACTTGCTTGAACGTCTTAAGAAACATGATCAGAGGTGTACTACGATTTTTGGTTGTATTTAATGCGTAGGAGAATTCTAATGATCCCATGTTAGGAGCTTCTAACGGCTCGACATAGGAGTGAAGTAGGATCCTATAGAGTTAGGGAATATTGTACACGGCCCTACGACTAGTATTAAGGAATATGACCCGTCATCCATGCAATTGTAACAAGCTATCAACCTGTAAAAGATATCTAGGGAGTAATGAAACCTAAGTAAACACAACTTTCCCCATCGTTGTTTACACCACATTAGTATAATAGTTTATTTTCATTTCTTTTATTTTAATTTTCTTGCATCTTTAGATAAATTGGGTTAGTTGGCTAGCAACTAATTTCGCTCACTCCTTCTAAACCCGAGATTTTAATTGCTTTCCATAAAATATAAAAATACAAGAAGAATCATCTCTCACCTCTAGACCTAGTTTAGTAGACTTTCTAATCCTAGCGACACTATTCCTGAGTTGAACGATCAATCCCCCGGTACTTGTCACTATACTATACTACAACGATCAGGTACACTGCCTGGTGGGGGTTGTAAGCTTCTCGAGATCACTTGAGAGGTAAAACCTGGTGCGAAGGCGCAATTCCCACGTATCATAAAGTAACATTGAAGTCACCAAGTAAGACCCAATGATAGTTACCAGCAGTGATCTTGTGATCTTCAAGGTTTCTCCAAAGATTAGGTCTGGCCTTTACATTATTTTCCCCATAAATGAAAGACACATACAGAGAACTACCATTATCAATAGAAGTAACTAAGAAGTGAGTGACTTGGTCACTCTTAAATATCATAGAAGCAGTGAAGATATTAGGATCCCAGCCAACAATGATCCTACATCCCTTTCTACTTTCAATACTATTAGATTCCCAACACCACCTATCAAGAATATTCTCACAGACTGAGTTAAAAACTTTCTTGTTCAGTCTAGTTTCAATGATACCACACATACTAATACTATTATTAACAATAAGATTTCTAACTTCATCTTGCTTAGAGGTTTCAGACATACCTCTAATGTTCCATGAAGCTATTTTGATCCCCATTAAACAGAAAGATTGCTAGATGCAGTAGTACTCTGCATCTGAACCATGTTAGTATCCATAACATTAGCTACATTATTTTGGGTCATAAAACTAGCATGAGCAGAAGTATCATCAGCTACCTCATCCATCATAGCTTCTCTACCACTGACCCCAACTTGTTCTTTGACACCTTCTTTCTTCAGCTTAAAAAAGTATTCCAACATCTCATCTGTCCATTGGTTCTTAAAATCTTCAGTAAAAGGAGTGTTGAGGCTAATAAATAACTCCACTTCCAATAACTGTTTACTAGTAGTAAGATTTTGTATTCTCCCCAATTCCATTCTGTACATTTCATCATAAAGGCTAGACAAAACTACATTACTAGCTTGCCCATATTTCTTCATCCTTTCACTCAATTTCTCTTTGTTGAGCATCAATTCTGTATTTGAGTCTTTCACTACTAATAATTTCACCCTTACCATCCTTAGTACCTTCATCAAAATTATGCCCCTCAACCATATTAATATCATCATCAACATCAACCAAAGAAGAATACCTATTATTAGTCTGAACATCTTGTGGCCCCACATCCTTTTTTTGCTCATTCACCCTATTATAAGCTTTTTTCATTTTAGTACCATTATCCAAACCAGATACCTCACTACTATTTTTATTCGCCATTGGAACCTTTTGACTATCAACAGTTTTAGAACTTTCACCCTGTTGAACATTCCTATAACCACCTCTACCAGAAACACCACTTCTTCCTCTACTAGCATTATTCCTAGAATAATAAGTACCCTTGTTAGAAACTGACTGCCCTGTTCTTTGCTGCCTTCATTACCATTTTTCACCACTTTCTTATAAGTTACATTCTTCCATTCTTCATTACCTTTCACATCACCATTAGTCTTCTGAGCATACTAATCATTAATCTCTTTCATCTTAGCAATCTCCTCCTTAGTCAATTCTCTTTTGGTACAAGCCTCAAAACTATGTCCAAAAACCTTGCAATGTGAGCACACAAGAGGACTCCAAGCATACTCAACCCCAAGACACATAGATTTACCAAGACTCTTATAACAAACTTCTATACTCCCAAGAAGCCCTTTGGCAGCATCAACTTCAACCAAAACTCTAGCAAAAGTGGCCCTACCAAAAGAATTCTCACACATGCAAGCAGTGATTCTGTCCATAATGATAGGAGTGCCAATCCTACTTGCAATCCTACTTATACCTTCCACATTCCATGCTTCCAAAGGCACATTAAAGATTGTGACCCACAATGAAACTTTTGTGGGCTCTGGATTCACAAGACACAAACCAGCCTCCCACTTATGCTAGAACAAAGGTTTTTGGTCAACAAGCCAAGGCCCATTCTCAATAACAGTTTGCATACCTTCTACAGAGTTGAATTTAAGGTAATACAAACCATTATCCATAGTGATGATCTTGTCAAGGCTAAACACAGGCCACATTCTTCTAAGGTGCGAAGATATCTCCCTATAACTCATTTTCATACCAACAAAGTACCCAACAAGTGTTAAGTCCCACATCTTATTACCCTCAGCAATTAAAGGATCAAGATCCACAAATTCTTTACCCTCTTCATTAACAGACAGTGGATACAATCTCAATTTATTATTAGCATTACCAGCCATACCCTGAAGAACATTAGCAAAAGAGAGATTGTTTCTAGTATGACTTTCAACCTTAGCAGTCCTACCAGAAACCTCATTAGCTTGGCCATTCAAACTCACACTGGCCTGCACACTAGAATTAACTCCCCCCCCCCCAACTTACATCCACATGCTCAAACAAACCATTATCCCTAGCATTATCACTATTAGAATCATTGCTCACAAGACCAGGACTTAATACAGGGTTTAAATGAACTGGAACAGGCATTTCAACATTAGTACCAGTAGTATTAACATTAGAATCCTTACCATTACATAAATCAGCAGCAGAACAAGCACTCATACCACCAATCTCAGCAACCTTACCACTATTACCCTCATCAAAAGAGCCCACATCAGCAACCATACCTCCAGAATTACTTCCATCAGCATTCACTTGAGAAACCCCCTTGGAGCTTGGTGGAGCCCCAACATCTTCCTCATTCCCCTCCTCAACTCCTTCCATAGTATCCAATTCCTCATTAGTATCAACCATATCACCACTACTTTTAGCACGAACAGCTCCCTTAGAACTATTCTTCTTCAAATTCTTCTTAATGTTACGGGACTTATTAGAAACATTAGGTTTATTCGATTTTTTTGGTAAATCAAATTCATTAGAGGGTTTAGGTGGAAGATCCATACTCACAGGAGTAGGGTCAGGGTTCACCATATTCAACGAATTACATGTGAATTAAAGTGGAGAAGATGGGAAGATTAAAAGGATGAAACATAAGTCCAAATTGATGTGGGTAGACTATGACTTGTTTAGTCAACTGCGATCAGCAGCCCTTGAATTCAATAACAATCTTATACCACACAATCAAAATCACTCCTAACACTGACAATTCTTCATCTTCAACACATAAACGATACACTCCTACAGTCCTACTCCATCAATCCTTATTTTGGTGAACTGGTTAATCATTTATTAAACTTCAAACAAATATATACATACCAATGGAGTCATCAGGTAGTATGACAATATCATAGTTACCCATTTAGATAGCATGAGTATTACAACAAACAGGGCAGTCAAAACTCCGAAACCAAACCTAAATCATGAAAGTTGAATCTTTAAAAGATGATTAAAGATTCATTCACCAAAATCACCTATAGTGTTACTGGTTTTACTCCACCTATTCTTATTGAACACAATAGACCACAACTTCTACTTATGTTAGCCATCCAACCTTACTAAACACACAGACCACAACTTCTACTCATGTTAGCCATCCAACCCATAACCAACCAAAGGTTTATGTTTGACTTTTAAAGCACATTAATAGAATTGCATAATGATATGAATAACACAAATCATAATCCTACTTAACAAACAAATAACAAAAGTCATAAACAATCATAATCTTACTTAACAAACAAATAATACAAATCAAATTAGATAATTAAAGATACTTGAACCATTGTTGTGATACCATAATGTGCATAAACTACATAACCAACCATCAACAAAAGACATTCATATACACCTAACATAAACACCATCAACTACTAGAAACCCAAAAACCAACCTACATTGACCAAACCCAAACGGTCAACTTTGCAAGTAAACATAAGAAGCGAAAAAAACCCAACTGATGATAAGGTGTTTCCTCAACTTGTTAGCCCACTGCTCCTCCATTTTTGCCCGAAGCTTCGCCTGGTTTGTCGGGGTCTCCTCCTCGTTTGCCCTGTGCTCCTCAAAGTCAGCCATCTCTTTCTCTAATGCCAACTCATCTTCCAAACCATCTCAGGTCCTAAGTAGACCAGTGATGATGTCTAGAGATCGGTCGGACATGGGCAGATCCACCCAACCTATGAAGGGATAACTGGAGTTCTGTAAAATGTAAATAAAATGAAGAAAACAGAGGAAACATGTAAAATGAAACATTATTTTGTTTTGTTAAAGAGTCAAACTTATGTTTGTCGGGCATGAATAGAATCCCCGACCAGGATTTTTGTTCCTCCAGGATGTTCTTACCATAACTTGAAGACCACAGGCGCAAAAAACCATTTTTTCAGATTAATAAGATGATGAGCACAGGGCAAAAAAGGAGGAGATGCGGGCAAACCGAGCGGATTAATCGTGTTATATAAGAATGAAAGAAGAGAAACTTTGTTGAAAAAAATGTCCCTCAACACAAAGGTAGCTGTGCTAGTGGGCCTGTCAGGTGGATTTGATGGCGGGAAAAGTGAAGTGATGAAAATGACCTGACGTGCAACATACGTGAGGACTAACTAATGGGTTTTAGTAATGAGCGTTAGCCAAAATCAGGTTTTTGCAACTACAGTAATTGTTCAAGGGCATAACTCACAAAAAACCGAAACGTTAGGGATATTTCTCGCGATTTTTTAAAAATAGGGACATTTCTCGCAAAAATGGCAAAGTTTAGGGACGTTTTTTGCAACTTGCTCTAAATTTTTTGATATATTTTTGGTTAGCGAAACTCATATTATATATTTCTCTTAGAGTTAGTTAGAAATTTCTTCTCTTTAGTTTACATACATTCGTACCTTTCATCTTTTTCTTAAACTTCTTGCAAGATTCATCCCTATAGTTGCAAAATCTTGCAATGTTCGTCCTTTTCACCAACGGAGGTTACTTTTTGTTTGGATAAGTCCCCTCACGTGCATAAACCGTAAGGTTACATTAGTCGTTTAGCTTCTCACGTAACAAAAGCGGTCATTCGTAACGACCGTTAATATTTATGGGCGAAAGATGCAGTTATTTCAGCTAAATTGACGAAATTTGTGTTTAACTTAAATTAAATTTAAGTGACAAAGGAAAATTCCTGATATTTTATAAAAGATTTTTGTTTTTCAACATTCGTATTTTTTGTCCGGTTTTTGAGAGTTTATTTCAAATTAATATTTTATTAATATATCTACTAAAAAAAAAAAAAAAAAAAAAAAAAAAAAAAAAAAAAAAAAAAAAAAACCTACAAGATTAATGATGTGTTGAGACATACATATAAAACGTATAATGAACATATACGATAATAAAAGTCGAATGATGATTGAATTTTGAGGAACTTAAAACATAATTCACCGATAATACGTGTTTTAAATTCATGACTAAAGTAAAAGAACCAAATATTCATAACACAAAACTACAAATTTTAATGAGTTTAATGTAAATAAAAAGTTATTATTTTTTTAATATGGCGTATTGGTTTTATGGGGTTATTTTTGGTTTTAATTTTAGTAAAAAACTGAAATCGAACCGAAAAAGTCAGATCTTTCATGGATGTCATTTTTTGCTTTGGATTGGTTTTTAAGTTAATTTGGGTTTTTGAGTTTTCAATTTGGTTGTTGCTCACCCTCTCAATCTCAAGACTAACATCTTTTTCATTGTCACTTAATTTTTTTTAGCTTATTACAAATTTCATCCGTTTGGCTTACACAAATTGCATCTTTCGCCCCTAAAAATTAACGGCTGTTACTCTTTTTATTACGTGAGTAGCTAAAAGACTAATATGTCCTCACATTTTATGCACGTGAGAGGCTTAACCAAAATAAGTAATGGTCATTGGTCAAAAAGACGAACATTGCAAAATTTTGCAACCACCGGGATGGATCATGCAAGAAGTTTGAAAAAAAGACGAAAGGTGCGAATGTATGTAAACCACAATGAAGAAATTTGTAGTTGACTCTTTATCTTGTTTAGGATTACTCCTTCGATTGCATAAATGTGTAACTTGGGAAGCCACACTTTTTTAAATGACGATTTGTACTATAAACTCTGCCGAAAAGCTAAACTTTTGCAAGGGAGGATTACACGAGAAGATTGGATTCGAAAGTGAGTCGGGCCAAGATGGACGAAATTGTTTGCTCTTATTACAAATCCAAAAGTAAGATAAAGCTTTTACCTAGTCATGTAAAGTGACTTTCCTACCAGAAAGCCAGTTAAAGTGAATTGATTGGTATAGTGACCCCCTTTGTATTGCAAATACTGTTTTATCCTTTTAATCTTTGAGCTCTTAGCTTCTTCTATGTATTACATATATATTTCACTGCCGCTAAATAATTATTTTTATCCTCATACCATAGATACATAACTTGCAGAATTAAGTTTGTAATACAAAATAAGCATATATAATGTCAACTGCGTGAGTGATACTCTTTGCGTCTCTTATTTATGGTTCACATTTTCATTTTGAGTAGTCCTAAATTAATTGTTCACTTGCAAAAATAGATACAGAATTTAGATTAAATTTACCATATTACTTTATTATTACAAACATTATATATATATATATATATATATATATATATATATATATATATATATATATATATATATATATATATATATATATATATATATATATATAACTGTTATTCTGTAAAAAGTAATAGAGATAAAGCTGTAATAATAATGTCTATCTTTGTTGGAAAATACCTCAACAACAAACCCGATGTTCGATCGCGGAACGCTAGATCGCGAGTTATATCAAGCACCCGTAGCAAACACGAGAGACTACAAAAGAATGACAAGAATATGCATACGATATACCCTCAAACACCCATTTATTAATCAACCAATAAAGCTTACAATTTGAGGAAGAAGAATGAATAACTAGCATCCCCCTCATCTCTATTTATAGAGATGAGGAGGTGGAAACTTAGCTTGCCTTGCACTCCAAGCTACCTAATCCTAGTTTATGTCTAACACCTAATCTAATTACAAAGTACACTTAAGCCCCTAAACTATGTTTAAGTTTACTACTAATATTCTAACAATTTCCACCTTAGGAGTAACACTTAAACATTACCGATACTCAACACCTTTTCCTTGTGCTGGAACCTCGGACCGGGGACCACCTTGTCGACCAGGCATTGTACTTCAGTAATTTTCCAAGATTAGCTTCCGTAGACTCCTTCACTTTCTTCTTTTCAGCAACATTACCCTCTGCACCCTCTTGACCAAGTACTCCGGTTACCGTAATGTCTGCCGCCACCTTTATACCAAGGTGTACCTTTTACTGCTCATTTACCAAGCAGCCCGTGTTTGTCTTTTCTTCAAGTTGTTTATCCTCCAACTTTCTTTGAGCCACTGTAGCATCATCGTTACTAACCTGAACAACCTCAGCTTCACGATTCGCTTGAGCTCCCTGCAGTTCCACCTCAAACCAAACACGTTCATCAACCTGTACTCCATGGACTCCTGTTTTAACACCAGGACCAAGTTGTTTAAACCCAACTTGTTTATGACCAAGTTGTTTGAACCCAACTTGTTTATTACCAAGTTGCTTGAATCCAACTTGTTTTGAACCTTCATTCTTTTGTACACCAAAAGTCATTACTTTTGCTTCAAGAGTATACACACAGTTCTCTTTCCTGATCCCGGTCATCATAACCCAACAACCTTTGATCACCTTGACTCTACCCATCTTCATCTTTACAGTATAACCCTCTTTTTCAAGAGTACCCAATGAAATCAAGCTTTTTCTTAACCCCGGAACATACCTGACATCTTACAATATAAAGCTTGAACCATCATGCAACTGTATGTTCACTTTTCCTGTCCCTCTGATAGTGCATGTCCTGTTATCACCTAACTGAACCGAACCACCATCAAAATCCTTGAAGTCATACAAGAAATCCCTCCTAGGTGTCATATGATAAGACCTACCTGAATCCATTACCAATTCAGTCATCTCATCATTCCCGACTACCGCCAAGGCTTCTCCAAAGTAGGCGCTACCCTCGTCATCAGAAGAATCAGAATCCTGATCATGCTTACCCTTCTTGACGAACTCACTTGACTTCTTCCTTGGACAGTCTCTCTTCAGATGATCCTCTGAATGACATATGAAGCACTTGAGTTTACCAGTTTCACCCCTTGACTTAAACCGCGAACTTCCACCAGAATGAGCTTTCCTTGAATGATCTGAGCCTCTCCCTACATATAACCCGTTACCAGTTTCTTCCTTTGTGCTTTCGGTTCTTTTCTTCAACTCTCTTGAATTCAGAGTTGCCAGAACATCCTCCATTGTCAAGGATTCCCTCCCGTACAACAATGTCTCTACAAAGTTTTCGTAAGACGATGACAACGACGTAAGTAACATAAGTGCCTGATCTTCATCCTCAATCTCGATATCAATATTCGCCAAATCAAGTATCAACTTATTAAACTCATCTATATGATCACCCAGTTTCGTACCTGGACTCATATAGTACGTGTACAGCTTCTTCTTCAGATACAGTCTGTTTGCTAAGGACTTAGTCATATACAGATTAGTCAACTTCGTCCAAATTCGTGCAGTTGTTTCCTTGGTAACTTCCCGTAAAACCCGGTCTCCCAAGCATAGAATCAAGGTACTGTATGCCTTCTTCATCAAAGCAGCTTTTTCACCTGCTTCCATGTCCGCGGGTAATGTCTCTAATGCAGCATCACATCCCAGCTGTACCATTAAAGCACGCATCTTTATTTGCCATAACCCGAAGTCATTCTTCCCATCGAATTTTTCGATGTCAAACCTAGTTATAGAACTAGCCATTCTTCTTTTACCTAGCTAAAAACCTTGTCAAGTTGTTTCTTAACCAACTTTACCGACAAGCCTCACAAGCCGTGTGCAATATTCTCCCTTGTTGCTATAAACCCTTTTTGCAAATCGAATTAATTGGAAAAACCCTAAACCCTCGATCTCGAACAAGCAAACCCGATCGTTAACTTGAACCCCAAGCAAACCACGATCAAAACTTGTACCGCAAGAAAAAACCCGCAACAAGAAAAGCTTCAAATATTGTCAAACTAATGAAACTTTTGAATTCGTTTATAAAACAAGAAAAAACCGATTGACGAAACCTTTTAATTCGTTTATAAACAATAAGAAAACAAAAGTTTCCTTTATCAACATTCAAATGCAGGCACATGCAAACATGGTTCTTTTTCTTCCTTTTTTATTCAATTGGGTTTTAATATAGTAACCTTAAAACCTGTCTCTAACCTCTCGATGTCTACTGCTACGATTGGCGGTACCCGAAACCGACCTCGAAACCCCGACTCGAAACCTTGATCTAGCACTCGAACTTCGATGACCACAATAACCGCAGCTCTGATACCACTTGTTAGAAAATACCTCAACAACAAACCCGATGTTCGATCGCGGAACACTAGATCTCGAGTTATATCAAGCACCCGTAGCAAACACGAGAGACTACAAAAGAACGACAAGAATATGCACACGATATACCCTCAAACACCCCTTTATTAATCAACCAATAAAGCTTACAATTTGAGGAAGAAGAATGAATAACTAGCATCCCCCTCATCTCTATTTATAGAGATGAGGAGCTGGAAACTTAGCTTGCCTTGCACTCCAAGCTACCTAATCCTAGTTTATGTCAAACACCTAATCTAATTACAAAGTACACTTAAGCCCCTAAACTACGTTTAAGTTTACTACTAATATTCTAACAATCTTAAACTTGTGTTTTTTGTCAGTAAAGAATTATTTTAGGACGAAGGGAGCACTTGAGAAATGAATTGATTGGTTGATGCGATGTTTGTTAGTGCAAGTTTTAAATTTATAAGAGTGAATTACCAAATCTAGAAACAACACATACGAGCAAGTGTACTCGTCCGTTATAGCAAGATATGATGGTAAGTCGGGATCGTTCGCAGGGATTTGTGAGTGAATCGAACTATAAGTCTAAAAGTAAATAATGTACGCAAATATGATAATAAGCAAATTCAATAAATTAAAAACTACACTTGTTTAGACTAGTTTTCTACTTAATGACACACATGATTGTGATAACTTTTGATAACATGTTGGTTGAGATAATTAGATAGTGATCTAATCTATTGTTTCTAAAAATTAAACCTTCGTCAAGATTTTAGTTCATAAAAATAAGCTTTAGGTGTAAACCAATCAATTCAAGATTTATCTAAGGTTCATAAGGTATGGTGGATATCTTAAACACAAGAAAAACTTTTATTACCAATCAAATACTCTTAGGAAATGGTCAATACAAAAGGTAACCTCTTCATAGACAAAAAGGTCACAATCGTTTATAAACATTTAAACTTTCGTCCTACTAAAGGTTTACAAACAATCCAATTTGACGTTCTAAAAGAATTCTTATTACAATCATACTTCTTGTTTCTTTGTTTAGTCAAGAATAATTATGGTGAAAAACAATCATTCATAAACAAATGATTATAACTAGTTGAGTAATAACAAATCTTTCGACCTTTGAAACTATTATCAATTAGTTAACCTTGGCTAAACAAATGTCACGCTGAAACTTAAGGTACAATTGGTTCTTAGGATTGACTTGAAATTGAATTAAAACATGTTATCACAATCATCACTATCACTAAGTATAAAACATCATCAAAACAAGTGTAAAAAGATTACTAGCCACTCATTGCAAACATGCAAATAAACTCAGAATATTTAACATAAGAATCCATAGTTATAAGTCTTACAATGCTTTGAAATTGATAACAAATGACAAGGTATTGATAACCTAAGAGTTGGTGATGATTTCTTGAGATTTTCGGATTCCAAATGTTGCTTCCTTGGTCCTCAAAAGTTCCTGGTTCTTTCTGCTCGAATTTTCCTCCTTAGAGAGCTAGAAGATGATAATAATTGTGTGTAGTAATGAGAGTAAATGGTATCTTCAATTGTGTGTTGAATGGTGTTGAGTTATGCACTTTTGAGGTCCCTTATAGGCTTGTCCAACACTCATGGTAATAAATAAGAACTTAAATGCTTGAACTTGGACAATAAGACACTAAAAAGGGCCTAGAACCATGGGACAAAAGACCAAGATTCGTGCACAAAAGGTTGGCAAAACATGCAGCTTCGGCCATCCGATCGGTTGCAGGTTGGCCCCGATCGGTTGGTGAAAGGTAATTATGGCCATCCGATCGGTTTCACACCAACCGATCGGATGGTAACTTCTGACAGCTTTGGACTTTAACTTTGACTTGTGTAGCTCTTTATGTACTCTCCAAACTTGATTAACTTCTGAACTTGAAACTTTGAGATGACAAAACTTAGGTTCTCATATGAATTACTTCATAGATTGGACTTTTGAGCTTGGGAATCTTCGTGTAATCGCGTATACTTTACTTCCTTCACTTTTTCTCCATTTTTCCTGCATTTGGCTAAATATGCTACAAAACATACTTTGATACGATTTAGTGGCAAAAGCATATAAAAACAACCAAATAACATACACAAAAACACTAATAATGCTTATAAAAACATGTTAACTTTGAGCGTTATCATTGGTATATTGACCCCTTGTAATAGGAGTATATTCTTACGACAAACTAGAGGTTTATTGTTTGAATCTGGGGTAAATTGAAAAAATGGTCACTGACGTATCCCGAAATTGCAAAAATGGGATCGAGTCATACAGGCGTGCAAATTTGCCACTAACGTTTCGTAAAAATGCAAAATAGCCACCGAGAGCCAAATTTCGTTAGTTTTCTCGTTAAGTGCCACGTCACTGAGGGTATTATAGTCATTTCATTGATTTACATAGCACTGTTACTTTAGGGACTAAATTTGCAATTTAAGTTTTATCTCTATTTCACACCCACCACCACCACCACTCTCTACCGCTGCCACCACCACCTCAAGCCAGCTTTTTGAATTATTAAGCACTAAAAGAACTTCATTACTAAGCACTAGAGGGTGGTGGTGTTGGTGGTGTGGTGGTAGAGGGTGGTGGTGGTGGTTGTGTTTGTGATGTGGTGGTGGCGGCGGTTAAGAATGGTGGTGGTGGTGGTGGATGTGAAATAAAGCTAAAACTTAAATTGCAAATTTAGCCTCTAAAGTAACAGTGCTATGTAAAGCAACAAAATGACTATAATAACCTCAGTGACATGACATTTTACGAAGAAACTAACGGAATTTGGCTATCGGTGGCTATTTTGCATTTTTATGAAATGTTAATAGCAAATTTGTACGCCTTTATGACTTGGTCTCATTTTTACAATTTCGTGATACATTAGTGACCATTTTTGCAATTTACCATTGAATCTGCATATAACTAGTTTATAACACTCTACACATACAAGGACTTTCTTAAACAATTTTCGATGAGATAAGACATAATTGATCATCAAAACCGTATGTTAGAATAAAAACCTTAGCAACACGTTTAATATAAAAAGTAGAGACACAAAGCTTTATAAAAGGTGGTTTGCTTGCTAATGCTGCCAAAAAGATATCATTACAAATTTAACTTAATATTTTCTTTAAGATATTTACAATATAAATTTTGTCATAGAAGATATATTTATGATATTACTATTCTTGGATTCAAGTCAATGAAATGGTTAAACGAATTTTTTTTTTTTTTTTTTTTTTTTTTTTTTAATTTTTGGTTAAACATATGTGTCATCATTTTGTTGGTTGCAGTTAACGGACCCACTTTTTCAAAAACCAATAGGATTATGTCATATAAGTTTAAGCATGAAATTAGGCATACATTAAGGTCTCCTTATCATTTTTCTTTTCGAATTACTACCTGAAGACGAATATTTGACTCAAATGTATACGACCTAACAAAGATATATTAGATATACTGATGATCGTTTTCGACTACTGCGAGGTTTGAACCCTATAGCATTTTGAGATTAGATCTGGTGCCTTACTAGCTACTAGGTCATTTGACAATGATTCCAAATATTTCTTTTATGTTTCGCCCACTGTTATTTGTATACCCCCAAAAGCCTCAAACATCCAAGTAACAAACCGTTTACAACAAATAAGCACATGGCACACTTTAATCATCCAATTTTATAAATTAAACCAATGCAGTTTTTTAAAATCAGGGTATGCGTATATAATCTATAATTGACATGCTTTAATCATCGAAACCCTAACCAAATACTCTAATTATGTTTCCCAGATTATAGTTCTGATTGATAATTACGGCTATGTTACGTCTAAAGGTTAAGTTCCGTGTTAAAAATATTTCCTTTATTTATTTTTATGCTTTTTTTTTTGTTTGTAACCTCATAAACGTCATTTATTAAATTTGACCAAATTAAATGTTAACTTTAACTTTTATTGTCCAATAAGGTTGTTTCATTTTACCTCATTGCAGAATTGAGTTTTTCTATTTGCTCGATTTGTTTTTTAAAGAGATTTCTGTTCTAAAATGCTCCTTAATAGCGAGATGCGAACTACTGTATGATTTAATCATTACATTACAAAACAAATCGTCCCTAATTTGACGTACAGTCATACACCAAAGCATTGCATGTCTATCAGTTCATGAAATTTCTTCTAATTAGATAATGAATTCATATTTTCCAAATGTGTTGATTATGCTAAATATCCATGTATGCAGAAAATTTAAGTATATACTCCGTATTAATTAAATTTACCTCCTGCTGAACGGGTAGCAAGTCGCAAAATTTCTTATATTGTTACAAATTTACTGATCTTTCTTCAACATTAAAAAAAAATAATGATAAAAAATAAATAAAAAATAAAAAATAAAATCTAACCTCGTTGTTAAGGACCTATTCATGCTTACTAGCAAGGTACTCGTACGTTGCAGCGGCGGTTACCCTTATAAGGTGCCAACAAAATAACAATTACGAATTGATTAACCGGAGAAAAACAAATGATCCCAATTTGCACAGTCCACCCGTTTTTACCGGTTCCTATTGGTCCTCTCCGTTTCGTTTTTGAATGGCTTTTATTGGCTAGCCGAACCGATAGCGACTTCGGATTCTAGTTGAACTTGTTGATCCGGTCCGGTTTTCAAAATCATATGTACCATCAATTTGTTAGCGTATAAATTGTATACATCTTTGTTTCTTTTATTTGTTTGTACAATATGTATAATAACATGTATTTTTTTTTATTATAAAGGTGCTTTAAAAATAATATTAATTAGTGTGTTTAATTAATGTTGTATTCTTAATTTTAAGATTTTGATATGTGCGTTTAATTGATTTGTACCAAGTGCTATATGTTGTATGTCTTAATTTTAAGACTTTTGATATTTATTGTGTTTAAAGTTAAGAAATTAAGTTTTAGAGATAATTAGGGTTTGTTTATTTAGAGAAAAAAAATCTCTTATTTTCTATCTTTAGTTTTGTAAAATTTTCGAAGGAAAATTTATCTCGACAAAATATTTGAAAAATATAGAAAACGTATTTAGTTGATGTTTGTATTTTCTATTTTGAAAAAAGGGAGAGAGGGTTGTGGGTTACAAAGGAAACAAGGAAAACAACTAAATTTTGTCTTGTAATTTTTCTTGTTAAGTTAGAAAATAAAAGATTTTGTATTTTGCAAAATATTTTGTTGAAAAACACGTATTTGATCACGATCTGTATTTTCCTTGTTTCCTATAAAACAATTTATAAAAAAATAATAGTGTTTTCCTCCAACTAAATACACCTTTATTGTTTTAATATTTTGTTTAATTTACTTGTACATTTTGTTTTGGTAATTGTATCGTTTAATTTTAAGAGGTTTAATGTTAGAAAAGTCATTTCAGTTTTATAAGATAGTTAGATACAATTATTTGTTTACATTTTATTTTTTGGTTTTTTTTATTTTTATGACACAATTTGTTCCTAAATCTAACTTGAGGACTTAGTGACAATTTTTATGTCAATGAAGTCTCTGTCACTAAATATCCTTTTCTTTCCATACAAGAGCAACTGATGTTGATACGGTTGTATGCTAGAATACATTTTAGGTGTATCTTTAATTATAAGATATTTTCAACACAAGACTACAATTTTTTAATTAAAAAACAGACATAATTAACATTTGTAAAGCAAAATTACTTTTCTTGAAGTTTAAGTTTCAAACCTAATTAACTAAATTTTTTATTTTTCATATAGTAAGAACCTAATTTTTTATTTTTATTGGGGCAATTTCATTCATATTCTTACAAAATTCAAAAATTTCATGTATATCCTTTTGATGCATTAAATGCATTGTACTTTATGCATAAAAAACTAGTAAAAATGATATATATGAAATTTTTGAAATTTTCAAGGATATAAATGAAATTCTCTTATTTTTTATTTATTTATTATTATTATTATATATATATATATATATATATATATATATATATATATATATATATATATATATAGGGAGACTTTCTTACGAGAACAATATTATCTGCGAGAACTGAGAGAACCATATTCAACGCAGTGGGGCTCGGTCAAGCGTTTTTTTGTCGTTTAGTGCATAATGCCGTCGACATAATGTCGACGGGAAAACCGTCGACGCCTGTTTTCCTGTTTCTTGTAGTGTGCACGCCTTTTAAAATAAAATAAAATACATGCAAATCATCAATAATCGTAAGTATCCACCAATGTTCTTCAATATCATCATGAACTCATCATCTTTTTTCACAAAAACCTTACACACAGCTGCAATATTGTTGTTGCACGCCATATAAGAACATACATGCACACCTTCAAAGAAAAGTTTTGTATTTCCAATTTCTTATCAAATTCTTTAGAACAACTATGTTTTTTTTAAAACATGTATGTTGTTTTTAGAACATATGTGTAAAATTACAATTATTGAAGCCGTGCGTATATATTTTTGGTGGTTCTCTCAGTTCTCGCAGATAATATGTTTCTCGTAAGAAAGTCTCAATATATATATATATATATATATATATATATATATATATATATATATATATATATATATATATATATAACACATGTTAGAAATAAAACATAAATACAAAAACAATAAATAATGTAGTAATAGGGGTAGGTTATTAAGACCTCTTTTTTATAAGTTATACCCCCTTGTTTTACGGTGTTTTTTTATAATTTATTTTTATTTTGATAATTTTGTTTATATTATAAAATTGTGAAATGGAGAGTGCGAAAAAAATTAGAAAGTTTAATAAACAAAAAGAATTATACTGACAAAAAGAACGGAACAAAAACTGATAAAAACTGTGTTATACCGTAAAAGGTAGGTCAAAAGAGATACAAGATACAAAACATTTGTATTATTTGTGGCCGGAGGTTCTTTATAACACAACCCATAATAATAATCGGTCTTTGGTTTTTTTAAAGTGTCATGATTTTGTAATGACATCAGTTTATTTTTTATTTTTATTTTTTGGACCTAACAAGGATCATAATGAATGCCTTCAATAGTCTATACGTGGTAAATGCATAGAAAAGCTATTCACCTTTTTTCTGATACTTTAATCAAGTTCATTTATATCTCATGGTTACACTTCCCTTTTCCTATTTTTGTTTTTCCTATCAATTCGAAATTAATGTCATAAAAGGGATAGTAATTATGTGAAGAAATGGTTTTTGTACTCTGTACTATATATATCCATACAATCTTTTGGACATTTTTGTTAAATACGTATAGCATGAAATGGTAATATATGGCAGTACCGTGGGTTATATAAAAACTTAGCAAAGACTGTACGTGAACCGCATAGAAGAACTCAAGAATACAAGCATCGACGACATAGGGAAGATTGGTATAAATGCACCGAAATAAATCAGGCAATAGAAAGATTTAATGACACATACAAATTAGAATTCATCTGTATTATAGATTAGTTTAGTAATAGTAAATCAAAATGGCATAGTTTATGAGTGTTATGTATCTAAGTTTTCATAAACAGATAGCGAGCAACTCTATGTATTATGCGTGTAGAATGTGATGGCCTTCAAATTCAATCTCAAGATTTATATATATGTATCGACAGGATAAAGGTTTTGAAATCTGATGATTTGATTGATATACCTGGGATGATTACCAAAACAAAACTTTTGTTAGAGTCATAGGCATATAATTCGTTCAGGCTTTATATTTAATTAAAAAGACGTTTCCACTTATAGAAAGTTGCTTGACATTGTTCATGAAAAGCCAATAAAACAGGATCAAATGATACTAACAAAGT
The DNA here is from genome assembly GCA_030686995.1 of Artemisia argyi. Classification (NCBI taxonomy): domain Eukaryota; kingdom Viridiplantae; phylum Streptophyta; class Magnoliopsida; order Asterales; family Asteraceae; genus Artemisia; species Artemisia argyi. The sequence goes on along the minus strand of CM060694.1, from coordinate 55,323,006 downwards.
AGCTTTTGATCATTGATCGGTAGGCCAATGTGCTTTGGCTATGTCTGTATTGATACTGCACACCTACTACGTATATTTTTATTGATTGAATGCTTAACTAATACGGAGTATTTAATCTTATAGTTTGTATTTACTATATTTTTTTTGAACGATATAGTTTGTATTTATTATTTGGAATGGAATGTTTTTGCTTTTTAAAGTTAGGCAAAACACAAGAAATAAAGAAATAAGTTACACGACAAGAATGTACAGTATAATCTAGTTGATAGATGTGATCTGTCTGGTACACTCCCAGGATTGAAGATAGGGTGATCTTAATCGATAAAAAATGTTTTAAATTAAGAAATAAAGCAATAGTGAGATTTTGACAGTTTTCCATCAAATGTGGTTAATTCGGTTTAATGGTCCGACACAACGCCTATATAAACTCTGTTTTGACGCGGTGGAAAAAACTACATGTTGGGTGTGTGTTTTGGCAATTAGGAGTAAAGTGTGGTTTTAAATATTTAGGAGTAAAGTGTGGTTTTGAACTACTTACGAAGGATACCTTACTACATGAGATAAAGACTTGTCCGTTTTCTTGGATCACAGTACAAGTACATATTCAAAGTTTTTATACTTTTTGGTATGTATTGGATCCAAATTCCGAAGTGTGCTTGTAACGTTTCAGTTTAATCTCTTTTGTATATAGCAACTTGCTGTCCATTTTTTTGAACGGCAATATGTAAGCTACTAAGAAGCTTCTACCATTTTAGAACATATATTGATCCATGTCAATTCTTCAACAAGTGGATATGTGCTCTTCCGTTTCAGCATTACCAATATATATTAAAACACAAAAACTGCGACGTCGTTTTGCTTTGCAAGTTTCCCGCCAAAAAAGAACTGGGCCTTCTGGGCTACCATTGATCCATTGCAAAAGGTCCAAACACTACCCAATCCAAATGTCGGTTTAATATAATCCTATGCCCAGTGTCAGCTATAGAAGAATCATCCATCTTCTTCCACCCTCCTCTCTATCTCTCAATCCACCTCTCTCTCAATCCACCATGTTTCAGAATGTGTTTTTTGATCTTGGGGTTTTCGTTGTAGTGATTCTGATCTCACATCGAGAGCAGTTCCTTCGTCTTGAGGATGATCGGATGAGGTGTGAGATAGTGATTGGTTAGGGTTTACTTGAAGTGGTTTCTTTATTTTTTTCTAAATCAAAAAAGGTGGGCGATTCAGTAACAGTTTATCATGGAGAGAAAGTCAGGGTTTTGACTTTTAGATGTATTTGGTGCATGAAGATTATCAAAAAGGTATGTAGCTGTTTATGTTTGTATTTGTTTGTTTCTAAGTTTTGGATTAATTTTATTGTGGAGTCTACGAAGCTTTGTAGTTGCTTCCCCATCCCCCCCCCCCTCCCCCTTCTTTTGCAACGTCCATAGTTTTGTGATTGGTTTACATGCCCTCTGCTCTAATATAATAACAAAGTAAAGAACATGTGAATTAAATTTGATAGCATTTCGGTTATGGTTTCTGAAAAGTGCAGATGCTTTATTTTAGGAGATCTAATTTGGGAGAAGCTATCAAATTAGACGGCATCTTCAGTTATGGTTGTAGGGCACTCGAGAATGTGGAAGTAGTGATGGATAAGGATGACTCTACTCCTGAGAATGTGGGAGTGCTTGCTGACGATGAATAGATTATGTTATAATCACTTTCTTATACTGATTACTATATTATACCGCATTTGCCAAATGTGATAGTAGCATGCCTCAAACTTTGTAGGAACAGTTTATTGGTTTTTTAAAAAAGTGGGTCTAACAAACTGATTGGTGCTAAACAGTCAACTTAAATTGACCAGGTAAATGGTCAACAAAGTCAAACTCTCTATACCAATACTCCGTGGATAGTAAAGTGAGTCCCCGGGTCGTTAAAGTCCCAGCGAGATTGAAATGGTGTTATTTGAAATCGTTTAGGGAATGAGTGGCACTGAGGACAGTAGCCAAAATGATATGGAATTGATTTTGCTACTGAAATTTTGGTATTGGTACAATGAGATAATATTCACAAAAATCAGATATACAGATATATGCACAAATTCACAATTAAGATCACGTAACAGACAAAAAAGTGGGATTTGGTAAATTACAAACTACAGGGGGTGCTTTTGAAACTTTTAAAACTTAAAATTAAAAGAAAAATGAAAATGAAATTATAAAAATGATTATTTTATTATTTAAATATTATTTAATTAATTAAACTAATTAAAATCTAATTTTAAATTAACTAAAAATTACAAGGATTACAAATTAAACTAAAAATTTGCAAAAATAATTTCTAAACCTTAATTAGAACTTGAAGAAAGTATAAAAAATAAAAATAAATATTTTTGTCTTTTGATGGGTTTTTTATTAATTAAAAACTATTTAACTTAATTAAACTAATTTAAATTACTATTAATACTAAACTAACTTAGAAAATTATGAGAAAATTTATAAAATTATTTAACCATCACAGGAATCCTACAAAATTATAAAAACTTCTAAAAATTATGTTTAAGGCTAATCCACTAATTAATTACCTTTTAATTAACTTAAATCTAATTTAAATAATTAAAATAAGAAAAATGGAAAATGAATAGTAGAAACTAAAAATATATTTTCTAAAAGTCTAAACTAATTTATAAAACTTAGAAAAATTATAAAAACCTACTGTTGTTAATAAAAATATAAGAAAACTAATTAATAACTAATATTACCTATTTAATTAATTAAATTAGTTTTAAATCTAATAAATAGTAAACAGATTAAGAAACATCTAAGAAAATTATTTTAACTACTTAAAGGTACAAGAAAATTTAGAAAAATATAAAAATGGACAAGTGCTTATAAATAAGCTGAAAAGAAAATTGAAAAAGGTAGATTCTATTAAATAGAAACTATCACTTATTTTATTTTTGGATTTTTTTGAGTTTTTCTTTTTTACAGCTAATTATATGATGAAATTAAGTAACTTTTGTGAAACAACTTTTTTTCTTAGCTTAAAAATAAGCAGTATGCACCCCCTTTTACTTAAGCAGTTGACTTTTGTTGACTGAGCAAGCAATTAAGCACAAATGACTATAGGTGGGGCCCACAATGATGGAAATGGGTACAAATAAGCTAAAGTAACTAGAATAAGCCAAAAACAACAAGTAATGATCACAAATAAGCTGATAAGCAATAAATAAGCTCTTTGCAACTTGAAATCTTACTCAGAAATGGGACAGACTTTGAGGTGGATTCCAGGTGGGGTCCACTTGATCCTAGGTCAAACCAAGGGTCAATGCTTGATCCCTGGTAGGATGGGGGTTGTCTAAAACTAATTGTGGGTTGTGGGACCCCTGGGTTGGGCTGCAGCCACCATCAAAGTTGGTGGTGTAGTGATGGTATGCTGGTGCAGGGGAAGCCTTCTTCCCTGCAGGTGTGTTCCAGGGCTTGTGGAGCCCACACAAAAATTCACAAAATTCTAACAAGTGTGAGACCTTAGAGAAGAGCTGATAGACTATAACTACAACAAGTTTCAGGTCCTCAATCCAAACACATAAATCACAAAAATTTCTTGAATATTTGGAAAAATCTGAGTTGCAAACTTTTGACTTTTTAGGAAAACTTGCAAAGTTGACTTGGGTGAGGTTTAATCCTATCCTACTGATTGATTAAGCTAAAATAAGTTATAAGAGACCTAAATTATGATAGATTGTCTAACTATGCATTGAAAATGAGATTTGTGGGACAAAAATCCTTGACAGTTAACTGTTAAAGGGTTTTGAAATGGATTTTGACTTTTCTAAGTACAAGGCACAATTTTAATGGTCAATTATACTTAAACTAGCCCAATGTGACTTGTCCCAACCAAAAACAACAACACTGAGTGTTCTAACCTTAGGTAAACACACTAATCCAAACACCCTTTTTAAAACTGTTTTTATGATTTATGAAGCTAGCACTAGATTTAACTTATGAAATCACCAATTAAGCGTATAATCTGATATGTAGGGTCCATTTGAGCACAAAAATACAGGTGTTGATGACTAATTCATAAGATTACACTAGATTAGCTATAATGACAGTTTAGATCAAATAGTATGAACAACAAGAAATCTAAACACAAGCTACTAATTTTGAAACACAAACTTAACTAACAATATCTAATAAACACAAATGATCATAGAAATACAAGCAAACTACAAAGATTATCAGGAATTGAAACTTTTGAGAAAGATCAAAATTAGCAAATCTTACTAGTTACCCCTAGCATGAACAAGAGGTTTTCCAATGATGCCTATCTTTAGATAGGTTGTTCCACTTCAAAGCTTTGCCCTTTTATGCTCCTTAATACCTGAAAACAACTCAAAAGCAAACACAGTTGACTAATATTGACTTTTTTATATTTTTGATGTTTTCTATCAACACTGAGTTTTAGGGTCTCTAAAAGCTTTAATAAGCTTTATGGAACTTAAATGAGCTTAATTCAGTCCATGGTTCTTGATACAAATAACAACTCAGCCTGTTGAGATTTTCATAATTTGGAATAAATGACAATAACACAAAATAGACTTGAACTTGGAATTTTATTACTTGAAAAGATTTAAAATACAACTAGGAAGCTGCTACAATACTTGAACTAAGAAGATTACACTGAATTTGAAAGCTAATTTAAATTCGACACTAAATTTCACTAATTAAACTACTTCCAGTCTTCCTTGCACTCTTCTGCCTTTTATAGCCATCTTCTAGGGTTTCTTTGCCCTCTCTGATCAAATCCCATCACAAGTTGTAGCCATTTGATGTCTGAAACTCTCTAATTGGATGCCACGTGTTTTGGCGGGAAACTTTTTTTTGCAAATTGATTCTGAATATCAGACAAGGGGGTGGTGCATTAAATGTTGATGTGAGGGTATATGATGATTGTTTTGGGCGGTGGATAACATGGGGTGGTGATGGTGGGCTGCAAAACCAGGTGGTTTTGTTGGTGGTATTGGCTGAGAGGGAAAAAGGGGAAAGGTTTGACCCGGTTTATTAGTTTAGGGTGTTTGATGGGCTGTGTTGTGGAGTGGGCCAAGAAAAGGGGGAATGGGCTTGGTATTGCATTGGATTGGACTATGGATTATTTGGTGGGTAATAACTATTAAGGGTCCGGTTTGGTTTTAGATTTCACAAGGACCTTTTTTGCAATTTATCGAAAGTTGGGGGGTGAACTTGGCATTCTTCCAAATTGTTTCCAAGGGTGTGTTTTGCCAATCTATGAATAGTATAAGGCCCTGGAGTGATTTTTCCAATTAATTTTCACCAGGGACTAAAACTGCCAAACTTTCAAACTTCAGGGACCATTTGTGTAATTTCACCAAACTTTTTCACCAAGGACCAATCCTGTCATAAAAGGTTAGTGCAAGGACAAAATTTGTTTTTCTCAAAGTTTTTAATATCCCAGGGACCATTTTTGACAATTTTCAAAGTTCAGGGACTAAACTTGACATTTTGTTAAACTTTGCACCAAAGGACTAATTGTGTAACTTTTTGATTTAAAAGGACCTTTGGTGACTTTTTCAAGTTTTTAGAACAACTAGGGACTAGATTTGACAACTTTTGAAAGTTGAGGGACTGAAACTGCCAATTTTGCAAACTTTGTGCATTTTTCATCTGTTTTTGATTATTTTGCATTTGAAACATGTAAAACACTTTCCTGGGATATTTTCACTATTTTGATACAATATTGAGTGTTTTTAGATGTTTTGGCAGCTCAGAAAAGGTAAAAATGATGAATATTTACACACTCATCAATCCCCCACACTAAAACTTGCTAGTCCCTAGCAATCTTTTGAGAAAAACTTGATGATTTGAAAATCTCTTTACCAAAAGCCATCACTTCTGGAGTAGCCAGGTGTAAGAACTGTGGCACACCTGATAACCGTGTGATTTTGAGCAAACCACCAGCTGTCAACGGATTTGATTAGTCTTTACCAAAAGCCGTTTGCTTCTGGACTAGCCAACTCTTGATGGAATAGTCAACATCTTGGTGAGCTGATTACCAATTATGGATTTTCCACGGCCTTTACCACAAGCCATAATCTTGTGGGCTAGCCAACTCATTCGCTTTATGGGATATGAGGAGTTGAGGAACCATACAATTTTTGGCAAATTGCAAGCCATCAACGGGTTTGAGATGTCTTTACCAAGAGCCGTTTGCTCCTGGACTAGCCAATCCATTTGTCATTTAGACTTTGGCGGACTGATTACCACAAAAATTTTGAAATAAAGTGAAAAATTTTTGAAAATTTTAGGCCTAAAAATGGGGGTACTTAGAAAGTTTTGTGATAAAATTCGTAAGAATTCCCCCCCCCCCCCCCCCCCCCACACTAGAATTGAATATTGTCCTCAATATTCAAAGTCCCGGCTATTATGCCGAATCTCTGAACGGAAAAAAGCTAATATTCGAATCTAACTGTGGAAATATTGATTTTATTTTTCACTTTATTTATTTGTACATACAATCACACATTTTTTTTTTGAACTGAGACTTATATACATATTTACTTTTCAAAAGGTGGGGGACGGCCACTCCCCCACACTAGGGTGGTAGAAAGTAGAAAGAAGTCAGAAATACGGGTGAAAACCCATACATTTTGCTAATTTTTGTTCACCGAGTCACTAGCTTGACTCAATCCCCGAATTCATTGGTCCATGGGGAAAGTTTGGAGATCCGGGACAACCATGGGTGGTATGTCCTCTCCAAAATAATGTTTCAAACGGTGACCATTCACTTTGAAGTTGGGACCTTCGGGTTGAGATAACTCAATAGTCCCGTATGGATATACTTTAGCAATAGTGAATGGTCCAGTCCATCGGGTTTTTAATTTCCCCGAGAAGATCTTTAATCTTGAGTTGAAAAGAAGGACTCTGTCACCGACGTTGAAAACGCGGTTCTTAATCTTAGAGTCGTGAATCTTCTTTGTCTTTTCTTTGTAGATCAAAGAGTTCTCGTAGGCTTAATCATGAAGTTCGTTTAATTCATTGATTTGAACCTTACGGTGATCACCCGCTTTATGAAGGTCGTAGTTTGCATGTTTCAAGGCCCAATAGGCTTTGTGCTCGAGCTCGATCGGAAAATGACACGCCTTTCCGTATACAAGCTTGTATGGAGTACACCCGATGGGTGTTTTGTAAGCTGTACGGAAGGCCCTGAGTGCATCATCTAGTTTATCCGACCAGGAAGCACGGTTTTCACCTACTGTCCTCTCAAGAATCCGTTTTATCCCACGGTTTGAAACCTCCACCTGCCCACTTGTTTGTGGGTGATACGCGGTAGAAAGACGATGAGTAACATCGTACTTAAGCATGACTTTTGCAAATTGATCATTGCAAAAGTGAGTACCGCGATCACTAATGATGGCACGTGGAGTTCCAAAACGAGCAAAGACGGATTTCAAGAATTTCACAACAACTCGGGCATCGTTAGTGGGTAAGGCCTTAGCCTCAACCCATTTTGACAAGTAGTCAACAGCCACGAGAATGTACTTGTTTCCACGAGAAGATGGGAATGGCCCCATAAAGTCAATGCCCCAGACGTCAAAGATTTCACAAACTTGAATGGCATTTTGTGGCATTTCGTTCTTTTGTGAAATATTACCGTGACGCTGACAAGCATCACAAGCTTTGACTAACTCGTGGGCATCCTTATAGAACGTGGGCCAATAGAAACCGGAATCAAACACCTTTTTGGCGGTGTAGTTAGGACTATGGTGGCCCCCGGTGGGTCCAGCATGGCAAGCCTTGAGAATATCAGTGGCTTCCTGTCCGTATACACATCGCCTGATGACTTGATCGGCACAGATTTTGAAGAGATAGGGGTCGTCCCAGAAGTAATGTTTAACGTCTTTGAAGAATTTTTTCTTCTGTTAGGACGTCATCCCCTTCACGATGAAGTTACCCGCATGGCAATTTGCAAAGTCGGCAAACCATGGGGTAGTAGAGTCACCACGAAAAGCAACCGCATTGAGTGTCTAGAGAGGAAATGTTTCATTTATTTCCTGTTTCTCGGACACATCTTGATGAGGGTTTTCTAATCGTGAGAGATGATCAGCAGCAAGGTTCTCAGCTCCTTTTTTTTTTATCATGGATAATGATATCAAATTCCTGGAGGAGGAGAACCCAACGGAGAAGCCTCGGCTTTGCATCTTGCTTTGCAAATAGGTACTTCAAAGCCGAGTGATCTGTATACACTACGCATTTAGTCAAGATTAAGTATGACCGGAATTTTTCAAAGGCATACACCACAGCTAGGAGTTCTTTTTCGGTGGTGGTGTAATGACTCTGAGCCTCGGTCATAGTTTTGCTTGCGTAGTGTATAGGCTGAAAGTATTTTGCTTTACGTTGCCCCAAGACCGCACCTATGGCAAAATCACTAGCATCGCACATAAGCTCAAAAGGTAGGTCCCAATCGGGGGCAACAAGAATCGGTGCCTCGGTAAGATTTTTCTTTAATGTTTCAAAAGCTTTGATGCACTCAGGAGAGAAGATGAAAGGAGCATCCTTCTCGAGGAGATGGGTCATAGGTCGGGCAATCTTAGAGAAATCTTGGATAAACCTACGGTAGAAGCCGGCATGACCCAAAAAGCTTCTGACACCTTTAACGGTGGTGGGATGAGGTAATTTAGCGATGACATCAATTTTGGCTCTGTCAACCTCAATCCCGTTCTTTGAAATTTTATGGCCGAGGACAATGCCCTCTTTAACCATAAAGTGACTCTTCTCCCAGTTGAGACTTAAATTCGTTTCTTTGCAACGTTTAAGCATCTGTTCTAAGTGGGAGAGACAGGTCTGGAATGAATCCCCGATGACTGAAAAGTCATCCATGAATACCTCCATGGTTTTCCCGATCATGTCGGAAAAGATAGACATCATGCACCTCTGGAACGTGCCTGGTGCATTACATAAGCCGAAAGGCATACGTCTGTAAGCAAAAGTTCCGTAGGGGCATGTGAAGGTAGTCTTCTCTTGATCCTGGGGATCAATGGGGATTTGGAAGTAACCCGAAAAACCATCGAGAAGCAGTAGTATTCATTCCCCGCAAGTCTTTCAAGCATCTGGTCCATACAAGGGAGAGGAAAATGGTCTTTACGGGTGGCTTCATTTAACTTTCAATAGTCAATACATACACGCCAACCCGTGACCAAACGAGTTGGAATCAACTCGTTATCCTCGTTGGTGACAACGGTAATGCCACCCTTTTTGGGAACACAATGAATTGGGCTAACCCAAGGACTGTTAGATATAGGGTAAATCAATCCCGCATCAAGAAGTTTTAGAACCTCTTGTTTGAAAACTTCGTGGATTTTGGGATTTACTCTTCTCTGTTGTTGCACTGCTGGCTTAAAGTCATCCTCCATTAAGATTTTATGTGTACAAAAGTTCGGGCTTATACCCTTAATGTCGGAGAGTTTCCAAGCAATTGCTTGCTTGTTTGCCTTAAGAACCTTTAGGAGTGCAGCTTTTTCCTCATCTTTCAAGTCTTTAGCAATAATGACGGGCAATTTATTATCACCCTCCAGAAATGCATATTCTAGATGAGGAGGCAAGTCCTTGAGCTCAACCTCAGGAAAGTCTTCAGTTATTTCAACATTTTTGACTTCCGCTTTATGAAGTATTTTTGGTGACGGAGAGGGTGAAGGATCGTCATTTAACAATCTTTCAAGGAGAAGAATGTCCCCCTCCGGGTCAAGATAGTTTTCATCAACCCCACTTGGGATTGAGCTATCTTGAGCAAAAAAAGCCTCGACCTCTTCCAGAAGGAAGTCACTTCCCTCAAATGGAGTGAGGGAAGGGGAAGAGTCGGAAATGATTGGATCAGTAGAAAGAGTGGTACTGCCACTTGCTGAGAAACCAAGGACTTCTTGAGAATACTCCTCAGACGCAACATCGATGATGTCAATTCGGTTAACCGTTTCAGCGTCATAGTTGGAGGAGTATCTTGAAGTCTGATCAAGATTGAATGTGATGGCTTCACCACCAACACGTAGAGTGATTTCTTCTTCAAATACATCGATTAAAGCACGACCCGTTCTTAAGAATCCCCTCCCGAGAATGAGAGGGACTCTTGGGTCAGCATCGAAATCAACAATCACGAAATCTGCCGGAAAATGGAACTTTCCTACTTTCACGAAGATATCTTCGGCAATGCCGAGAGGACGGGATATAGTACGGTCTGCAAGCTCGAGTGTCATGCAGGTCGGAGTGAGAGTAGGTAGAGAAAGTCTTTTCCAGACTGAGTAAGGCATCAGGTTAATGCTTGCGCCAAGATCGGCCAAGGCAAAGCATTCAACCATCCCAGGGAAAATACATGGAATGAGAAATTTCCCGGGATCTCCAAGCTTTTCAGGAAGCTTTTTCAAGAGCACTGCTGAGCAATGTTCATTAAGTGAAGTTTTTGCCGTCTCACAAAGTTTTTCCTTATTGCTTATCAGATTTTTGATTGTTGAAGCAAATTTAGGCATGAGAAGAAGAGCGTCCGCGAAGCTAATATCGAAATGCAATTCTTGGAAAATTTGATAAAATTTTTCCATCTGATGATTAGCTCTTTCGCGGTTCTTTTGATCATTCAAACGTGAAGGATGTGGAATTGACGGCTTAGGATCATTCTTTGGGATTTCATCAGAACTCACAGGGGGATCAAATACAACTTTCGGCTTACGAGCCGGGACCGGGACAACTTGAGGGTGGACGTTGTTGGTACCCGCCGTTATTAGTAGGAAGTACCGTGTCCGTGGTAACCTCAGGTTCACGTTCCGCTACCTTAGGAGGAGAAGAAGAGGTAGAGGGAATCGCGGGTCCATTGTATGATACCCCACTTCGGGTGGTGATCGCTTTGACATCGCCCCTCGGGTTAGCGATCGTGTTGCTCGGTAGTGTACCCGGGCCTGAGGGTCGATCATTTAAAGACTTCTGAAGTTCAGAGATCTTGCCGATCAATAACCGATTCGTTTCCTCTTGTGCTTTCATGAATTGTTTTAGCACTTCATCGGAGGAAGACGAGGGTGGAACAACGTTTTGATTTTGAACAGGAGGATTTTGAACACGGTTGTTTTGAAAATTCCCTTGATTTTGATTGTTGTTACCCTAAAAATTGTTTCTCTGATTGAAATTACCCTGATTGTAATTCCCTTGATTCTGGTTTCTTTGAAAATTTCCTTGAAAACCTTGATTTTGATTGCCATTTTGAAAATTGTTTTGATTAAACTGGCCTTGATTTGGGTTCGGGTTTTGGAAATTTGAGTTTTGACCTTGGTTAAAATTCTGATTCGAGTTCCGGTTTTGATTTTGGTTAAAACCGGGAGGTCCGAGAAAATTGTTGGAACGATAGCTTAAGAGATTACGGTCCCCTTGCGGTTGGTAAGAATTACCCCCCGTGTTGTAGGAACCGCTAGCAGCATAAACGTTCTCTTGAGGAAATCCAGCAGTAGCTGGACACTCGGAATAAAGATGTGGGCCCCCACAAGTTTCACAACTTCGGGCCACGGCTTTCACTTGTTGATTTTGAACCTGATTTTGCATCGTTTGGTTCATTCTTAACACAGCCGTAGAAATATCATTTATCTTTTTGGTAAGAGCAATTATTTCAGGAGATGATGATGAAGGAGTAACTGAATTACATGACGCATCCCTCTCCGCAGAGGAATCCCAAAAGTTATGGTGGGCAGTCATGTTCTCAATCAAGTCATAGCACTCCTCGGGACGCCTTTTCATAAAGGTCCCACCAGCAGCAGCATTTAGAATATCCCGGTGCCTCAATGTCAGACCATTATAGAAGGTGTCTATGATGGTAACTTGTAACATATTGTGGTTAGGGCACCGATCAATAGCTAGCTTATAACGTTCCCAAGCCTAAAAAAGAGACTCATCGGGACGTTGCCGGAAGTTGCTGATATCATTTCGTAACTTAGTAACCATGGAAGGTGGAAAATATTTTGCTAAAAACTTGGTTACCATTTCATCAAAGGTACGAATAGAATTCTTTGGGAGTCGGTCAAACCATGCAGTGGCATGATGGGTGAGAGAATAGGGGAAGAGATACAGCCGGAGGGCATCATCGGTGACACAATGCTGTTTCATGCTTTGGGTGACCGTGAGATATTTGTCAAGATGCTTGTTGGCATCGTCACCCGGTAATCCGTGAAATTGACATGAATTCTGGACTTGTTGGATCATGTGGTGCTTGAGGCCAAAGTCCGTAGCCCCAATAGTGAGTGGTGCAATAGGCCCACCCCGCCCTTGCATGCTTCACTGGCACAGCTCCTCCATCATTCGGAGATCGGGAGCTGGCACATCCCTGGGAGGGTCAGGGGGTGGTAATGGTGGTGGTGGCCCAGCGGCCATTTCGGTTTTCGGTTTTCGGTTCTTCTGTATCAGAACGTAGCTCAGGTACGTTTTTCTGATGTTTACGTTTTGTTTGTGACCGAGTACGCATGCACTAAAAATAATTTTTCAAAACAAGATCGAGGCAAAACCACAGTGAACTTAAACTAGTTATCACAAGTGTGAGACCTTAGAGAAGAGCTGATAGACTATAACTACAACAAGTTTCAGGTCCTCAATCCAAACACATAAATCACAAAAATTTCTTGAATATTTGGAAAAATCTGAGTTGCAAACTTTTGACTTTTTAGGAAAACTTGCAAAGTTGACTTGGGTGAGGTTTAATCCTATCCTACTGATTGATTAAGCTAAAATAAGTTATAAGAGACCTAAATTATGATAGATTGTCTAACTATGCATTGAAAATGAGATTTGTGGGACAAAAATCCTTGCCAGATAACTGTTAAAGGGTTTTGAAATGGATTTTGACTTTTCTAAGTACAAGGCACAATTTTAATGGTCAATTATACTTAAACTAGCCCAATGTGACTTGTCCCAACCAAAAACAACAACACTGAGTGTTCTAACCTTAGGCAAACACACTAATCCAAACACCCTTTTTAAAACTGTTTTTATGATTTATGAAGCTAGCACTAGATTTAACTTATGAAATCACCAATTAAGCTTATAATCTGATATGTAGGGTCTATTTGAGCACAAAAACACAGGTGTTGATCACTAATTCATAAGATTACACTAGATTAGCTATAATGACAGTTTAGATCAAATAGTATGAACAACAAGAAATCTAAACACAAGCTACTAATTTTGAAACACAAACTTAACTAACAATAGCTAATAAACACAAATGATCACAGAAATACAAGCAAACTACAAAGATTATCAGGAATTGAAACTTTTGAGAAAAATCAAAATTAGCAAATCTTACTAGTTACCCCTAGCATGAACAAGAGGTTTTCCAATGATGCCTATCTTTAGATAGGCTGTTCCACTTCAAAGCTTTGCTCTTTTATGCTCCTTAATACCTGAAAACAACTCAAAAGCAAACACAGTTGACTAATATTGACTTTTTTATATTTTTGATGTTTTCTATCAACACTGAGTTTTAGGGTCTCTAAAAGCTTTAATAAGCTTTATGGAACTTAAATGAGCTTAATTCAGTCCATGGTTCTTGATACAAATAACAACTCAGCCTGTTGAGATTTTCATAATTTGGAATAAATGACAATAACACAAAATAAACTTGAACTTGGAATTTTATTACTTGAAAAGATTTAAAATACAACTAGGAAGCTGCTACAATACTTGAACTAAGAAGATTACACTGAATTTGAAAGCTAATTTAAATTCGACACTAAATTTCACTAATTAAACTACTTCCAGTCTTCCTTGCACTCTTATGCCTTTTATAGCCATCTTCTAGGGTTTCTTTGCCCTCTCTGATCAAATCCCATCACAAGTTGTAGCCATTTGATGTCTGAAACTCTCTAATTGGATGCCACGTGTTTTGGCGGGAAACCTTTTTTTGCAAATTGATTCTGAATATCAGACAAGGGGGTGGTGCATTAAATGTTGATGTGAGGGTATATGATGATTGTTTTGGGCGGTGGATAACATGGGGTGGTGATGGTGGGCTGCAAAACCAGGTGGTTTTGTTGGTGGTATTGGCTGAGAGGGAAAAAGGGGAAAGGGGAAAGGTTTGACTGGTATTTGACCGGGGTCAAAGGTTTGACCCGGTTTATTAGTTTGGGGTGTTTGATGGGCTGTGTTGTGGAGTGGGCCATGAAAAGAGGGAATGGGCTTGGTATTGCATTGGATTGGACTATGGATTATTTGGTGGGTAATAACTATTAAAGGTCCGGTTTGGTTTTAGATTTCACAAGGACCTTTTTTGCAATTTATCAAAAGTTGGGGGGGTGAACTTGGCATTCTTCCAAATTGTTTCCAAGGGTGTGTTTTGCCAGTCTATGAATAGTATAAGGCCCTGGAGTGATTTTTCCAATTAATTTTCACCAGGGACTAAAACTGCCAAACTTTTAAACTTCAGGGACCACTTGTGTACTTTCACCAAGGACCAATCCTGTCATAAAAGGTTAGTGCAAGGACAAAATTTGTTTTTCTCAAAGTTTTTAATATCCCAGGGACCATTTTTGACAATTTTCAAAGTTCAGGGACTAAACTTGACATTTTGTGAAACTTTGCACCAAAGGACTAATTGTGTAACTTTTTAATTTAAAAGGACCTTTGGTGACTTTTTCAAGTTTTTAGAACAACTAGGGACTAGATTTGACAACTTTTGAAAGTTGAGAGACTGAAACAGCCAATTTTGCAAACTTTGTGCGTTTTTCATATGTTTTTGATTATTTTGCATTTGAAACATGTAAAACACTTTCCTGGGATATTTTCACTATTTTGATACAATATTGAGTGTTTTTAGATGTTTTGGCAGCTCAGAAAAGGTAAAAATGATGAGTATTTACACACTCATTACAAACAAAATACGGGGTGTTTGTTTCGGTTATATAGGTGCTTATGGCTTATTTGGTTTTTGGCTTATGTTTCATAAAACTCATTTATTGTGACTTATATTGAAACTTTTCGGCTTATATAACCTTATTATGCCATATTAAACTTATATAAGCGGAAAAGTTTCAAACCAAGCCACAAAGAGTGACCTTTATGAAACATAAGACGAAAACGTTCTTTCTCACAATATTTATGCATCACTAAATGCAGTACCAGTAAGTTAGAAGCTCCTTTTTCGCTTCTCAAGTTATTTCACAAATTCAGGCTCCACTTTTTTCTTTGTTGTTCAGGTCTGGGTAATAGAGAACGCAGCTAACGACGCAATCAAAAGACGCTGAATAGTGAGTAAGATATGAATATTAACAGTTTACCGGATTCTCCTTACTCTCATTTGCAAGGCTTATGTTCGTCTGAGATAAAAAATGCGCACATTGTTACCAGTGCACATATCTATTTTAACTTATTCATATACTTAGAAGATTAATGATTCATTTACTGAGCTGCTATATTTGTTCAATAGCAGGTCAAATAGGTAAATAACTTGGCTAAGAGTGACACGTGTCAACCAGGTATGTCTCGAACGTCACCTTACGTGTCCTAAAATTAATTGTCAGGTTGTTAAATCAATTTAATGTGATGCAACAGTTGAACCGAAGTGATTGACACACAAAGTCAAATGGCGAGTGTTTGTATGATCCAGTTAGCCACAAAAGGTCTTACGACCAGTTGTTTATGCTGATACTATCTGTACACATAAGATGAATCTAACCAACTGTATATGAAGGGTAACTCTTTGTTTTTGACTTTTATGAATTTATCTTGAAGAGTATTTTTAAAGTGTTTTTATCTGTGTGTCACTTGGAGGAATATACCAAATCAAATGTTTATCCGAAGTACTGGAGTATCAAATTTTCTACCACATATTCATTGCTGATGACTGTATTTTCGTTGTTATGAATAAATGTTTGGGTCTTATTAGACACTTTTTGGAATCACTGAAAAAGGTTAATATCATTTATTAGTTTTCGTTAGCCACAGTTTCTACTAAAAAAAATACCGTGTTGGAACTTCAGCGAGCTCGGCATATTCAGTTGAGGTAGTGCACACTAATATTTCACGATACATGTTACAACTTGGCAGGTGTAACTATAGGCGCTATTGGTTTACATGATCAGCCTGTTTTAGGGAATCATACAGCGTGCACCAGCTCCAGCCTCCAGGTATGTCATTCATTCCAGTATTGGTGCATTTTTTAGGTGCTGGCACCCTGTATGTGTGTAGTGTAACTGCTGATGCTGATACCGGGTTCATGTTTTCTTCTGTTATGTAGTTGTTCAAGCATATAAGCTTCTTTCTAATGCACATTATCATTTGTAATATCATAAAAAATAGTTTCTAGGAGCGCACTTAGATCTATTAATAAGTAACGACAATAATTATGGATAGAGAAATAAGAGTTCAAACATATTCACAAACTTGATAGGCTGTTATTAAAGTAAAGCGGAATACTTAGAGAAAGCCCTTTATATAAATGTAGGATAGCGAAACTTTGCTCGATTATTTCAAAGGCTATTTGAATATAAATCATTGTTTCACCTTAAATCTGTATTACTTCTAAAAACATCTTATTTGATCAAATAATTTGCTAAGGGAGTGTTTGGGTAAGATTAGTAGAAAGAGCTTAATCGTTAAAGGCACGGTCAGGACACATTGTGTGGCTATGATTGTTAGTTGACAACGTTGAATGATCTGATTACTAAGTTTCAAGTTACAACCAACAATATTAAAGCCCCTTACCATTTAGGTGTTTTGATTTTACCTTTTTCTCGACACTGAAATTGCAGTTATTCATTATAGTGGTTCCAGACCTACACCCCACAACAAGTCGCATACCAGTCCCAATCTAACGTCAGGTGCAATAGTGTTACAAACCTGCACTTTCCCTTACTTTTAATATATTTACGCGTATAGTTATGTGATGGCTGCAATTTACCAACAGCAGCCACTAACCTGCACCCGTACAATGCTCGCAAAAGGAGGTTCAATGAGACGTGCGCAGGTCTGTACACATGCTAAGAGATTACAGTTCTAAAATTTTGTACCAACTTCTATTATTAGTTTGTTAACCATTTTATGTTCTCATCATTGTAGGCCCACATCGTTTGTAGAACAGGAATCTAACAGTGGATGACGGACCATCGGCGTCGCCGCTACTGGTGCGAAAATGTTAGCGACGTTCCTTCCTATTCTTACGAATTTCATTTAGGTTGTCTAAGGCTCCTTATTTTAGCTAGCAAATTGGTAATTCAAATATGTGGTGGATCAGGATTTCGTGATGGATTTTTAGCCTACGTAAAATACATACGGATTCCAGATGTACCAAAATTTCTCGAATACCTTTTCGTTTTTACCGTATCCCGAACATCCAATCCAGCTGTTTGTCAATCAGTTTTAGATTAGTCCAAACCTAACTTGCATAGTAAAATGTATGAATGTGTTTCAGGTATTCTCCTAGGAATTTGGGAATACACAATGTAGACCGGTTGTGTTAGATTTTGGTGCTAGAATCATAAGTCAAGTTAGAGTTGAGGCTGACATACAATATGGTGACCATACAGGAGGCAACGGTACTACTCCCAACCATGTGTACAGAATAACATCCACGCAAAAAGCATCTCTACCAACAGGTAAAATGTGTTTGGTAATTTTGATCAGATTCAGGTGGTAGGATATATTGACTTTCATTTTATGCCAATATATTACTATGTGTACCAATTGTCCGTCAATGTCAGTGTAGCTTACCTTCAAAAATGTATGGCCCATGTCAAATGAATACTAATTAAATCTGTTGGCTTATTATTGGCATAGGCACGACTGAGTCTCATTCCGAAAGCTCAAGACCAACTGATGCAGACCCCATAGTGACTCAATGGGAAACACCTATGTGTGTAGACGCTGTTCGGGATGAGCGGAAATGGATGTGCCCTCAGGTTAGTGCGACGGTCAGTCATTGTGTATGTTACCATTCGTTAGTGTCCCTGTTCACTGACCCATTGTATAACACCAAACAGTCAAGAGACTACATACTAATTCATTTACAACATTGTAGATATAGGTTTGTCGGGAACACGTGACATGCCTCCAGTAAAAAGAGGTATGCAGCCAAGAAGAGGGCGGAAACCAGGACCTCGACAAACAAGTACTGCACGTTCACAGAGGATACAGTCCGTCCATGCAGGTTAGTCATAGGCAATAAGAGGATACCGTCTGGATTTTTTTTCTTTTACGAAAAAGCTTAGCATTCAGTCTTGAGTGCCCAAAACTAATGCGGTAAATATAATCAGGTTTGGTGGTAAAAGACAAAGAATCCGGTATCCGCTTACAGCAACAAAAAAGGCAAACGATCTCTATATCAACTAATGCGTCAACATGTTCTGCTCATTATATTTGCCATTCGTCTAACCATTTGGGTGATCCCGGTATGTATAAGTAACTTCGTTGTTGTTACTAACCAAAAAATCTGAGAATAAAATAATACGCATCTACTTATTTCATATTGAGTTTTGTCCATTGGACTACTATAACTTAGTAAATTATAGTATTTTTTTAAAATTTGAGCAAAAAAAGTGGCTTAGATAAATCCAACCAGGGATGACGCGAGAAGTCGTCCACTCACATAATTCCTCTCCCTGCAGGCCAAAGCTGTTAACTTCTGGTATTATCAGCATGCTCGATTACAAATGGGCGTTAGTTTAATCTATAATATGATGTCGTATGTTTTGGTATGGCTATCTAACCAGTCAACTTGACATAAGAAAAAAGAAACCTGTTTATAACATTATTCTTTTAGCAATACATCACAGGTTTATGATTCCATTTAGTTTGATCCCTAAACAGAACCTAGAGCCGTTAGCGCTATATAGTATCATACGTTCACTACAATCAATCTGATCCGTAATTTATTGAAATTATGTTTTATAGAAAAATCTATGTATGACGCTATATAGCTGTTGGTGTCGCTGGTGTTGTCAGCAACGGTCACAGATTCCTCCTTTATTCATCTCAAGTTTGTCTAAAGAAAACTTAGTCATCGGCTTGCACCAACATAGCCTAACAAAAAAAGGGTTAAGCATAGTGGTTCGGGAGTCAAAATTTATTTGTAATAAATTGTTCTCTACTTGCGAATCCGTTTTGTAACGTTAAAATGTATTCGTATCTTTTTACTACCTATTATTGCGAAAATTTCATAAGTTTATACATACGAGACAATGGTACATATAACCAAATAAATATAGTAATGTAAATTTTGATAAAAGGAACATTTTATAAAACACATTTCAAATAAAAATTCGCGAACACAACTGATCTGAATACAAATGCAAAAATACCCCGCTAGGCCGCAACGCGGCCGGCCGATGCCAGGCTTGTTATCATCACAAAGGACAATGAATGAAGTTTAAGTTGATACCACGTTTGTTTAAGTTCCATCTCGTTGGCAGTCTTTCATTAGCGAGACACCACCCAATTATGTTAACCTTTATAGGGACAAGCTTGTTTCATCTCGTGATCCATTATTTGTGATTATGGCAATTGAGTTGACGATGGGGATCCATTCCAAATTAAACTTCCATTCTTCAATTGCACATTTTCGTAAAAGTTCGGTCTTTACATTTTTTTTATTGAAGTCTAAATATACTTACTATGATATTAGAGACTTAATAAAATTACACATCTTTAGTCATGGAAAGTTGTGTACTTTAAGCACTAGTTCACTGACGGCAAGAACGCGTAATAAAAATGATAGTGCTATAAATTTAGTGGAACCTATCTGAAAAAGGCAGAGTAACCCGAGTTTAGACACTTTTTATTTACAAAGATTTGTTTTTCTAAACTTAACAAATTGTGGTATGGATTCAGGCATAGTTCATACGTAAAACGACTTTTACTCTCTGTGTAATTTTAGACTTTGGTGCACCACCCATAAATGTTACACTCTCCTAGCTCAGCTTTTACAAGCATGTAACGCCATAGCGTTGTGTCTTGGGTACATGGGAGACATGGGATGAGGTGGCCTTCGGAATTCATTTGTCACATGCCATATCTGAAGCCTATGATTTGCAAGACCATCAGTATTATGGTGTAGTCTATTAGTATTTCGCCATAGCAGACCTAAGGTGTATGAAGAGACTATATAAGCCTATTGTAATTGGAGTACCGACCGTAGGAGTTGTATGTGGGAGGTAATTGGTGTGGTAACACATCTACCTAAAAAGTAAAAACTATTGCAAGGTGCAAAGAGATATTGTCATATACCTAAACTTGGTTGAGCTGTTGCTGGAGTTTTTGTAAATTACTACATGGGTATTGAAACAGTTTATGTGAATTGGGTACTTTAATGTATTGTTAGTAACCTCTTGGTACTGTGAATGTGGTTCTCATTTGGTTGCTTGGCACAAGTGGGAGCCTAAAAGGATTATTTGCAAAGAACAACGTCTCTCACAACAGGTCTTCATGAAAATGCCGAAGGGTCACACCAATGCACAATAAAAGGAACACACACGAGGAAATGAAAAAACTGCGACGAAATGAAATGGAAATGAAGAGGAAATGAGAATAAGAAAATATTCTCGTAGAGGGGTCAAACAGTAATTATCCATGGCTTATATATTTATTTGGGATAAATATATTAAGTACATAAAAGTCAAAACCACAACCCAAGGTTGTGTGGGTCGTGCGAATCTCTCAAAGGGATTAAGTTTGACAAGTTGTCAAACTTATGTACTGTTAGGAATTGAAGTGACGATCATTATCGAGTCAACAAGTATTGTAATAGGCTGATTATCGGTAACGAGCTTAGTTTAGTCAATATTGTTTATGTATTATGTTTAGTCCCATCCGGGCCCATCAAAGGTCCGTGAAGGCCTTTTGTATGAACTATAAATTACTTCACAAGCCTCATTTGAGAGGGGTGGAAGTGTGTGAAGAATGAGTGTGTAATAAAATGTGTTTATCTCTTTAGTTCGATCATCCCTTTCATCACGACAAAACTTAGTATTTTTGATCCTACAATTGGCATCAGAGTGAGGTTATAATATATTAAGTTTTGTAGTTTTTGTTGTTTATCATTTTTTGGTCTTAAACTGTGTTTTAGTCTGATTAATGTTCACGTGGTATCATTTACTGGTCTAAAAACTGTTTGTAGCTATAATACAGATTCTGTTAAAAAACTGTTGTTAAGTCCGATTACTTTTCACCATCATATTTTACTTTTCTGGTCTTTCACAGTTTACTGAGTCAAAATCTGGTAAAAAGTCCAAAATGCGTCCATTTTCCGGTCAATCTCCGTCAATAGTTTTTGTGCAAAATCACTTTGGTTACAAATCTTTACTAAATCAAGATATTAACTATTTTTAACAAGAATTCACAAAAAGAACGCGTTAAAATGGGGTCCTTGGAGTAAATTGGGGGTTTTGGGTAAAAGTGATTTGAAGATAAAATAGAGATGTTATACTGTTCTTGGGTAAAGTCCCTTTAATGGTTTATGTTTAATTTGAGTAATTTTGGGTTTCATCATATAATCAAGATATAATCATATGATGATTAGAGATAGTGATGAGTATGATTCATGGGTTGTGTAAATTAGGGCTGTAAACGAACATGACAAACACAAACTAAGCCTTGTTCATGTTCGTTCGTTTAATTTTAACCGGACAAATAAACAGATATGAACATTTAAACGGACGAATTTTCTTGTTCATGTTCGTTTACTACGAAAATGAATTGTTCATGTTCGTTCATTAAGCCACTAAACGAACGTGAAACGAACATAAACGATCAAACAAAAATGAACATACAAACAAACATAAACTTTATTAAATTATGCACAATATATTGTTTTATAAACGTTGTTTTGTTTAAACAAGCCAATTTTAAAATTATACAATTGAAAGATATGATATACGAACATAAATGAATGTTACGAACGCATAGTCGGACGTTCACGAACATAAATGAATGGACGCAACTTTTATTCATGTTCGTTCATTTAACTAAACGAATGTAAACTATTCTTCATGTTCGTTCGTTTAGTAAACGAACATAAACGAACTTATTACCAAATGGTTCATGAAATGTTCATTGAGTGTTCAGTTCGTTTACAATTCTAATGTAAACCCTTGTTGATGGAATTGCATTAATGTGATAATAAGTATTTATAATGATATTTGAGTAGGAATCAAGGATTGATGATGATGGTGCCTTTGATTATTTTAATTATGGATGTGAGGTATGTAAACCGGTTATAATGTAAAATTATTAGAAGGCTTGAGCTTTATGTGCCTAGCATAATGTTGGTAGGAGGCTCGTTGGCATAACTAGCTATGGTAGCTAGTGATAGAATAGTTGCGAATCAAGTTCAGGTATATGTTGACTATGTTGTAATAGAACGACGATGTTTAAAGTGGTTATGAGCAAGTGTTAGTGAGGATGTTGTGTTGGTTAAATGGTTTATGCAAGTACAAGTGTAATCGCCCTTTGAACTAATATTGATAGACCATGATGCATGATAAGGATATATACGATACCTTTTTAAGGGGTCATTTAAGCCAAAAGTCATATGTAATTGATCAAATATTGCTCTTAATCGTTTCTTTTTGCATTTTAGGTACTTGCAACGTGAATTATAGAAACCTGCGTGTTTTTGACCAAAAAATGACAAGAAAACGAAGAAAAACGACCAAGTCAAGAATCTGTCAAAGTGGAGACCTGACGGCGTAACACCACATAACCTGACGCTGTCACTTGTTTTTGGAGACCCAGTGATGAGTGCTCAAACACTCATCATTTTTGGTCAAATCTGAGCTGCAAAACATTTAAAAACACCCAATAATGCATCAAAATACTGGAAATATTTCAAAATTGTATTTTATATGTTTTAGATGCAAAATGAGTAAAAACAGTTGAAAAACGATCAAAGTTTGCATAATTGGCAGTTTCAGTCCCCCAACTTTCAAAAATTGGCAAAAATAGTCCCTAAGCACTTAGTTTAAAAGAAAAGTCACCAAAGGTCCTTTTGAAATCATAAGTTGTCATATTTAGTCCTTTGGTGAAAAATTCTAAAAGTTTACAAGTTTAGTCCCTGGAGTTTCAAAATTGCCAGATTTGGTCCCTGGTGGGAATTTTTGGATGAAAAATCATTTTTAGGTCCGTGGGAAATCACAAGTTGGCAAATATGGTCCTTGGGTAAAAGGTTTGGAGAAATTACTGTTTTGGTCCCTCTAGTTTCACATTTGGCATTTTTAGTCCCTGGGAAATTAAAATTGTAAAATTACATGAAAGGTCTTTGTGGAATTATAACACGGCAGGAATAGTCCTTTGAATCAAGTTTGGAAAAGTGGGCAAATTCAGCCCCTCATGTTTCAGAAATTACACATATGGTCCTTGTGATTCCTAAGTCTTAAATAAACAAACAAACCAATCCACACCAAATTACCCAAGCTCACCAATTAACCCTCAACCCACCACACAAGCCCAAGTCCCATTTAATATCCACCCCAGGGTCAAACTATAGTCAAACAAACATCAACCACTGTTCACCCCTCCTTCTTCCCGGTTTTCCTGCACTGTGTTCCCCCTCCTCCATTTATTATCTTCACCAAATTCTCACCTTCCCCCACTATCCAACCCTTACAACCCCCTCCTCATTAATACCCCAACCTGCCTACCTAACCCACTCAAAAACTACCACACCCGTTTTCCCGCCAAAAGGAGTTTCAAGGGCTGTGATCAAAATTAAGCCATCCTACGGCTCACAGAGGAGTGGGAAAGAGAGTGAGTGTCTCCAGGGTTTATAAAAGAAAAGAAAAATGAAGAAGCAGCAATCAATTAAAGTAGTATTAGTTTAGTCTTAGTCTTGTAGTGTTAATTGTAGTGTAATTTTAATTATGTAATCTTTTTCCTTTGAATCTTTCAACTTAGTTTACATTTGTAATTTCAATTTTCAAGTTAAATTAAAGTCTCATTTAAGTTTATGCAAAATTCAAATTTTCATTCAAATTCTCAAGTAACTTGTAATTTGATTTAAATGTTCTTTATTTAATCTCAGAATGTTAGTCTAAGTTTGTTAAGGTTGTTTGAAATCAAAGAAAGCAGAAAATCAGAAAAGAAAAGAAAAAGAGAAAAATACAAAAAAAAAAAAAAAAAAAAAAAAAAAAAAAGGAGTAAAATAAATAGGAATCAACAAGAAGAAACAGAAGAAGAAGTGGAATCTTGGTTATTCTTGGTTTAGTGACCTCAGGGAGGTGTTAGGTTTAGTGTAGTTTCATGATCCTTGGCGTTTGATCTCAAAGAAAGCACTTGTAAGTTTTAAACTTCCAATTTTTCTTTTTACTGTACCTTAGTTTATTAGGTGATTATTTTACATTTCTATGCTTAAGTAAGTTTATCTAATCATATTGAGTCATAAGAGTTTGGTTTCCTGGTTCTTATTACCTATTTGCTTCAAAAATCCACAAACAGTCACTATTAAAGGGTGTTTGGATTTGTTGTGTTGTCTGGGATCCTTTGTGCTATTGTTATGGTTGTTTGTTATTTCATGTTTCTTTAGTGTATCTTAGAACATTAGGACCATAAAAACCTGTGACCATTTGGTAAAAAGTCAAATTCATCAAAAATCTTTCATAACTGCCAACTGTGTAGATTTTAAGATCCAGATTGCTCATATCAATGCATAAGCTGTTGTATAAGCTTGTTTTAGTCTCACTTTAACATATTTCATCATTCTCAGTAACTAGGAATCAACCAAAACTCAAAATAGTCAATTTAGTAGTTTATATCAAAAAGTCAAAATATCCATTTGTGCAAAAAACCAAAAATGGCAAGATTTATTGTGATTTTTGTGTAAGGTTTCAAGCCCTGAGCTTTTCACATGATATAATATCCCAGCTGAACTTTAGAATCCCACCTTTAGCTTATTTTTGCAAATTTTTCTGTAGGTCCCACATTAGCTCAAACACACCTGCAGGGGAAGCACCTCCCCTGCACCACAAACCCAGTCAAACGCCCCATTTGCAAATGCATGTCCTGACCTCATTAGTGGGCCCCACACCTTGAAATTTGGCTTATTGGAAAGCCAATAAGCCAAACTTCAAGGTTCTTAGCTTATTTCTGTGTTTAGAACCCATTAAGTAGGGCTGCACCATCCATCTATTTTGTTCCATCTGCTTGTATGATGAGGTTTCAGTATGAAGTCCCAAAGTTCATGCCCTCCCCTAGTGATCATTAGTGGGACCCAGGGGCTGGACTTTAGCTTTTTAGAGAGCTTATCTTGGTAGCTTTTAGGATTAGCTTTTGGTTTGGGCTTCTAAGCTTTCCTGTGGGCCCCACAAGGCCTGGAAGTTGGACCTTCCAACCTGTTTGGTGTTCAGGTTTTGGCTTAATGCTTAACTGCTTATTGCAGCTTATTGCTTAAGCTTTTCTGTTTCCTCTTGCTTATTTCAAGTCACCATTAATCTATTTGTAGCTTATTTCCTTCTGTAGAACCTTGGTATAGCTTTTTATGTAGCTTTTGCAAAATCCCAAAGTCCTAATAAGCCTTATTACCCAACTGTTAAGCACTTTGGGTTTCATTCTGCTTATTTATAAGCTTTCAGCCATAGTGTCTTTTTTTTAAGTTGTTTATTTTAAGTATTTAAAGAGTTTTGTAAAAGAAAATTTTAGAAAAAACCAAATTTAAAAATAGTGATAGCTTCTATTTAATAGGATTTATCTTTTTAATTTTTCTTTTCAGTTTATTAATAAGCACTTCATCATTTTATATTTTTCTTAATTTTCTTTTACCTTAAATTATTTTCAGTAATTTTCCTAGATTTTTCTCTTTTCATTTGATAATTATTAGAATTAATATTAGTTTAATTAAATAGTTAAGTAATATTAGTAATTAAATAGTTTTCTTAATTTTTATTTAACAACAGTAGGTTTTTATATTTTTCCTAGGTTTTATAAATCATTTAGGATTTTTAGAAAATAGTTTCTTAAATTCTACTGTTCACTTTTTAATTTTCTTAATTAATTTAGCTAATTTAGATATTAATTAATAATTAAGTAAATAATTAGTAAAATAGTCTAAATATAATTTTTAGAAACTTTTTATAATTTTTTAGGATTCCTGTAATGGTTAATTAGATTTATAAAAATTTTCATAATTATCTAAGTCATTTTAGTATCTTTAGTAATTTAAATTAGTTTAATTAGTTAATTAATATTAAATTAGTAATTAATTAATATAAACTTCACAAAAAGACAAAAACACATATTTTTAATTTTAAAATTTGTTTTTAGTTATTTTATAATTTTAGAAATTAAATTTTCATTTTTCTAGTATTAAAATACTATTATATTGTATTTAACTTATTTAAATATTAATAATTAGTATTAAATAGTATTTAATTAATATTAAATAATTAATTAGTGTAAAAAATTCATTTTCTTTTTCTAAAAATTTTCTTTTATCCTTAGGTTTGTAAAAAAGTCATTTTCACCCCTTGAGGGTTTTCAGATTTCAGTTTTCACTTTTTATTTTGTACGTTTACGTTATTTTAAATGTAAACGTACGCGTTTTTAGATATTAAACGTTTCTAAGTATCTAGTTTTCACGTAATCACTCATATAGCTTATTTAAGCTATTTCTTCTTATATTCCTTGGTTTAATCAATCACAAACCCCTTTCTGTCCAAATTCACCCGATCACAAACCCGTTTTGAATACAATTCACACCTCGTCGGGACATAACGACCCGGGGAAACCCCTATACTTCCACGGAGATTGACTCTAGGTAGTTTGACTTAGTTGACCATCACCTGGTCAGTTTAAGTTGACTGTTTAGAGTCAATCACCCAGACTCTTTGCAATTTTATAACGTGACGGCTCAGAAGTTTTTACACGTGACAGCCTCAAGCCAGAACTCACGGTGTCATGACGGCGATTACACAGACAAAACCCTAAATTGGAGGTGAGTTGACGGCATCACAATTTTTGCAAGTGACGCCGTCACAAGTGTATTCTTATATATATTTTCCGTATTTTTCTCATTCATGGTAACATCTTGAAGTAATAATTTGAAGGACAAAACCCTAGCCGAATTTCAGAGCTTTTGTACTGTTTTTGTAGCCCTTTTCACCCATGTGTAATTGAAGACAAGTTATTCGTTTAATCATTCTATATGTCTATGTATTGTTTGATTATTTGTTTTTTTTTTCTTCGTTAAAATATGCTAGGCTAGATTTACTTGTGTTTGCTTAGATCTAATGAAACTTAGTTATTAATCATTGATTTTTCATCTCTTGTTTAATTGATTGTTTAGCGTTAGGAGTAGGAAAACTGGATATTTTTTTATATGTGTTAGCTTGAACATCTTACTAAATGCAACCATAGAGTGCACTATTGGTTTTTCTCGTTGTATTTATTGCATGAATGCGGCTTATAGATTCTGGAAAACTTAATATACTTTAAGGTTTTTAGGGGGAGACTTATATGTTCATAGAGTTGGGGACTTCGGCACTTCCCTACGACCAATATTAAGGAATTCAACACTTTAATTAAAACAAGGACATGACAATTCGACAAATCAGTAGGAGATAACTAGGCAACTAGGGAGTAAGGAAATCTAAGTAAACACGTTTCCTTATTATAAGAGTTACCACTTTACTTTTCTTGTTTATCATTTTAATTTTATTTTAGGGATAATTCTAAAAATACCCCTGTTTTAGTTTATTAGCTAGTAGCTAAACCATCCACTCTTCAAACCTCGAGAATTTAAATTGCTTTTCATAAAATATAAAAATACAAAAAGACTCATTCCTCACTTTTAGACCTATCTCGACATACACTTTGGCCTTCACATACACTATTCCTCTAGAGAATGATCAATCCGATGTGTCTTACCTATACTACACTACAGCGGTTAGAACACTGCCTAGGAGGATTGTAAAACTTTTTAGGAGGTCTTACAACCACCGCATCAATGCATAAATGTGTAAATAATGTATGCTGATCTGTTATTTCCGTTTACTTACTAAGCATAATGCTTACGGTTTAGCTGTTTAACCGTTTTGTAGGTTTTTTTATACGTATTTAAAACATTCCTTTTTTAAAGGGTCATTTAGTCCCTAAACTCCTATGTATTTGATCAATTATTGCCCTAAATTGTTTATTTTTGCATTTTAGGTACTTGGGACGCAAAAACCGCAAATTGAAGTATTTTTGGCTATTTTGGACGAAGAAACAAAAAAAAATGACCAAGTCGTGAATTCGTCAGGAATGGGACCCTGACGGCATCACAAGATACAACGTGACACTGTCACTTGTACTTGAAGATGATTATTTGGTGAAAATTCTACACGTGACGACTCAGACTTATTGGACAGTTTTGAAGCTAACGGTGTCACAAATGATATAGTGACGGCGTCACAAAGGTGACACATCAACAAATGAAACCCTATTGACGGTGGGAAAACGGCGTCACAACCCATAACGTGACGCCGTCACATATGTAATTTTATATATATTGTTTTGTTTATTAGTTGCTTAATTTGTCTTTTATTACTTGTTTTATTGTTTATTTGTTGGACATGTTGTAAGCAATAAAAGAGTAATTTTTATAAAGAAAATTAATTGGACTAATAATGGTGAAATTTTAAGTGATAAATTATGATTCTTGCAAGGTCTTATGTGCCGACAATGGTTCGCTTTGCACGGTAATTGGCTCCCAGGCGAGACTAGCAAGATTCATACTTTATACATGTTTTAAGATTTAATTCATAAACTTTTGCTTGATTGATGTTTTTGTACACATGGTTCTAAAAGTAAGCCTTCTATAGACAAATTCATAGTGATGGTAAAAAGGTTTGGAAAGAGCCTAGAGTCTACCTTGGTTATCACACTTATGAATGCATCTTGAACGACTTTCTTATATCTCCATTCTTTGTACAATATCATTTTAAAGGTAATTTACCTCAATTCCACTTTTGTGGATGATAATTGTAGGTACTTCTTTAATTGGTGAACCCGATACCTCAAGTAAAACTTTTTGAATTAATCTTAGAAAATTGGAAATAAAAAGGTTTTGAAAATTTATGTTATGAAGATGAGTGCATGCATCTTTATACATGTTTTGATTGTCATATCTAACAAATACCCTATAAAATTTAAGTTACATGCCATCTAACTATAAGAGACACTTGAAATTATTATTTGGTAAACGTGAGACCTAGGCTAAATTTTAATGACAAGGTAAAATTCTATTATTGTAGTGTGACCAGATATTGATATTTTACATGTTTCTAAGTTAGACTACTTAATTAAGTTGTGCGTGAGACCTATAACTTAAGGCATGAGATGGGATGAAACATGCTTACACTGCAAATTAATGAATCAATTTGATGTAATTCCCATAATAATCTAGGAATTGGAAAACTTGTTTGCCAATTATTGTTTAACAGATTACCATCTTTTATACTTTCATTACTAGCAGATCAACTGATGTAGTGAAATCTATGAAAAGTTGGATCCTAGATTTTCAAGAAAATTATGTGGTTATATGAATATATCCGTCGGTATTATATTTTCTAGAAAATATGTATTATCGAAAATACTAATGTTTGAACTTTTTTCTGTAGAAATGGCTTAACCCGATAACACCATTGTTGTTTCTGCTTTCAAGAGTCATCTTGAAAGGGAAAAACTGACTGGGAAAAATTTCAATGATTGGCATAGATCGCTCAGAATTGTCTTGAGGGCGACTGATAAGCTCGATTACTTGAATACTGCTTGCCCTGACCATCCTGCTGATACTGCACCTGAAGCAGAGAAAGCTGCATGGTACGTTGAGTACAAGAAGTATAATGAGGTTGCTTGTTTAATGCTAACTAGTATGGATGCTAAGTTACAAAAGCAGTTTAAGTACTATTATCCATACAATATGCTTCAGGAACTCAAGAAAACTTATGAGAAATCACCAGCAGTTGAATTGTATGACCTGCTCGATCAATTACACAGCTGTAAACATGGTGATTGGAAACCTGTAAGTGATTACGTGTTGATGATGAAAGGCTTCTTTGATCAACTCCACAGACTCGACTTCGGTTACCCCGAGAATGTGCAAGTGAACCTAATCAATAGGACCCTTAACAAGGACATTAAAGGTTTTGTTCAAAACTTCAACATGAATTGCTCGGGGAAGACAGTCTCAGAATTACTCGCAATGCTGGTAGATTATGAGAAAGGTTTTCCACCTCAGGGCAAGGCTCCTACTCCTCAAGTGTTGGCAATTCAAGGAGGTAGGATCTAGAAGAAATCGCAAGCGAAGAAGGGTAAGGGAATGGTTGATAAAGGCAAGCAGGTCATGGCCTATCAACAAAATCCTAAGGTGAATCATCATCAACCCAAGCAGAACAAGGTGAATCCTCCGAACAAGAAGGATCAGGCTTGTCACCACTATCATGAGAAGGGCCATTGGAAACGCAATTGTCCACTCTACATTCATGAATTGCGAAAAAAGAAGCAGAAGAATGTAGCTGGTAACCCCAGTACTTCAGGTGCATTCTTTATGATTGAATTATTTACTTTAACTCATAAAAAGTCCTGGGTATATGATACGGACTGTGGTATTCATATTTACAATACTATGCAGGGGTTTAGAGTTGAGAAGAGGCTTGCATATGGACAACAATATCTGCACGTTGGTAATGGAGCAAATGCAGCTGCTGAAGCTATAGGCGTATTTGAATTAGTTTTGCCTTCGAGCTTAGTACTATATTTGAATAATTGTCGTTATGCACCTTCAATTGTTAGGGGTGTAGTTTCCTTTTCTTGTTTATTGGATCTTGGTTTTCAACATACTATCAATGGCAATGGAATTTCTGTTTCGTTTAATAATGTTTTTTTATTTTAATGCTATTGTTGTGAATGGTATTCTTGAATTTGATTTGAATGTATCCAATGATTGTAATAATTCAATGTATAGCATCAATAATAAGAGAATCAAGAAAGGTCTGGATTCATCTTATCTTTGGCATTATCGACTTGCACATATAGGCAAGGCTCGCATGGAAAAGCTGCAACGCGATGGGCTTTTGCAAGATATTAATGATGAATCATATGATAAATGCGAATCTTGTATATCTGTTAAGATGACTAAGAAACCTTTCAATAACCGTATGGAAAGAGCTTCTGATCTACTTGGTCTAATTCACACAGATGTGTGTGGACCACTTAGACATGTGTCAAGGAGGGGTGCTAGCTACTTCTTAACATTTACGGATGATTGTAGTCGTTATGGTTATGTTTATTTACTTAAACAAAAACATGAGGTGTATGAAACATTCAAAGTGTTTAAAGCAGAAGTAGAATTGCAAACCAGAAAAAAGATTAAAGCTCTTCGTTCCGACAAACGTGGTGAATACCTGAGTCAAGAGTTTAAAGATTTTCTAGCTGAGAATGGAATTGTCCAACATCTCACTTCTCCATATACTCCACAACGAAATGGTG
Source organism: Artemisia argyi (assembly GCA_030686995.1). Taxonomy (NCBI): domain Eukaryota; kingdom Viridiplantae; phylum Streptophyta; class Magnoliopsida; order Asterales; family Asteraceae; genus Artemisia; species Artemisia argyi. The sequence goes on along the minus strand of CM060694.1, from coordinate 55,291,540 downwards.
TTTACATTGATAGATATGGTACGATCTATGTTTAATCTTACAACTCTTCATTTTTCGTTTTGGGATTATGCCTTAGAATCTGCAGTTCGCATTCTAAATATGGTTCCAACTAAGAAGGTGGATAAGACACCATATGAGTTATGAACCGGAAAAGTGCCTAACTTGTCTTATCTAAAGATCTGGGGTTGCGAGGCGTTTGTTAAACGTGACTCAGCAGATAAACCCCAATAAAGATCTGTAAAATGCATCTTTGTAGGATACCCAAAGGAAACAATGGGTTACTACTTTTATTACCCACATGAAAACAAAGTTTTTGTTGCAAGGTAAGGAGATTTCTTGGAAAAGGAATTCATATCTCAAGAATTCAATGGGAGATTTTATGATCGGGAATACGATCAGGTAGATGCATTACTTTCTGAAAACACTAGCCAACTTCCGGTAGAACCTAAAAGCTTAGGTCCTCCACCAGAAGTTGAAGTGGTTCCCATTCACAGATCTGTAAGAACTGTGAAAGCTCCTGAACGTCTATTTCTTAACGTAGAGTGTGAGGAAACTATGCTAGGGGATCTTGATGAACCTTCTAGTTATAGAGCTGCTATAAATAGTCTTGAAAAGGAAAAATGGCCAGTTGCTATGAATAGGGAAATGCAATCCATGAGAGATAATGAAGTCTGGATTGAAGTAGACCTTCCTCCTAATGCCAAGGTAGTTGGGAGTAAGTGGCTCTTCAAAAAGAAAACTGACATGGATGGCAACGTATACACCTATAAAGCTCATTTGGTAGCTAAAGGCTTTACTCAAACTTTTGGTGTTGACTACGAGGAGACCTTTTCTCTTTTAGATGACATTAGGGCTATTAGGATTCTCATAGCTATAGCTGCTTACTATGACTATGAGATTTGGCAAATAGATGTCAAAACCGCCTTCTTAAATGGTCGCCTAGATGAAGACATCTATATGGCACAGCCTGAGGGGTTTGTGAATCCGGAATTCCCAAATCATGTATGCAAACTTCAAAGATCCATTTATAGATTGAAGCAAGCATCATGAACAATGGAATAAAAGATTTGGTAGTGAGATTAAAAAGTATGGATTCACTCAAAATCTTGATGAGCTATGTGTATATCACAAAGCTAGTGGGAGTGATGTAATTTTTCTTATTTTATATGTCGATGACATATTGATCATGGGAAAAGACATTCCAAGTTTGCAAAAGGTTAAGGCATATCTTGGAAAGTGTTTTTCTATGAAAGATTTAGGGGAAGCTGCATTTATTCTTGGAATCAAAATTTATAGAGATAGATCTCAGCGATTAATTAGATTAAGTCAAAGCTTACATTGATAAAATATTGAAGAGATTCAATATGCAAAATTCCAAGAAAGGATATTTGCTAATGCGAGAGGAACATGGCTTAAGCGGCAAAGTTTGTGTTTCAACACCTGCAGAGGTGGAACGCATGAAGAGAGTCCCTTATGCTTCGGCTGTGGGATCTATTATATATGCGGTGAAAATTACAAGGCCTGATGTGGCATTTGCTTAGAACTTGACCACTCGATATCAACAGAATCCGGGTGAACTTCACTGGACTGCTGTTAAGAATATTCTTAAGTACCTTAGGGCTACTAAAGATATGTTCGTGGTATATGGAGGAAATCCAGATGCAGAACTTGATGCTACAGGTTATTGTGATGCTTGTTGGAAAGGTGATAAAGATGATACGAAGTCTCAAACGGGTTACGTCTTTGTCATTAACGGAGGAGCTGTGGATTGGAGGAGCAAGAAGCAGAGTACATTAGCGATGTCTGCAACAGAAAGTGAGTACATAACTGCTTCAGAAGCTGCAATGGAAGCCGTTTGGATTAGGAAATTTGTTTCGGGGATTGGAGTTATGCCATCGATTCAAAGACCTATAAAATAATATTGCGACAACTCAGCTGCAATTACATTTACCCATGAACCTGGAATAATGAAAGGCACCAGACATTTCCCGATTAAACATCATTATGTTCGAGAACAAGTCAAAATAGGTGAAATCGAGTTACTCAAAGTTCACACAGATGAAAACTTAGCAGATCAATTAACAAAGCCTCTACCTGACACTAAGCTTTATAAGCATGCTGGAGGCTAGGGCTCCGTTTAGCTGAAAGTTTCATGCCCATTTGTGATTAGCATTTGGATAAAGGATGTAATGTACGATTATTATTTTAATGAAATAAAATATTGTTTATGTTTATTTATCGTTGTCTTAATAATATATCCTGTATTTGCATGTTTAAATTCATGAATAAATTATTATTCTAAATTGTCCCTTGTCGGTTAATGATATGGGATATCATTAAATTAAGACAAATCTGAGCATTGCTTAGAATATACTTGAAAGTATATTGATGCGTAGTCATACCAATGTCACATGATATTCAATGAATTGAATATAGGACTTATCCCAACTTTATGATTTCACATTATGGGGATTGTCATTAAAGTGAATCATGTTTTAAAATTATTCTCAGACTTGAGATACCAGATAAGTGTCATGGATGTAGTGCATTTCTGTGAAACAATTTACCGCTATCCGTAAATGGTAGTCATAAGGATTGTTTTCAGAAGTGTTGCAAAGTTCCTGGGTTATTCTTATAGTCAAGAAAGAATTTGTTCATTCGAATTTGTTTTGGAGTTTAATACCGCTGGCCGCTCGTAGGATTGACAAAATATTTGCGTGGTCATGCCCAAAGTCTATCTGGAATACGTTCAGATGTTTTGGTGATTTTGTTCAATCATATATAAACGAGAAACAGAAATTTAATAAAGAATGACTTAAACCCATATCTTTATTAATGTGGTATTAGAAACAAAAGGATAATAATAATGATGAATCATTAAAGGTTTTATCCAGGAAACAAACCTCGAGTTGGTCTAGGGGCATTGGCGTGTTGCTAGACGCTTCCCAATATCATTAAGCTATTAATAGATATCCAAGTGGGATCTGTTAGAGTTTGGATAAATATTAATATTCGTATGACTCGAATCGAACTCGAGACCTCGAGATTACACACATTACAAATGAGAATTAAGTGTAATAATTGATATATATTAATTGTTATATATATAATTATTTGAATGCAAGAAATGGCTAACGGTCGTTAGTATTTAACGAAATGGACTAACGGTTAAACGAGAAGGAATAGAATGAAACAAGGAGGCAAGAAGGATCCGGAAGGACCCTTTGGGGTTCCTTCGCCGGTCGACCCAACACAAAAGGGGGCAACCCTTTGCCCTAACTTGTCCTCCAAGATACTCATTCACTATATATACAAAACCAAGGTTATTTGTTTTTCACCTTTTGTGCACACACACACGTAACCTTAAAAAGTTTTTCTCCTTCTTTTGTGTCCCTCCAAGCCGATCGGTTCTAAACCTCAAGGGGCGTTTGGATCAAAATTTTATTACAAAATTTCTTGTATTCGTTTACTAGCATAAACCTTAATTTGCTATAATTTGTGTGTACAAGAACGAGGTAACAACTCACTATAGTTGTTATCAAGGAATCGATCAATAAAACGGAAAGGGATTGATCATTGATTCATATAAACCATAATTAGGGTTCATCTTTATTATTCAAGGTTATTCAAGAGATTCTTGTTCAGCTAGAATCCCACGTTACGTTCCTATTATGTTTATGTTAATCTTTAATATGTTATAGATGATCATTCGCTTCCGGATATGTGTTTTACCTGTTTACATGATTGTCATGGTTTATTTATTCTAACACTCTCCGAATGACTTAGCATGTTTCTTTGTCTTATTTTAGGCTATAGTATGTTTTTAGAAGTATCCGATCTATCACTCACCTAGGTTCTGATTAGAGGTGGCAAAACGGGCGGGCGGGGCGGGCACGGGCTACGGGCTAAACGGGGCTATGGGCTAAACGGGCTACGGGCTAAACGGGCGCTGACTAAATGGGCGCGGGTCAAACGGACGCATATTATACAAATCACTTTAGAAAAGACTTAAAACAACAACAAAAATTCCTCAAACGTAACACGTCATTTATATTTAAGTAATATATGCATAAGTTTTTCATTAAATGTTCTACAATTGAGAGAAAAACATGTGTGCCCATTATACCCATTTAACTTCTAAATGGGCAATAAATACTCATTTCAAAAAAAAGAGGAGGCCCAAATGTACCCAAATTTTTTAAAAATGTGCCCGTTTAGCCTATTTTTTTGATTTTTGGCACAAATTGCCACCTCTAGTTCTGATCAATGCAATCCATAGCAGGATCATGTATACATTACACTACATATATTCACCCCCTTGATACGTGTATAATAATATACATATGCACATACAAACGTATTTAATTTTCGTATACAATATGTTATCAAGTTGCACAACTTGCATAACTCCATCATTGTAAACTCCATCATTGTAAGGTATGACCCCCCATGTAGAGAGGGTTTCCCTAACAGCCCCCATCTGATATTCAATATAAGCCAGAAGTGGTTTTTATAAAGATTAGCTGCATACACAATATCCAAGCTTTGCAATCCACCTAACCCCTCTTACTATATACTCCGTTAGAATCATTTTTATAATACAAGTATAAAGCCATCCTGCTCCACTATATATATAACTTATATTACATTCCACGTTCCCTAATCTTCCACGTACATTCACTAATTAAAATAAGTGTATACTTCTATTAATTAAGCTGCAACTTAATTGAGAGAAACCAAGAACGTGACTTTATACCAAAAGTATTGATTATTTAAAGGAAAATGGGGATAAGGATACGTATTGCCTCGCAACCAAAATAAAAAGAAAACAAAATGAAATTAAAGTCTATTAATTTGAGTGGGTGTTTGTTCAGGTAAGCCACTGTATAATTCATACGGTATGGGGTCTAGTGTGCTGAAACTAACGAAAAGTTTGCATGTCGTTGCGAATTTTTGAAGGGAAATAATTTACACACTCTTTTAATTGATTGCACATTTTAAATTAGAGTGTTTTACCATTTTTTTTTGGGTAAAAGGTCAACGACTCGGTAAATATATTACTCCAAAAAACATTTAAGTACAACGAATATGAGTGAATCCCATATCTCAGCCCGTTACATGGGCGAAAAGCTTAAATAACAAGATACTTCCTATTTTCTAGATAAGAAAAACAAAACCACTACCACATAATATTAAAAGACTCGAACAAACATATAAACTACTTCCTACGACCTTGGAGATTAAAGCCATAAATGGCATTAAGAGCATCCAATTCCCCTGGAAGATCGTAAATTTGCTTCGAGTAATCATCATAGTCCTCAAGCTCATCTTCACGCTCATGGCCTCCACCAAAAAGATTTGTTGATTCGTCGAACGTGTTAAGAACCTCCTCATCCTCACTATCAGAAACCACAACTTCACCCACCTTGGAAAATGGGTTAACCCTCTTAGTGACAGAGGCGGACGGAATAGGATGACCATCATCATCCACAAGAGTAGCTTTCCCATCGATAAGAAGCTTTTCAAGTTTACTAATTTTCTCAACTATAGGAGTAGAACCAACTTCCTTAGTTCCCATTGAATCACTCACAAGCGGTTCTTGTGATGTAGTACCAGTCTTAACCGACTCATCCGCATTAACTTCCATTGTAAGGCCAGCATCCACATCCTTGTTGGTGTCATAAGTAGGAATACCAAACGTATCCGTATCATCCATATTAAGAGCATCAAATTGGTTAGATGTAGAAATCTTAGTACCACTAGAACTAGCCACATCAGAAGTCTTCTTCTTAGTGCCACCAGCTTTCTTAGGTTCAGGAGGAGTCTTTTTGGGTTGATACTGAAACTGCTTACCCACAACAGGTTTAGTAAACCCCCTTGACCCGAAATTGTAGGACCACCTTGCTTTCCTTTCTTCTTGTGATTGACAGTCTTGAAACTATCATTAACAGGCTTAGTAGGCTGAACAGGAGGTATAACAACTGTAGGACAATCAGTCAAAGTATGACAAAATATCTTACACTTGTCACAACGAGGTGGTTGCCACTCGTATTCAACCCGTATCTTCTCAATAGTCGAACCCGTACCATCAAGTAATGGTATCTCAACAGTGAGGCTGTCCCGAAGCACCTCATCCGATCTTACTTCTATCATGCATCTTGCAAAACTACTACGGCCCCACGATTGAAAATGTGTAAAAATAATATGAGAGTATAAAAATCAAGACACTCTAATTAGAGTGTGCCAATCAATTTAAAAAGTGTGCAAATCACTTCTTATTTTTGAAACATTAACCGAAAACCACATAAGTCTATGTAAGCTTAAACAAACACCCTTGGTTAAAGTATTCATTTTGGTTGCTTATTTTATTTTTGTGTTGTCAATATATATTACTACATTGCATTATAAATTACATAATAATTATTGAGTGCTCAGAATTTTTATTTTAAATAAAACTTTGTTACTTAATCTATTAATAAAATTATATTGAGAAGTATTTGTTACATGAAATGTTTATCTTTTTTCTTGTCACTAGCTAAGTTACTAAGACAAAATGCCAGTATATATTTATTTTGTTGTTTATTGGTAGTTTTATTGACAATTTTATAAATACTCGAAATTATATGTATTTCTAACATATAAGTTTTAATAAAAGCATAAATTTTTATAAGATACTATTGATGTGTTTATCTCATAACATAATATTTTGCCTTATAGTTTGAATTTATATTCTCAACTTATGTTATACTTGGTACTTTTATTAAAGCGGACTTATTTGTGCTAATCAGCTTGTGAATGACCTTGCTCAAATGAGAGGACATGAGTTTCGATAAGACTTTATACATGCAACCAATCAAGCTAATAGGATGATAGTCTCCAGTATTGAACGGGTCTAAGTTCTTTGGAATTAGAACAATAAACAAAGCGTTACAACCTTTTTTTAGACAACCATACTTCTCAAAGTAATTAATAAAATTGAAGAACCCAAACTATCGTTGGTACTACTCCCTTTCTAGCAGTGGCGAATTCTGTGTGAAAGAAGTTCGGATTGCCATTGATGATATGACTCTCCCCTCCCATCTCGAGCCTACAAGGTGGGTTAAGTTTATCCTTATTAAGATTAATATTTTCGTGTGGCGAGCCCGTCATGATTGTTTGCCTACTAGACATAACTTGGTTCGTAAGGGTGTTGTCTTGGAGTCTACCTTTTGCCCGGTTTGTCTTTCGAGTGTAAAGGATGTTCACCATATTCTATTTCGATGTTCTTTAGCTCAGGAGGTGCTTCACCGTGTGTGTCGATGGTGGGAGATGGATTTTCAGCATTGGACTTCATTTTCGGAATGGGAGGTTTGGTTTTCTGCTATTAAGCTTCCGGTTATTGTTAAAAGATTAATGGAAGGCGTCTTCTATGTTGCTTGGTGGTTCATCTGGGGATTTCGGAATCGCTCTTTATTTGATGATAATAAGCCATCTAGATCGAAGCTTTTTGATGATATTGTATTGATGCGTGGGAATCGCAACAGGCTTTACCTCTCGAGGGATCTCGAGAAGCTTACAACCCCCACCAGGCAGTGTACCTGATCGTTGTAGTATAGTATAGTGACAAGTACCGGGGGATTGATCGTTCAGCTTAGGAATAGTGTCGCTAGGATTAGAAAGCCTAAATTACTAGTTCTAAAGGTGAGGGAAGATTTTTTTTGTGTTTTTATATTTTTATGAAAGCAAGTAAAATCTCGGGTTTTGAAGGAGTGGGCGGAATTAGTTGCTATTCAACTAACCCAAAACTAATATATAATCAAAATAAAATACTGAAAATGAAATTAAACTAATTATTACAAAGGTTGTGAGCAGTAATTGGAGAAATTGTGTTTACTTAGACTTCATTACTCCCTAGATATCTTTTACACGTTAATTACTTGTTATAATTACATGGATGACGGATCGTATTCCTTAATACCATTCATGGGGTGGCATACATAACTCCCCAATTCTATGAGCTCTTATCTCCTCCTACACCATGACCCAGCACAACTATAGGGATTGTAAACAGTGGCTCATGCATTAAATACAACCAATAAAGACCTAGTACGCCTCGGTTCATGTTTCTTAAGACGTTCAAGCATGTTACCATTTGGAGATCTGCCAGTTTTCTTAAGCCTAACATATAAAATCATTCATCCAAGACAAGAATAAACAAGTAATCAACACATAATCAACATCTAGGTTTCATTAGATCTAAGCAAACACAAAAGAGATCTAGCCTAGCATAATGGAATTGAGACAAGAACAAGATATAGACAACCAACACATAGACATATTGATTGAATTAGAAGAATACTTATCTCAATTACAATGCAAGGTATCAAGGGTTTGGAACCCTTGAAAAACCTGTAAAAGAGGCACCAAATTCGTCTTTAGGGTTTCACCAAAACTTCTCTCTCTTTTTAATGTAAAAACTAGAAAACTATATATAGGAAAACTGAGCTGACGGCGTCAAGACAACCATGTGACGCCGTCACCTCGCTGCCAAATACTTCCTCGGACGGCCCTGATCTACTTATGACGGCCTATGTGACGCCGTCACCAACCACGATATTTTATTCTTGGCCTTTTGACGCCGTCAGGATGACTTTTGACGCCGTCATCAACTACGGTATTTTATTCTTGATGTCTGACGCCGTCAAGGCATTACTCTTGACGCCGTCACCTAGTGCTTCCAGCATGGAAAATTGATACTTTGCCGTTTTCTTCACTTTTATGCTCCAAAAACGTCCAAAATGGCTTCTTTTCCAGAATTCACTCTCCAAGTACCTAAAATCACAAAAGGAACGATTTAGGACAGTATTTGATCAAATAAAGTCGGATTCGGGCTTAAATGACCCCCTAAAAACGGATCATTTTTCGCCTCATCATATACTCTTACACTTGAGATTTGCTTGTCCTCAAGCAAATGCGCTTTTATTCTACTCAAAAGACAAGTTAGGGGTCATTTAACACTAATATAAAAGTAATTACAACAAATAATCGTTCCACTAAAGACCAATAGACAAGCACGGAGGTCATACACAAGCACCTCACAAATAGTGTTTAGATACTCACATCTCTCGGGTGTAATAAAGTGATATAACATTATGGAAATGGAAGATATCTCTCACTACCTGTCATAGCAAAATAGATTACCATAGGCTTGGGAAAGGATCAAACCTCCACCACATGGCGTAAGCACCTAGGATAAACTATCAAAGAGGTCTTTTAAAGGGTTGTAATGTTAGGTATAGGGATATGAATTACACGGTTTTGTTGGATAAAGGAAGTTTTACTGGTGGCGAGTTAACAATCTTAGTTAATTACATGTACAATATGGCGTTGCTAAGCCAAGACTAGACTCGACTTAAGCTAATAAATGAAAAATAACAAAAACATAAAATGAACATAGAATAAAAACGGGATGGTAGTCCGTATGTTTTTTTTTTTTTTTTTTTTTTTTTTTTTTTTTTTTTTTTTTTTTTGCATACGCTCTTACCCTACCATCCAAAATAATACAACATAGGGGATGAGAATTCCCCTTACACTTGAATCTTTACATACTTTACAATTAACTAAACTAATGACTCGAATTAAGAAAATCAAAACACTTGGAGCACTTTTAAGATTAACGCACATATAGGGTTAATAATATGATGTTCTTCCCCATTACTCCATAAAATAAGTACTTACCCATGAGTCCCAATCGTCCCAAAACAATATGTACAAGGATATGACTCAACTTAGCAACCATGTAATCAATTAGAAAGTTAACTTAGGGTTTAACAAATAACAATAATGCACTAAAAATGAGCGCATACACGGAAGGCTAAGGCGATTTGGTTATACATTTAAGTGGGGTGTAACAAATTCTTCCTTTAAGTAAGATGCTTAAAGTTAGAAACGAAAAGATAGGCTCGGAGGGGTGTACTAGGGGTATCGTGTACTAAAAATGAGTACAACGCTAAGGGTGTGGGAAAAATTAGTTGACTTAACTAGCCAAGTAATATGACTTAAATGGTCAAGTAATTATAATACGGGTTTAACACAAGGATGATCCTAATGCCTCTTATCATGTAGTAAATCCTACCACACGAATGTCGTCTCACTAGCGGTCTCGGGATGCATCACTAACGCAAGTTCTAGAATCTAAATGCTACCGGTACACTCATAAGCACTAATAATGAATGCTTTTCCTATCAAATCTAAAGGCGAACCTCACATTTTTGGGTGGAAATTTTTTCTGAATATACGGTTATATGCTAGTCATACAATCTCCTATCCATGAGACGCTTGCTATGGCTAAAGTTTCACTCCTAAATGTTGTAAAAAATTTTAAATTTGGCGCTAAAATTACACTAACAAGTATTTCTCGTAGTTTTATTACACATCTACCATCAAACAAAACAAACTCAAGCGAAAGTGCATATGTAAGGTATCATCTTTTTACCCTCCCCTTACACTTAAGATGAACATTGTCCCCAATGTTCAAGTAAAGAATGTAAAAGTGAAAAAGTAAAGAGAATGAAATCAAATACTCCCCTGATTCGCTCGGTATGGATTTTAGGTTGGCCAGGTTAAATCTTCTTCCAAGAAAACGAACAATCAAAGCTTCCCTTCCAGAATATAAATCATCTCCTTGTCAAACATAACCTGTAAAACCTGACAAAATAGACAAGACAACCTCGCGTAAAATCGGCGGCATCCTATATAAGTTCCTAAATCCTAGAAAACAAAGTAAGATATAATGCTTGTGGAATGAAGTTTGCAGATTTCCTGGAGATTATAAAACTTAATAATTCACAAAAACCATAAGACTCCGTTAGAAAAACAAAACCGGTAAAATTTCCAGATTTTTAACTCCTGACGCCGTCAGAATGGACCTGCAGAAATTCTTATGTTAAGTTTCCAGAAAATTTCTAGAAAAACTTCGTCCTACTTCCTGGAAAATCCTGCAAAACTTCATTATGACTCAATACAAGCATTTGACTCTAACAAATACGAATATACATGTTCATTTAATATTGTGGAGAATCATGATCGGTTTGTTTCTTGAAAACATATTTGGGGTTTCCCCTTACACTTATCTTTTGCAAAAATACTTTTAGGTTTGAGTTAAGACTAGGCCAAACAACATAGTAAAGTATTTCCAAATTTTAATTGAGAAACATGATCAACCAACAATAAAAATAAAACATGCATACGGAAGCAAATAACAATCAAACAAATAAAATCACACAAAACATGGGTTGCCTCCCAAGAAGCGCTTTTCTTTATTTACGAGTCTTGTAGCTGGACTCAAAGTCATGGGTTACTACGTGATTCGGGTGAGTTCCTCGTTAAGGACATCTTTGGGATCGAACTTAGGTTTCAACTTCCTATCGGTTTCCTTAGTATGGTATGACCTTTCAAACTTCTCTCCATCCGGATCATACAAGGTCATTCTAATATGCCATGACCCGTCACCTTCTTTAGGTGGCTTGTCCCACCTCCATTTACACTTATCCCCCTCTCTTTTCCATTTATTCCTTTCTATGTTAATGGGCATCACGCTTAATAACTCAATCATCTTCCTAAAGACTAAGGGGTCCTCAAAGGGATCTAGCTCTTCATCTCTAGCTGTGAGTTGTTCTACCGAATGTGTCTTTTCAACAAAGTCTTTTTCTAGATAGAATGGGCATTGAGGTCCTATAAAGTTCCTTTTTATCCAAGGTCCATATCTAGATGGTCTCCTATTCATCTCTACCCAATGCGGTGTTGGTTCATCATCACAATCATAACTATGCTTCTTAACATCATACACCGACCAAGTATCGCCTTCTCCTACCGCTATCTTGGATTCCTTGCAATCTATCATGGCACTAGCGGTTGCTAAAAATCCTCTTCCTACCAATAATGGGCATGTAGTGTCACTAACCATGTCTAGGACGTGAAAATCCGCTAATATAGTTAACCTTCCTACGTGAACAACTACATCCTTAATCATTCCAACCGGGTGGGCAATACTCCCATCCGCTAGCCCTATCAATACTTCCGTTTCCTCTAACTTTCCTAGCTTAAGAGCGGTGAATAAGGATAAGGGAATCAAGTTGAGGCTTGACCCTAAATCGGCTAGTGTGTCGAAAGCTTCGGATCTTCCTATCTTACAAGGCAAAACAAATATACCCGGATCATCAAGCTTTTTAGGCAACTTGTTTTGAACGAAGGCGGTCCCATTTTTACCTAGCTTATACTTCTCATATTTTTCTAGGGGGGCACTATAGTAAGGAGCACGCGCTAAGACATCAATGACGGGGCGTTCAAGGTGAAGTTCTTTGAATTCATCGTCAAGGTCTTGCGTAAGAGGTGTTTCAACTATGCTTTTGACCGGCTCTATAGTGGGTGTTTTATTTGATTGGTCCTTTTGGGGAACTTGGTTTTGTTTGAAACACGTGCTCGTTGATTTAACCGAGTAGTATTGTGGACATGAAGTGGGTGACGAAACTGAAGATATGGCATTAACGTTTATTTTCGGATTCTTGATTGTGTCGCTTGGGAGTGCTCCCATTTCTCGGTCATTGAGAACTTTCAGCAATGCATCAATTCTAGTGGTCATCTCGCTTTGCTTTTGTTTGAAATCGGCTTCAAACTTAGATATGCGAGCTTCTTGAGATGCCATGAACTTTGACATCAATCCTTCAAGATTGTTGGTACTACCATAGTTGTTAGAAGGATTGTTGTTGAAAGTACGGTTGGATGGTGGACCGTTTGGTTGGTAACGATTAGGTGGGTTGGATGAATTGGGTTGATTTTGTTTCCACCTAAGGTTTGGGTGATTTTTCCATGAGGGGTTGTATGAATCACCGTAAGTGTTTGGCTCGGGCTTGAAAGTGTACCACTTATCTCCCGCTTCGTCGGTACGCGTGGATGCGTAATCCACAAAAGCTGTTCCGGGGAATTCCACACAATCACGAGTGTCATGGGGACCACTACATAATTCGCATGAAGAAGTGATTTTGTTCACTTGGCTTGAATGCTTTGGAGCTTCGTAAGATTTCATGAGAAACTTGACTTGGTCCTCAAGTTCCATGATCCTACGGTCGGGAGTGCTAGAATTGTTCGAAGGCAAAGATATTGCCTTGACCGTTTTGTTCAAGTCACGGGGATCATTCCAACTTTCGTTGTCATAGAGAGCAAGATCTTCTATGAGTTCCCATGATTGTTCCGCACTAAGATCACGTAGCTTACCACCGGCCGATTGGTCAATGGTTCGCCTCGTGGAGATGTCGATATGGTCATAGAAGATTTGGACTTGGAGCCAAAGATCTATGCCATGATGAGGGACTTTTTGGAGTAAGTCCTTGAAACGAGTCCATGCTTCATAAAGAGATTCATTTTGACGTTGTTGAAACATCAAGATGTCATTCCTAAGCTTAGTAGTTCTCCCCGGTGGAAAAAATTGAGCAAGGAAACGAGTGATGAGATCATCCCATGTGGTGATGGATCCCGCGGGTAAACGCTCAAGCCATTGACTAGCTTGATCCCGTAGAGAGAATTGGAATAGGCGTAAATGGGTAGTCTCTCTAGTTTCAACACCTAGGTCTATGGAATCTACGATTTTGAGAAAGTCCTTAAGATGTTGGTTTGGATCTTCGGAACGAAGTCCATGGAATTCACATCCGCTTTGCACCAACCGGATGGTGTCGGATCGCAAGGGGGTCACATTGGCTCCGGTGAGCTCAATGGTGTTTCGGTAGCGTTGATGGCTAGGTCGGGAGTACTCTCCTAAGGTTCGGGGCCTAAGGGGTTCTAGTGGTGGGTTTTGTTGTGGTGGGATGACGGGTTCAAAGATGTTACCACCTTCCATGATGTCGGATGGTAAAGAGTTACGAACAAAGGCACGAAGAAATAAGATAGACTAAAGAAGACCTAAAAAAAATAAAAATAAAATCTTACTAGAAAGGAATCTAGCAAGTAGACCTAATAAAAAGAAATTCTAACCTAGACAATAACTATTCCCCGGGCTGCGGCGCCAAAAACTTGATGCGTGGGAATCGCAACAGGCTTTACCTCTCGAGGGATCTCGAGAAGCTTACAACCCCCACCAGGCAGTGTACCTGATCATTGTAGTATAGTATAGTGACAAGTACCGGGGGATTGATCGTTCAGCTTAGGAATAGTGTCGCTAGGATTAGAAAGCCTAAATTACTAGTTCTAAAGGTGAGGGAAGATTATTTTTGTGTTTTTATATTTTTATGAAAGCAAGTAAAATCTCGGGTTTTGAAGGAGTGGGCGGAATTAGTTGCTATTCAACTAACCCAAAACTAATATATAATCAAAATAAAATACTGAAAATGAAATTAAACTAATTATTACAAAGGTTGTGAGCAGTAATTGGAGAAATTGTGTTTACTTAGACTTCATTACTCCCTAGATATCTTTTACACGTTAATTACTTGTTATAATTGCATGGATGACGGATCGTATTCCTTAATACCATTCATGGGGTGGCATACATAACTCCCCAATTCTATGAGCTCTTATCTCCTCCTACACCATGACCCAGCACAACTATAGGGATTGTAAACAGTGGCTCATGCATTAAATACAACCAATAAAGACCTAGTACGCCTCGGTTCATGTTTCTTAAGACGTTCAAGCATGTTACCATTTGGAGATCTGCCAGTTTTCTTAAGTCTAACATATAAAATCATTCATCCAAGACAAGAATAAACAAGTAATCAACACATAATCAACATCTAGGTTTCATTAGATCTAAGCAAACACAAAAGAGATCTAGCCTAGCATAATGGAATTGAGACAAGAACAAGATATAGACAACCAACACATAGACATATTGATTGAATTAGAAGAATACTTATCTCAATTACAATGCAAGGTATCAAGGGTTTGGAACCCTTGAAAAACCTGTAAAAGAGGCACCAAATTCGTCTTTAGGGTTTCACCAAAACTTCTCTCTCTTTTTAATGTAAAAACTAGAAAACTATATATAGGAAAACTGGGCTGACGGCGTCAAGACAACCATGTGACGCCGTCACCTCGCTGCCAAATACTTCCTCGGACGGCCTTGATCTACTTATGACGGCCTATGTGACGCCGTCACCAACCACGGTATTTTATTCTTGGCCTTTTGACGCCGTCAGGATGACTTTTGACGCCGTCATCAACTACGGTATTTTATTCTTGATGTCTGACGCCGTCAAGGCATTACTCTTGACGCCGTCACCTAGTGCTTCCAGCATGGAAAATTGATACTTTGCCGTTTTCTTCACTTTTATGCTCCAAAAACGTCTAAAATGGCTTCTTTTCCAGAATTCACTCTCTAAGTACCTAAAATCACAAAAGGAACGATTTAGGGCAGTATTTGATCAAATAAAGTCGGATTCGGGCTTAAATGACCCCCTAAAAATGGATCATTTTTCGCCTCATCATGTATCTTCTTCATTTATTTGGTGTAATAGTAGATGTAGTAGGAAGTTTTCTAGGGATGCTTGGCTTAAAAACCCGCATTTGATTTCTTTGTAATGTCTTTTCTAGCGTCTTGCTAGTTTATAAAATTTTGCCGTTAAAAAAAATAACGTTTTGTAAATTTGAAATTCAATCCACCAGGTTCAGGACACTTAGAGCCTCAACAATCTCAATCGGTCTCTTTAATGATTGACGAGTTTTTTATTTTATATGAAGCGCTAGGCTGAAAACAAACCGAACGAACCATTTTTCATGTTCGTTTCATTTAGTTTTAAATGGACAAATAAACGGACACAATCGCTCAAACAAACAAACTTTCTTGTTCATATTCGTTTTATTAAGAAAATAAGTATAAAACCTAAAAATCTAAAACATGCAAAATGATCAAAATGCCCCTACATTTAAAAATCTTAATAATTACTTATATAATACCAAATAAGCCCTAACAACTTTTTAATTCACACCATATGATCTATATAACTTCAGAAATTATAAAATTGACATTTTCTTGTTATTAAAATATTTAATCACACGTTAAAAATATTTAAAGGCCCTAAATTTATTTTAAACTTGTGCAAAACATGATATGGGCTAAACATTGATAACTTTGGAAGACTTTGAGTTGGATTTGGTTTCCTTTGGGCCTAGATATACTCGGCCGACTCTCTTTCCCCCTCTATATCCATATATACGATTTCCTATATCCATAATTTACTTTCCACCAAAATCTAAAAACCCTAAAGCTCCAAAAACAATCGGTTTCTTTTTATCTTGGGCAAGTCGATCAAGTTCAAGGTTTCAGGAGTTGTAGTTCTTGTTTCTTGCTTCTAATCGACCCATACAAGTTTCGGTATCCCTTATCTCTTTGTTTTGTATTCTTGATTTATATTTTTACGTATGCATGCACTATAAACCCTAGTCGAATTATATATATATATATATATATATATATATATATATATATATATATATATATATATATATATATATATATATATATACACGTATGAGATATTAATATATAAAATCAAGAACTAGTAATCCTTCTACATAAAACGTATAAAAGGGTTTCGTTTGGTTTGGTGCCTCGACAGAAAAGCAAGAAGAAAAGGAAACTAGGGTTCGTTTGGTTTGGTTGTCACGGAAAAGGAAAAAGAAAAACAAAAGAATTAGGGCTAGGATTTGAATTAGGGTTTGTTTTAGGTTTTGGGTTAATGATTAGTTAATGATTGTAATTAATGAGAGGGTAAAAAAATTAGGGTTAGGGTTTAGTAGAACAAAAAGGGTCCGATTGGTTGTATAGAAATTATAGGGCTTGTTTAGTAATTTTTATAACTTAAGGGGTGGTTTTGTAAACTTTGTACATTGAAGGGTAAATCGTATTATAAATAGTATAGGGGTATAATGTGTAACTTTTGATATTTAAAAGGTTTATTGGGTTAATTATATAATTAAGGGTTCAAATTGGAATTTATATAACTTAAGGGGTTTGAATTGGAATTCATAAACTTGAGGGGCTTAATTTGTAAATTACTAAAGTACAAAGTGTAATTCGTTAAATATGAAAGTTAAAGGACTAATATGGATATTATGTAAAACTTATGATATTTATACTTAAAACCATACACTTTAATATAATTATACTTTAAACCTTAAACTATTATTAACAATCATAACTAAACCCTAAAACCATATAAATAATTTATTTAAATACTTAACCTAATAATAATGTGAAATCTTGCTAAATAAGTAAACCTGCTATTTAAGGAAACTTTCTAAATATAGAAACTTACTAATTTTGAAAACCTGCTAAAAATGTAAAATTACTAAAAATGAAAAGAAGACCCAATATGAAGTATGAATAAGTAAATGAATGAGCAATCTATTAATAACAAATACTGAATGTGTAGATTTCTGGAGAAGGGTGTTATTCGTTCTTTTGATCGTTTATATTCTCGTCAGCTTAGAAATTGTTCAAGATACGGATATTTTGACCTTACTCTTAAGGTTTCGTTTGTGATTACAACCTCTGATATGAACCTACTGATTTGAAACCTTCTGATTTGGACCTTTGCTATGTTAAACCTTGTTATTTGAACTTTCTGATATGACAGTTATGTTTTGAGCCTTTGTTTATGAACCTTATATTACCTGAGCTTTACTAGGCATGGGGGTTCCATGTCCGTGTCAGTGATGCACCTCTGACATGACTCTAGTGCAGTAGAGTGATGTTCTGCCACGTCCCTTCTGTATATATGAATGTGCACTATGGTGTTGGGTTATTTTCAGGGGCGTATAAATGTATCCTAGATCTGTTTTGTGATATGTTATGATGTGATATTTGTCTGGTGAATGTAGTTGTGTGTGCAATGCACCTCCTTCACAACTCAGGGAGGTCTCCCCTCCAATTATGTTGCCTTATGTGATGATATGATTTGGATATGTTTGTTTGAGCTCATGGTATTCAGATTCTGTTTATACAAGTGACTGTATAGATTCCTTACTTAACCTACACATTATATTTCCGTACTATCCATTATGCCTAATTATATTTACCCATACTATATCATTTGTACTTTAGCATTTATATTTCAGTTCATTATTGTTATATCTGTTCACTGGGCTTTTTAAGCTCAACCGCATTTCTTTTCTCCGCGGCAGGTATTCAAGATAGCTTCTGGGATAGCTTTCTGGGATTTGAGTGTAGAGCTGAGTGCAAACTTGACAATAGTCATCGTAGATTGATGTTATTTATGTATTATAGAGACTTAGAATTTTGTTTCATTCATTGTTTTTTTTTTTTTTTGGTTATTTTGTAAGACTTCCGCTTTTGTTTAGTTATGTATGTTCTGATATGAAACCTTATTGTGATACCTTTACCCTTGTCAGGTTGGGGTGTTACAATAAGGTTGTTCATGTTCATTTATACTCGTTCATTGAGACATTAAACGAACATATATTAACATTGAGTAACAAACATAAAATTTATAGAAATATACGTAGTAATTTTTGTTTTATAAATGTTGTTTTGTTTAAGCAAACTAGTTTAAAAGTACATAATAAAAATATACGATTTAAGAACATAAACGAACGTTAATTAATGCATAATCGCACGTTAACGAGCATAAGTGAATGGACAAGGCTTTTGTTCATGTTGGTTAATCTAATTAAATGAATGTAAAATATTATTCATATTCGTTCATTTAATAAATAAACGAAGATAATTTGACTTTTTACCAGATGCTTCATAAAATGTTCACTGGACGTGTAGATAAGTCCAAAATTCCATCATTTAAACAGTCTCATAACTAAGGTTGTAAATAGTGTGAGGCGTGGCGTGACGGCATGGCCAAGCCTCACGCCATAGAAGCTATGACGAAGCTATAACATTTTTTACGGCATGATTTAAAGCAACACAAAATATGAAAATATTTATAGATTTATATATTATACTATATTTCATATATATCGAGTTTACAAAAAGTGTTATACATAAGGAATTAAATCAAGAAACTATTGTTGCATTTAATCTACTTCATTTCTTTCATAAAAACCTTCTTCATCGAAGTTTAATTCAAAAACAGCACCACGCCTAGCGCCTTTCGATGCCTTAATCTCACGTCTCGCCTAGAGTTGACGTCTTGGTATATTTCGTAACGTGGATGTCACGCATGGCGCCGGCATAAGTCGCCTTTTAGAACCTTGCTTATAACAAAGGTAAAAATATATTTCTTTGTTATTATTTGTTTTGTTGCGAAATTATGTAATATTAATTTGATTTTCATAGAAAATGTTTACCAAGGGGGCAAGATAGATTCTTGCTTATACATGGCGTATATATTGGTATACCTGAATCAGAATTTGCGGCAAAAAACTCTAAATTTGAATCAAATAATGTTTTGTTTTGTCAAATGTTTAAATGATTAAAAAAATAATTAAAAAAAAAAAAAAAAAACCCTAGTTTATATATCATTAAGAGGTTGTAAGATCATCTTTCAAATCTTATTGAGCAATAGGTTTAAATTTCTTAATGCATCTAAATGAAAGAAAAAAAACAAACACCTTCAATTGTCAAAAACTTTTAACAATTCAGATTTATAAGCTATTAAAAGTATTACGTAGTAAAAGATTATATTAAGAAAACAAACACAACATTCATACGAAGGATTGTTTCATGTACGACTGATCAGCTAATAAAAATAAAACAACTGGAAGACTAGGAGGAAATTATTGTCTGTAGGATGATCATTGTCGTATGAAGTTTAGAATATCCCACATTGTAAATTTTCACGTCTTCCTCAAAGTAATTTAATTTTGAAAGAGGTTCGATCTCATAGGTCCCACTATATTTCTTAATCAATCATACTCTTCCAACATGTCAACACCTATATCTGTCGACGAACTAGTCGAGCAAAAAGATTTTATTTTATAAGTTACGAAAAGGAAAAGGATCGAACTACGACAAAAGTTCCTTTGACAAAATGTGAAGAAAGGGAACTTAAAAAAACAATTTCCTATATGGTCTAAGGTAGAGAGTTGAAATCCGTACCTATTTATAATGCAATGATGCTTGTAGGGTAAAGGAATAAAGTTATAATACTGTAGCTTTTTTAAAGAAAAAATTACACAGATAGTTTTTTTTAGTTTACACAAATTTCATGTTTAATCCTTATTTCATTTTAATTATATTAGAGATACTTATTTTTGAAACTTGTCACACATTTAGTCCCTAATTTGAATGGGTCGTTAGTTTATCCATTAAGTTATTTGCACCGTTAGTCCCTCCATTAATATTTTGTACCGTTGTCAATTTTTTTACGTTTTCGTCCATTTTTCAACGTTCTCGTCCGTTTTCTAACATTTCGTCCATTTTTTTTTACGTTTTTGTCCATCTTTTTACGTTTTCGTCCATTTTTTTTACGTTCTCGTTCGTTTTTAAACGTTTTCGTCCATTTTTTTTTACATTTTTGTCATTCTTTTTACGTTTTCATCCATTTTTTTACGTTCTCGTCCATTTTTTTAACGTTTTCGTCCTTTTTTTTATTTTATTATTTTTTTAACGTTTTTGCCTATTTTTTTGATTACGTAAGTATACTAAAAGAAAATTTGATATTTAATAAAAATGTTTCAGTGTCGATTTTCAATCACGATTTTGACCCCTTTCTGTTCTAAATCATCAAAAGTGTAAAACACGAAAGTTGTCCAGAATAATGTTTAACATCAAGAAGCGCGAGATTTTAACAAGAAAATGCAAAACAAGGGATATTTACTACCAAAATTTAAGCCATTTTTTTACTAAATTTATAACTTATAAACTTATAAACTCTTGTAAATTTTGTAATCAGCCTTTGTTTTGCATTTTTCAAGTTAAAATCTCGTGAGACTTGATGTAAAACATCATTCCGGACAACTTTCGTGTGTTACACTTTTGATGATTCGGACAAAAAAGGGGTCAAAATCATGATTTAAAATCGATACAGAAACATTTTTTATCAAATGTCAAGTTTTCATATAGTATACTTACCTAATCACAAAAAAACGAGCGAAAACGTAAAAAATGGCGAAAACGGTTAAAAACATAAGAAAACAGACAAAAACGTAAAAAAGCGGACGAAAACGTAAAAAAATGAACGAAAACGTAAAAAGATTGACAAAAAAAGGTAAGAAAATGGACGAAAACGTAAAACAACGGACGAAAACGAAAAAGGATTGACGAAAACGTAAAAAAATGGACTAAAACGTAAAAAAATGGACGACAATGTTAAAAAAAGGACGAGAACGTAAAAAAATGGTCGAAAACGTAAAAAGATAGACAAAAACGTAAAAAAATGACGAAAACGTTAAAAAAACGGACGAGCACGTTAAAAATTGACGAAAACGTAAAAAGATTGACAACGGTGCAAAATATTAACGGAGAGACTAGCGGTGCAAAAAATGAGGACTTTTTAGAAAATGAGAACTAACGGTGCAAAAAATATTAACGGAGGACTAATGGTGCAAATACCTTAACGGTTAAACTAACGGCCCATCCAAATTAGGGACTAAATGTGTGACAGGTTTTAAAAATAGGTATATCTTGTGTAATTAAAATGAAATAGAGACCAAACATGAAATCTGTGTAAACCACAAGGACTATCCGCGTAATTTTTTCTTTTTTAAATATGAATTTGTTGATTAATGACTAATGAGAGATATCTTTAAATAATATAATGGAAATCCTGATGACCAAGACTAATTCACCAGCAAGAATATGGTTCCAATTTAAAGATAAAGTAGTAGTTGCTACTCTATGGATATACGACCTTGATTTGGTCGACTAAAAGTTTTACAATGGAATTCGAAAATGATGATCACCGAGAAATTTTCATAACCAACACAATTACACAAACAATGCCTTGAAAATCTACTTTCAAGAATATATGCAATGAGACTTGTCAATTTTTATGCGAAAATCCATCATTCCGTATGCGAAAATGCTTCATGTTTGAAAATCTACTTTCAAGAATACATGTATCTTTGTTTTTCCTCGATTGGATGTCCTCCTTCCAAACATTCCTTTTCACTTTTTATGTTCAAAGCACTCCATAACTGCATGTATCTAAATAAAATGTTTGTCGAATATAATGACAAAAAATACCCTACGAATTAAGGCTTAAGTTTTAAGAAGATAAAGAGTTATAAGTTCTTTATATGAACATGAATGGAGTCTATTAAGGCTGAGCAAAACCGCCCGCCGCCCGATAACCGGCCCGATTCCGACCACCCCGACGACCCGATTCCGATCACGACTAGTAGACGGGTCGGGAGTCGGTTTGGTTTTCCGGCGATCTCGGGAATCGGGCTTGTCGGTATCGGGTCGGGACGGGATGAAAACCGGAAAACAACAAAGAAAACCGACAAATTCGACCGATCCCGACCGTCCCGATACTGATCCGACTGGTTTCGGGTCAGGAATCGGTTTGATTTTCCGGCGATATCGGGAATCGGGCATGTCGGTATTGGGTCGGGACGGGTCAGGACCGGCCCGATGCTCACCCCTAGAGTCTATAGCATAAACGATAGTTATTTTTATCATGAGAAAAATAAGGTTTTAAGTAACAATTTTTGTGCAATTGAGCCGTGCATGTATTTTGGGGAGCACGTCAAAGTTGGATAAATTATTACAAATACTCAAAAATAGAATTAAGAAACCAGTACAATCCAAACAAAATCGAATCGAATGTCCGATTGTGGAAATTTTCTTACGTAGGTCAATAATAAAATAATCTTGTATTATTATGCTACACCAATAATGTTTTATATAAATAATAATGTATGTATGTCTTTTTGGTGAGATTAATATTTAAACTTAAACACTGCAAAAAAATAATGATTCGTTTGTCTTTAGCAAGAAAAGCGCTTGGAATATTTGTTTGCGCAGGTCACAATCACCCAATTGGGAATTTAGTAATCAAATATTTTGATGATTGCTTTTGGTTTAAAAAATGTATTCTAAAGATTACAATGTCAATTATGTAAATTTAGAGGGGAAGGCTCAACCTATTTATTTGGGTTTTACGGGTGGCACATCACCATACACCTTCTTCACAACTAACCACCAACTCACCAACAACTAATCGCAACTTACTCATTTGAACCCCACCACTTACAACTTTATTTTTTTTATTTATTTCATTAAATAAAATAAATTCATTTAACAAATAATTAAAAATAATACGGAGTACAACATATTAATTTTATTTCATTATACAAAACATACGATACGGGAAAAAACATACGATACTAAAAAAAACGATACTAAATATTACACGCAATTAAAAATAACGTAAAAAAAATGATACGAACTAAAACACATCAACTTATAACGAAACTAATTATTCCTATTCCGTTGAATTTCTTCCCATTTTTGTTGTTGCCAAACATGCTCAATGAGACATTGTTGAAGCCTTGCGTGTGTTCGTTGATCGTGTAGTTCTTTGGTTTTTCTTTTTTACGTTGCGCAACGTTCAACCCATGTCTGTTGCATCTGCTAGATAATACCCATGTTTAAATGTTTTCCGTATACTTTAAACGGAACTTGATGGCCAATATCATCAAGCAGGTCGTCGATTAACGGAGAATTATATAAAACGTTTAGATCGTTATTCGCACCTGCAACACCAAAAAATGCATGCCAAATTCACAAATCATACGACGCAACATCTTCAAGCATTATAGTTGGATACTTTTTATCACCTCTGTAAAATTGCCCTTCCATTCTTTCGGACAAATTTTCCATTCCCAGTGCATACAATCGATGCTTCCCAACATTCCCGGTATCTTATGAACCATGTTATGTGCGTGGTATAAGTTGTGAATGTAATTCTCGTCTGGTTTTCTTAAAAACTCGCTCCCAAACAACTAGTTATGCACATAGTAAAAAAATCTTGACAATCGCGTGCACAGTGTTCACCTATTTGTAAATACTCATCTAATGCATCAACTACTATCCCATAAGCCAATTGGCGTATGGCACATGTGCATTTCATAATCACACTAAAACTCATTAGACCCGCACCATTGGGTCGTTGTCTAAAGAAATCAAAATGCGTAGGAAGAGGATGATGAGTTTCAATATACGTTTCAATTGGACTATTTCTAAAAATAGTTTACGGCTCATACGGTAATGACGTCAAAAATTTTCTTCCGTATATTTTGGATGGTCACCAAAATAGTCAGCCAATAGACGTTCTTCAGCAACTTCACGTTCACGGCGGTCATATCTTCGGCGTTGTGAAAGACCAGCTTCTTCATTTTGCAACGATTGCTCATACTCAAATTCTTGGAGAATCATCTCTAGCTCGGTTATTTCTTCAAAGTCACTAACACTTGAATACGATCCTTTACTCATGTTTGTTGCTTTTAAAATGTCTAAGTTTTTGAAATATTAAGTAGTGTAACTTTGATGGAAATGTGTAAAATGGGTGTAGTATTTATAGTGTAATAAGTTATTTTTATTTTTATTTTTTTAAAAAAAAAGAAAAAAAAGTAACGTTTATATTAAACGGTAATATAACCGTTTCTTTCTTCTCCCAAATGTACCCTTCCTCAGCTTTTTGTCAGATTTTATCTTCGCTGTGCCCACGAAGAGGTGCCAAACGGCGTGCCTCGGGGGGGGGGGGGGGGGGTGGTGTGGCAAAGACCTGCGGCACGGGTGGCGAGGGGGCCACGTAGGAACGGCGGTGTGGTTGTCGATGTTGTACCTTCCCCTCTTATACTACATATAAAGCATCATGGGTATATTTTTTTTGAAATTTAAAAAACTTAAAAGTGAGTAATGTTAAATTTTCAAAATACCATTTAATTTCAACATTAAAATTCAAACAGTATTTTCTTAAAGAAATAGTTGCCTTAATAATTCTCACCCAAAATTTTCAAAAAATGCATGACAACTTTTGAGAACTTTTACTAAGGTAGTTTATAAAAAAAAAGACTTTTTTATATTAATTTCGAAACTAATAATTTCTAAAAATTCATCAACAAACTCTATTATAAGACACCATTTTTTTTAGTTTGTATTTTATGAAAATGAATAACCACGGAACTATAAAACCTTATCACTATAAAATCACATCGCTAAACACGGGTATTTGTCTAGTTTGATTAAAATGTATTCTATGATTACAGTCTCCCAAAAATAGTCAAGTGATGTTAATATGAACTAACCTAGGAAAATTAAACATTCCTATCTTATGAAAAATTTTAAATGTTTGATAAAAGGGAATTTTCAATTGGTACACGTTAAATATCTTATATTAAATTTAAGGTACCTTATGTAAATGTTAATAACCACCGAAGGGCTTGTATCCCAATGTTACTTCTTGTTTTGTGAGAAGCTCTACAACAAAAAAATGATTGTTGGTTCAAGTACTACTTAGGACATGCGAGATAGTCTGTGGTGTGTATTTGTAAGATAGGGTGAAATAATCATGATATGACTGTCATTAAACCAAATACCCTTTACAAAAATTTATACATTAGGATTTGTGCCAAGGATGTGTTTGGCACGAAGCCTTTAAAAGTATTTAAAAAACTGTGATTACACCGCAATTAAGTTACCAAGAGTTTGTAAAAAAAAAAAAAAAAAAAAAAAAAAAAAAAACTACTTACAGCTATTACTCACTGCCAATTATTACTATTATTGCTCACTACTACTATTATTTTACCCTAAACTGCAGATGTTACAAATTTTGTTCGATTTATAGTGCCACAGTGGAATATTGTTTCCTCTAATAGAATCTTAGAATGTACTGTAACACATTTTTACCTTTTTAATATGCATCCCAAGCAACACTCTTAGAGCAATTACAACAATCACACAAGTTAAGTTTTAACACGGTGTCACGTTAGCGCCACATCAGCTTTAACACTTTCACCTTAACTCACAAAAAAAACACCCACAACAATAACTCAACCTTAACTCAACAACAATTTACAAAAACACTCATTCATTTAGGGGGAAAAGTGATTTTTTTTTACACAATACACTCTTAACGCTGAGTTAAGGGGTTAACACCGGGCGTTAACGCCGGCTTAACGCAGCACCATGCAACAATAACTTAGCTTTAACGTGGTTTAATACCCTTTTATCGCAGGGGTAGCGTTATTGATGCAACTGCTCTTATTTTAGATATACAGGTTGTTGTATGTGCCAAAACAGTAGTATTATTGAACGCATAAAGCTTGTTTTTCATTGTGATTAAATAATTATTTGGTAGTGATGAGTTTTTAATTATATCAAAACAACGTATGATTAGGGTAAGAACAGAAAGAAAATTCGCCAACTAAAGGATGCAAGATATATAATAATTCCAATGGTTGTATTTGGTAACACTTATCAATCACCCAAACATTTTAAATACTTTCTAAAAAATATGGTTGAATCTTTATCCCCTGGTCGGTATTATTGTTACTTGTTTAATCTTTAATCTTATATATTACAGCTAAACATGTCGCTTATTTCTCAATAAAACTTTTTGGATTTTTTTCCATCATTTGAAACGGCTAAACATGCAGCTTCAATGCTTCATTCATTAAAAAATAGAATAAATGGGAAATGTGTGGTCTTTCATCTTTCTTAAGAGGGCTTAGGTTAATGTTATCGTCTTAATTTCTTACTGCGTACCTTGGCTCATTACTTAGACTAGTAGGGTATCCGCACGTTGCTATATTGAATTTCTTTTAGTAAAATATTTGATACATGTTTTTCCTTTTATGTTTATGTTACAATAAAATTATAAATTGCGATGATATATTTTTTTATATTAAGTTAAGTAATGTTAAACTAATTCATATAAAATTGTACGTAGAGTACTCACTTATGCTTATTCAATATAAAGACACTAGTATTGATAATTGGTTACATTTGATTGTACAACAGGCATTACAATCATTTTTATTGTTCGTAAACATTTCTTTTATAGTTTTAGTTACAACTTTTACATTATTTATTTATTGATTGTTAATGTCGAATGAAATTATTTAGCACAACTTTAATAAAAAAAAATAAGAATAATTTAAAACTTTTAGTAATTGTATTGCTTAAACTTAATATACGAGAGAATGAGCTCCCTCCATTATATGTAGTTTAGACTAGTGCTAATAGAGTAGAGAGAGATGCGTTGCACCCCTTAATTCACACATCCACCATGTGTTTTGTTAAAACACTCATCCCCTTAATTGGGATGCGTTGTCTCTTTCGTTTAGTGAGAACTTGGTCGTTTGCACGACCAAGTTGTGTGGAGAGATGGCATATTTTTTTTTATGTGTTGTGTGTGTATTGTGGGTTATATGTGGGACATATTTGGGTGGTGATGTTGGTTGTGTTATTATATTATGTTAGTGGTGATGTTGGTCGAAGAAAAAGAAACTGATCGATGTGGCTCTGAATTGGCGGTAGTGATCGATGTCACTAAAGCCTTATTTGTTTAACCAATTCAAATTAGGGGTGCAGTCTAAATTCAGGATTGAAGTAAGATCGTAATAACTTGAGTAATGAAAATGGGAGCTCAACTGCGAACGATAACACGAGAAGAAGAATGGTATTCTTATTTCAGTTGATATTGTTTGGTTCTTGTTATCGGAAATCTATGCTCGCGTAAAATGAAACATGTTGAATTAGTTGATCTAAAGTTATAGTAACTCATAGTGTACAACTCTGACGGTTTACGGTTATTGATATTTTGCAAGAAAGTGTAATTGAACGGAGTGATATATAGATTTAATGCATTTGTTCTTTTGAAGTCAATTGATTAATGCATTTCGTTCTTTTGAAGTCCATTTATCGATTAATGATGCATTAAATCTCTATTGTTTGTTCAACAAACAATAGTACATGTTACAAGTCAGTTCGCCCAGCAAATATGCAATGTACGTACTTCGACTTGTCAGATCTATCTAAATAAAATGTCTGTCCGGCCAATATAATGACAAGATATATTCTTTTTATCGAACGAACGCATGCTAGCTTCCCTAAACGATTGTCTCCCTATATGTGTCAACAAGTGTTAAAGTTGGTGCTCGATCGATTGGTTTGTGATATGGCCATGCAACAATCTTGACATTCTATCACCCTTGTTAGCTTCCGGTTAGAATTCTCATCTGTCTACTGTTTACTCTTCTAAATACAATATATCTTCGAAAATTTTAAACTTTTTGATAGTTGTTGAATGAAGCGAAACACATACATAATGCATCGTTCGACAAGGAGGACAAAAGATAGCAACAGCAACAAGTCTATTTGCAGTATTTTTCACGCGCTATCAAGACGTATCCACTTTATTCATCTAGACTTGATTTACTTGATTATAACGAGTCAGTCCTTAATTGACTTGACCCAAAAAACCCTTGCTGAAACTTCTAGGGTTTATTGTGGACTTCAAACATGATCGAGGTGTCTCCTTCAATTGAAAGGTCGTGATCGTTAAAGATGGACTGGTCTAACTGTTTCCTAATGATCAGTCGCATTTTGGCCCACTTCTGTTCGACTCATGATTTTAATGCTCTCCGTTTCATTGTCAAACATTTTATCACTATTTATCCATTATTGTTGTCGTTATAAACATACATATTCTATCAACACTTATCTTTGTATGGAAGGTGATAACATTTGTTTGACAATGATTGAATGGTTGCAATTCCCTGTTATAATTCTCTCCACGTTGCCTCCAAACATAAATTCTGCAATCAATGAAAAGACCTGGATATACCTAAGGAGGAAAGTTACAATTGAGTTGATGTTTCATGGTTGGAAAGTATGAAAGATACAAGAGCCAATGAAGTTTGCCATTATTATAATAGACAAAACCAATCTGGTAAGGGTCTTCAAACTCTTTATTATATCATCCCAAATATATATTTGCCCATTTCTAAATGTCTAAAATGGACACTATCTATAAATGCATTGCAGTGTTAGTTGTTGCATGGCTCTTTCACAGAGCCAAGAAGGTGAAGGTGATGGGTCATAGTATTTAATGATACGTACAAGAGGCTGTTGAACTAGTTTTTTTTAAGGGTGTATTTTTATTAAAACAAATAGCAAGAAGCTAGAAAATGAATAAAAGAGTTGCAAGAGTTATAACCACATAACAACAATAGTAGTTGTAGTCTAATTGAGGAATGGTCGCATATATACTACTCTCATTCAAAGAGTGATTAGACTATCATAATTTGTTTCTTGCTTTTTATCAACTGCAAAGGATATTTAAAAAGGTGTTGTAATGCATAACTCTAGGCCTACTTTTTATCTCTTGTGTCTCACTTTTTTCTCTTTGTATTAACAGTACAAGACAGTTTTTATATCAATTTTCTTTCCATATTTTTTTTTGTTTTTTCTTGGTTTTTGTTCCGTATTTTCTGTTAAACTTTATATTTTATATTCATTATTTTTTGTTTTATAGTTTTATAATAAAAATAAAATTATAAAAGTTAAATAATAATAATAATAATAATAATAATAATAATAAATGAATAAATAAATAAATAAATAGGTACTGAATCACTTAAGGCCTTAAGGGTAATGGATATCTTAACCCTATTTAAAAAGGCTAAGCAAGAAGCTAAACAACTCACAATAATTAATTTTTTTCTTGTATTAAATTAGCTAATTGTTGTTTACGTAACTTTGTCAAAACGACGCATGCGTTAGTTACTTTCCAGATGCCAAAATAAATCATATTCCATTAAGAAGAAGAACCATGTACTAACGCGGTGGAAATCGTTTCTAAAATTCTTCAAAAGGAAGTTGTCTACAAAGTGATATGATTTTTGAGTAATTTAAGAAGCACTTTTTGTAGTCATTTCACCTGGATAATCAACTTGGTTGCCCCATGCAAGGGCACAACTTACTGTCATTCTATAGATCGATGCGAGCAAGGAGCTACTTGAACAGAAATTCGTTCACGTTTTATTGGAATAAATGTAGAACATGCATGTTTAGTATGATACTTCAACTATTAAGCAAATCCTGAATGATTTTTTCAATAGCGATTAGATTTAAGGTCTAGGATTTTTTTCAATAGCGATTAGATTTAAGGTCTAGCAAGGAGCTAGAATAATAATTACAAGGCACACGAGAGAAAATTATAAGGATCATAACTATCTAATCAGTAGCGGACCCAACCATAAAACCAATGTGGTTCCTCGAATTTGTCAAGACGAAAAACTCAACGGTTTAGTACCAGGGTCAATAGTTGGATCAGGTTATGTTGGGTTGGGTAAGGTCCAGATTAAAAAGGGGTGTCCAAATGAAACAAAAAATCAAAAACTATTTACTACATAACAAGTACTCAAAGTGTTATAACTGGAACTTCCTCGCAGCTTATTAGCATTCATGACTAAATTATTGATTGCTAAGAGCATCTGCAGCGCCAAGTTTTTGAAAGGGTTTTCTAAAAGCTTTTTACTATTTAACAAAGTCTTTCAAAGACTTTTTTGCATTGCATCTATAGACTTTTCCAAAAGCTTTTGGAATGACTTTGCAAACTACAAGCGGTTGAAGCTTTTTGGAATGAATTTGCATTACACAATTGAAAGACATTAATTACAATCACTTTTTGATATTAAAAAAATAGTATAATTAAATGTTAAAAAGCTTTTAAAGCTTTTTGCATAGCAGATGCTCTAATACCTAATGACTAAATCGTTTCAAGATATAGCAATATTTAAATTACTTTTAGTCGAGTTCAACTAATTTAAAACATCGATTCATTTAAGATCGGACGGAGTGGAGCTGAGGGTCGGCCCTCACTCGTTACCTAATCCTTCACGCGCCACCTCATTCCGGCCATCCTACCTCACGCGTGACCGACCAAGAAAAAGGAGGATAAAGGTGACTCGGTCACCTATTTAAAGTTGTAATGTAAGGTTTCATTTTCTTATGCACGATTTTAATGATAACGTGAATATTTCATTTCATGACTATATGATGTTTTTCATACTAAGAGGTAATTTATCTTTCATTTGTTATAGAGATATTGACTTCTTGTGAGCAAGGTTGTAAAAATCGCTAGGCGCTAGTGAAGCGGTTGGGTAGGGCCTAGCGATTAATCGGTTAGGCGGGGATTAATCGGATTGAAATTTTTATGCACAAAATTGTAATTTTAGATATTATATTATACTAGTCGGATACCCGTGCACAGCTGCGGCGAAAAATATAGTAATATGGTTAGTAAATGAATTGCTAGCCCAACTCTCCCCTCAATTCCCTACCCGCTTAGTGAATTCGTTTCACAACACTCCGAACGTATATGTGTTTGTTTGGGTTTTCCGTAGCTTTCTCGTGACATCATTATTACCGTATATAGAAAGATCCTCGCAATCTCTTTCCCGTCAAACACTCACCCAAAAGTATATGATTTTAACGAATCAAGATTGTATTCATTAAAATAAATGTTAAAGTTGTAAAATTTTGAATAAAAAACCCACTAAAAATTTACAAAACTAAAAACTTGTAAAAATATATCAAAATGGATATTGAATTAAAGAGCACAAAATTTTAGAAAATATGGTGAAATTAGATAACAAAAAAAATAAATAGATAAAAAGATATTTCAATTTGAAAATAAAGGTGAATTTTAAGTTGGGAAGTGACACATGTCACCTTACTATTAGAGCTCATTATCTTAATTTTTGGTTAGGAGTTAGTTGAGAAGTGACACATGTCACCTCATGATTGGAGCTCCTTATCTTAATTTTTTGTTAGGAGTTATGTTTGGTTTATCCATGCATTATATAGTAGTATAGATATAGATATATGTATGAGATAAGCATAATGCATCAAAGTTTAAATATTTCAAGTGTTCAAATATAAACATAATACATAATTCTTCAAAGTTCAAAGTCAACCATAGATATTACTTAGTTTGTTGACTATTTTTAAGTGATCTTTGACTGACTTTGTCCGATTAATCGGTTTGTTGATCGATTTTTAAGCGATTTTAACTGATTTTTAAGCGATTTTGTTGACCATTTTTAAGCGATTTTGTCCGATTAGACCGATTTTCTCCAATTAATCGGTTTGTTGACCGACTTTTAAGCGATCTTTGACCAAAGCGATTAAATAGGCCGATTATGATAAATCAAGGCGCTTAGTGAGCGATCAGCGATTATGCGTAGATTAATCGGCCGCCTAGGCCGATTTTTACAACAAGCTTGTGAGATTTAATAGCTGGAATATCTATTTATAATATGATATTATACTGTGACCCCACTTTTGACATGCCGGGAAAGTGTGAGGATTGAAATGGTAATTTTAGTTAAAAGTAAGGCTTTGAGAAGAGTAAATTGCACCGCTAGCCTCAAAAGTCTGTCTGCCTAAATCACGCTTTTGGTCTTTTTCTAAAAAATCTCACTTTTAGTCCCAATATTCTTTCTTAATTGCGCGATTGGTCCTTTTTGGCTAACCAATGTTTGCCTTTCTCGTTAGTCAAGAGATGGGTCAAGGGCACTTTGGTCATTACAACTTATATCTCTTTTCTATAACATTAATTACATATATCATCTCCAATCACATCATTTCAGTACTCCCGCCTATTCCTAAAGCATCAAACACACACACACACAAACACACATACATTTTCTCAAATTGGACACATAAACATTTTCACTTAAAGATACTTATCTACCCACCAACACACACAAACTTGATCTCAAACACAAACATTCGTACAACTTGATCACACACCTTGGAAGACTTATGAGCTGTTAACACAAATGGGTCTAACGCCTTGGAAGAAACGTGAAGATTCAGTATCACAAACAGACGAAGAGTTGTATGATCAAGTCAGGCGGATCTATGGTAAGTAAATTGTAAATTTGTTGTTTTGTTGACTTTTCTTTTAAGGAAATTTATTAACTAAGACTTTTTTTTCCAACTTATTCACCACACAAGTTTTCCATCAAGATTCGTCATGGCGAAATATTTCGGAGGTTTCCGGGACGAACATATTTAGGAGGTAAAACTGACATATTCAATAATGCGGTTATAGATGTTTTTTTGAGTGAATGAGCTAGATAAGGTGGTGTTATAGTTAGCTTATACTTGTTTAAAGGAGCCTATGTATTATCATTTTATAAATCTTGGACTGACTTGGATGTTGGTTGTTCATTCTTGGTAATGATGAGGATGTACTTGCTTTAGCTTGGCTTGTTTTGATTTTTAAACTTATTGATGTCTATATTGAACATGGAATTACCAAGCTTAACTGTTACTATATGTCAAACTCCCAAATTAGAGTAACTATAGAGGAATACCAAGAGGACATGGGTAATGAAGTTTGTAGTATTACACCTAAGCCAAAAGGAGGTATGTTGATGCTTCAGTGGTATGATGATTGTCCACCAGCTAAGGCTAGTTCCATTAGTGGGTCTGTCACTCCAAAGTCAAATCCTAAAGGATTGTTTATCCAGCCTTGTTATGCAACCATGGTCGAGTCCACTCAGCTGAGTGGTGTTGATTTAGGTGAAAACAGTCCAATGGACTACCTATTATAAAGTCTCAATTTGGTAGTATAACAAAGTTATTTTCTAGCCAAGAAAAAACTATAAGTAATGTAATTGGGGAAGTAATGAAGAAACTTAATTTTGATGTTATGGTGCTAGATAAGCACCTAGAGGTAGGTAATAGTGATGCTATGTATTTTGCTGGTTCAAGATAAGAGGGGTTAAGCCTTGATGAAACATTTGGAGCAAATGATTTAGACCCACCTATCGATCTTAATAGGCCAGTAGAGGTTAGTGATGAAGAAGGTTTTATTAGTAGATGCTTATATAATGAGCAACAACTAGTTCAAGATAGTGTACATGAAGACTTACATAGGCGACAGCTAATAACAGTTCAAGATAAGGTAGATGAACGCGTTGATAGTCAGCTGGAAGTTGTTCAAGATTGGTTTGATGAACACTTTGATATTGAGCATGAAGTTTATGAAAATAGGCTAGATGAAGTTGTTGAAAATAGGGTAGATGAACACTTACATAATGATCATCCCTTAGATATTCCAACTGTAGTAACTGACAATGATGGAGACTCTAGTGATAACAATAAGGACAATCAGGTTGATCAAAATATGATTGTGGCTGAAGAGAATGAGATAAATGAACTTGACGTGGACTTGCATTTGTCTGGTCTTAATCATAATCATAATCATTTGAAGTTCAACAACATAGGGGTAACCAATATGGTTCCTGAATAGGATATTTTGGGAAAGGATTTATATGTTGTGGAACCTGATGAGTTTGAAAGTGAAGAAGGGTCTAAGAGTGATGTTGCATGTGATAGAAGAAAGAAACTTGAAAAAACTATGAAAGGTTTCCATGAAAAGTTCACGTGAAGGAAATAAGTACGATTTCTACTATAGGGAGGTCTTTGGTAGTTCTAAAGAAGTCAAGGATGTGTATTTACGTTCAATTGAAAGTCGAAGGGACCTAAAACTGATTAGAAATGACATACTGAGGGTCAGAGCTAAATGTTTTGGAAAAACACATGTGTTAAGATCAGCAGCAAATGCTAGTCAAATAGGCAATAATGTTGGGCCTTATGGGTCAAAAGGCCTATCAAATTGTAAGTGAGAGTCAAGCTAGTAGGTTAGTTGGTGGAGAAATAAATGATGAGGGTATAACTTGTCCATGGACTATGTACGCTGCTAAAGATAAATTTTACAGGAACTGGGAGATGAAAAAACTAGACAGTACATATATACATGTCTTCAATCCAGAAACATTAAGGCCTGCTCATAAAACTTTTTGGCTGGTAAAATTTTCGAACAACTCAAGGTGAATCCTGATATCCTAGTAATGGTAGTTCAAGACCAACTTCAAATAGAATTGGATATACAAATCTCAACGAGTAAGGCTTTTAGAGTAAAGGCTAAAGCAAGACAGAGAACTTAAAGGAACTCATACTCTTCAATTTGAGAGGCTTAGAGATTATGTGATTGAGGGGTCGTTTGGTTTGAGGGTATGGGTATGATATAATGACTTTCTTTACCATTGTAGTTGTTTGGTTTGTGGGTTTGATATTGAAAATGGGAATCAAACCTCCAAAACAAGGCATTATCAAAACCCACCAAGAGTAGTGGGTTTACAAACCCATTCCCATACCAGTAGTGACAGTCATTCCCATTAAGAAACCAAACACCCCTAAATTGCAATCTACTAACTCTAACTCCACAATCAAATTAGCAGTTGAAAGGAATACTGATCCATCACTCAACCAGAGTTTTCAAGAGAATTTATATATGTTTCGGTGCTTTGAAGGAAGTTTTTAAGGCTTGTAAAAGAGAGTTGTTAGGGTTGGATGGGGCACTTATGAAAGGCCCATTTACAGGACAAGTTTTTCCAGTAGTTGGTTTGATGAAACAATGGGATTTACCGTATTGCATATGCATTGGTTGAATAAGAGAGCATGAACTATTGGTCTTGGTTCTTACAGTGTTTGGAGATGATTTAGATATTGAGCCAAATTTAAACTTCACATTCATATCTAACAGGAAAAAGGTATTAACTTTTAGTAATTAAGCAATTACTACTGTTAATACAAATATCGCCTAAAAACGTTATTTATATTTTACGATCTTTGCTAAGTTTTGTTAATGACAAAGTATGAACTTTAGTTTATAGTAAAAACATCACTTTAGTTTTAAGTCTTGTATAACTAGATTTTACATTTTAAACATAACATTGTTTTTATTTCTTAAATAAGAAAGTGTCACATCACATCAATAAGCATTTATGGTAAGCTTGTGTGTTTGACTTACCATAAGCTCTTACACATTTTTGGAAGCATTCTAATTTGATTCAATGTGTGTTTGACTAGAAATAAGTTGATGTGACCTTGGTTGGTTTAGAAAGATTTATTGCAAAACCTACTGTCAACCTGGCGGAACCTTGGAGGTACATGGGCGGAACCCATCTGAGGGTTCCGCCGGATCCGCCAGACTGCTGGTTTGTTTTGCTATAAATACCAAGCCACTTGCTAGTTTTTACCCATCACTTTAGGACATATATTACACATATTCTCTCATCTAACTCAGTATCATTTGACTTGTGTGATTCTCTTATATAGCAAAGGAGTTCACAAGTTCTTCCAAGAAGTTACAAGTTTCAACTCAAAAGTTGCAAGACTTGTTAGCTTTGTTATGTATGAATTTGGTAGTTTATACTTCATTTGTATCTTGTGTAGAAGTGATCGGTTAGTATTTTAGGCCTCAAAATACATAGTGTGACGGGAGTTGTTGTACCCTTGTAAAAGAACTATCGGCAATGGTTGTGCTACTAGTTTAAATGTTTTAAATGAAGGTGTAAGTGAAGATGATTACTTATGCTGAGCTCAAAGTGGCCTTGCTTATGATTCATGGAATGAAACGGATGAAGATGAAGCCAACTATCCGGTTTGTGATTCTCAACTAAATAAAACATCAAGCAAGGTACAATTTGTAACCAAACACTTTTGCTTTGACACATTTATCCTAGAGTTTTCTAAACTAGAAAATGAGTATAAACTTTTATGCAACATGGACCTAAAAACTATCTTTAACAATGAACATTCAAAATCTCTTGTGAACAATATTGAAAAAGAGATAATGTTAGAAGATAAAATGTCTAGACTTGAAAGCAATGTTGAAATTGATCTAGAATGCAAAATATGTCAAGATTACAAATATGAAATTCAAAGACAAAATGAAAAAGGAAAAATGCTTGCTAAATTTGAAGAAAGTTCAAAAGCTCTCAAAAGCTTTTTGAAAAGTCAAAAGTCATTTAGAGATAAAACCGGTTTAGGATTTGACTCAAATGCACCATCAACAAGTAAAATAAAACAAGTTGTGTTTGTGAAACCTAGGAGAGAATTGTAGGAGTAATTCTATCTCTATTAGGAGCTCATGATAAAAGGATAAAGATATCATGTTCAATACTTTTATATGTTTGTCTAACCTCCTTGGATTCATAAGTATTTGAGTTTAGCTCTCTTACGAGTCAAGATAATTTGCTTAAAGATTATCTTCTTGGTGGCTCATCTATGGAGCTTAAAAGGTACACGTCTCTTCAACTTACCTTTCATTGCTTCTTGTTGATTAACATTAAGTTTTGTCGTGGGTGTTATTAATAGTTTTTACTCTAAGGTGTTTATGTGGTGTAAGTAACAACAAGGATTAGATCCTCCGTGATTAAAGGATTTAGACACTACATCTAGTAGGAGATATAAGGTGTTTTACCTCTTTAAACTTTCTGGAAAAGACACGAGAAACTCTTGAATGAGTCTCACTTAATACTTGTCTACAAGTGAGCTAACTAAGAATCTCCTAAGTGATTTAACAACCAACACTTTTGTGATGCTTGCAAATCTAGCAAAACCACAAAATTTCATAGATGTTTGTGGTATAACATCTTTTGACATTATACCTTATATTTTCAATCGTGTCTTTAATTCAACCACTCTTTTGTTAAAGTTTCATATAAGACACAAAAAAAAAAAAGCATTTGAATACATTAGGATGATTAGGAGAAAATGATTTATAAACATCTAGGATTTGCACATCAAATTCGACCCATGGTCTTATGATGTTGTATCTCTTGGACATTTACACTCATAGTGTTTTAAGTAAATAAACCTAAAGAGTCGTGGAGTCATTGAATTTAACATTCGATGAAAGACCACCTTCTTCTAAGATATGATCTTTGGTAGATGATGACATAGTCGAAAGTCCAACATTGATAAGACAAGTAAGTTAAGATTAATAACAAGGAAGATGAACTATTAAAAATGAAAAACAACATCTTTTCGTCTTGTGTCAAACATTGAGTTAAACAATATTGACATGGTCATAAAAACTTGAATCATGGATCATAGTTGTGATTAAAACAAATTTGATAAAAATAGTTTTTGGACATTAGAGTAAAGCAACCATTAAAACAAAATAGATCTTTCAAAATAGAAAATAATGTAAATCTATGAAAGACTTTTTAATAACCTAAGCAAGCTCCAAAAGCAAGGAATACTCACTCAAAGACATTCCTAGTTATTCATAAGTTCACAATGATTAAGTCTTTTATGACTTATCAAGAATGAGATTAGTGAATCCGTAGGTAAAACTAAACATAGTGAAATGTTTGGAAGTTTACTTGTTCTCACAACAAATAGATCCAACATTATGTTTAGTGCTTGTCTATGTGCTCGTTTTAGAGAAGATCCTAAAACAACTCTTTCGGAAGAGCTTGTTTGGATACATCAAAAGGCACTACACAACTAGGATTATGGTATCCCAAAAGAACGGGAATAGAAACCATAGTTTATGCCAAATGGAATTATATCGGTAATAAGTTGATAAGAAAAGCACAAGTGGTACTTGCACTTTTATACTTACTTACCCAATGATTCTCCTAAACGCTTAAGGTTCTCAAATTAGTATCGGATGGAGAAGCACATCAACAAGCTCCACTAGAACAAGCAAACCCGCGTCAACAAACGGAATTCCTCTTATCAACAATTTTATCCCTTCAACAAAGGAAGCATCCACTTCAGCGACAATCCAATCCATTATGTTCTTAATTGACATATTGTGATCCATCATCATCGCCTTGGTAAAAATGTTCATTGAGGAACATCTCAACCAAGAAAGTCTTACTTGATAACCATTTTGTCGACGTTTTCACGAAACCTCTTGAATAAGAATCATTCATCCTCCCTAGGCTTAGTTAAAGACTCATGAGACCTAAAAACTTAGTTTTGAACATTAGGATAAAACCACAAAAATCAAGACAAATCCTTTTTATTTTTTCCTCTGTTGTACCCGCGGAACCCTGAGACCAAACGGGCGGAACCCTCCCTTTGGTACCGCCTGGTCCGCCGAACCTGCAGCATGTTTTTATTTTAAATTCAAAACCAAATACATCTTAACTCACAACTTCAACTTACAACCACCTTACCACACGAAAATTAGGGCTCTCACTCACATCTCTTCCAATCCAATCAACTTTGTAAGTATTCTTATCATAATTGCATTTTCAATCAAAGTCTATCACTTTCATCTACATACATTAACTAGAATCTTAGGGTTTATGCATAAACTTGTTGATTCATGAAAAACCTTGGTTGTAAACTAATCATAATTTCCATTAGTTAGGAATTGTATCCTCTTTGTTATTATCATGATTTACCAAACACACCAAATTCATTGTCTTTCAATAATTACTAGAACACCACCTTTCACCACATTGTTAAAACGAATGAAAAACGTCATTGAAACACACTTGCATAATGTCTCTTGAATGCTAAAGGGAATACATAACTAATATGTATTTTCGGGTACATTCAAACGAAGCTATATTGAATTAGGAGCGTTTGGGTTATCTTTTCTTTTGTAACATAACTTGCATTACAAAAATGTTTCAAGCATCAAAATGAGTCAAGATAACCGCACCTCCACATTGTTTTCATATAGGCTTATACTAGAACATCCACATTATAAAAGTCATTAATTTAAACTTAAATTTTGTGTTTTCTAGGAATCAACATGCCTCCCGCAACATTCTCCGATCACAAGGAAACTCTTAATTACATACCCAAACACCATAGGACCAAAGGCCTTACTAAAGATCAATTTGAAACTTTTAAGAGTCTAGAAAAACGCTATGTTCATGAAGGAAGAACCATTGATCCATCCTTCCTAAAAGGAACATCCATTCGCCAAAACTTTGCCGCAATCAACTTTGATTGCCTCCTAGACATCGATGAGCAAATTTGTCCTAGGTTCATCTTAGAATTCTATGCAACCATAAGTCTTTTCTTCGATGACGATGGTGAGATCTCACTAACCTTTACAACCAATCAAGTACCAAATATCATACCCTTGAAAGATTTTGCAATAATTCTTGGTGTCCCTAATGTTGGTACATGTCTCTACATGGATAAGTGGCCCCTTTCTAGTCTTGACTCCATTGAGCGTTTTCATCCATACGACACTCCTCTTGCTAATAACGAAGAAATTCGTGAGCATCTCTTTGTTAGGACCTCAACAACTAGGAAGAATCGTTCGGGAAATGTGGTAGATAAGGACCCTTTTAGTATGGAACTCAATGAGCTTAAACCACAGTTTAAGAAATGGGAAGAAATTCTTAAAGCCAACGTTATAAGTTCCATAGGAAATAGAGATCATGTCAACACATGTCTTAGCTACATGCTCTATAGCATTTCCACCGGTCAACCTTTTAACTTAGCCTACTACCTAGCCAAAAGAATGGCCGACATATCCTTGGTAGGAACAACCGCTGTTCCTTATGGAATGCTTCTCACCCGCCTCTTTAGAGTAATCTCGCCGATTCCTCCTAATGATAAGGGAATGTGCCTTGATTACTATCTCGTTCCTCACATTTTCGTCCCTCTAAGTGATAAAAGAGTCTTCAAAGTCAAGGGCAAGCGTACTCGCTCTCCTTCACCATCATCCTCATCATCCGATATAAGCGATGACGATAAACTTCCTAACTCTAAGCTACCCCCTTTAGACTACCTTCAAGAACTTCCCGTCATTAGCAATGCATCCGAAGAGTTCAAGCAAACCAAAGGAATGTTCAAGTGCTTTGGAAGGTACCTAGGAAAGCTCAAGAAGAAGATAGACCGGTTGTGAGATGTGTGATTGAGGATTGTTTGGCTTATGAAGGTTTTAGAACTTTGTATGTGTTAATCTATATGATTTATATTGCTTTTTTACTTCCATGATTTATTATTTTCGTCGTCGGACTATGTTTTGTATGAGACTTTATGCATATTGACGATATTTGGGGTGTTTGTCAATTTTTCATGCATATGGAAATTTTCACTAAGTATAGTGAAATTCGCTAGCCCCCGATCAAAGTCCTATGACATGAATGTCTACATGTCTATTTTTTGCATTTCCTAATCAGACATATAATAAATTTTCATTTTTAAGAGTTTTCGAAAAATTTGAAAATCGTCTCGACCCTCAAAAAAGTGGACTGCCTTGTTTTTCAGGTCTGGCGGAACTGGCAGAACCAAAAATTGGGTTCCGCCAGTGTAAATTTCTGGGCAACCCAGTTTTGGCCCAACGGACGAGACGGAACCCAAAACAGGGTTCCGCCTGTGTTTCGCGAGGGTTCCACCAGTCACCTGCAGAAAATTTTTGTCATTTTTCTAAATTTCAAAATTTGTTAAATTTCAAATTTTTATCTTTAGTGAGAAACATCTTTCCTTACTTCCAATAAACATATTAGGATCACTCTCACTCACTAGAACAATTAGGAAGTCATTTCCCGCCAAAGATTCAAATTCAAACATAACTAACCCAAGGAACCCTTAAAAAGGAGCCTTCAAACCCTTAGAACATTTTCAACCAAATCACTTCCCATGATCACTTAGCATTTAGTGCATAAGTTAGTCTTTCACTCCACCCAATTCCATTGGATTGACATCCAATGATTTAACATGTTAGAAACCTCAACATTTGTATGGTAGAACATCAAATCCAAACACCCCTTCCAATATCTCTTCCACTCTATAAATTTGACAATTTTGCAACACTTCAAATCACACCATCACAATCAAAATTTCTTCTCTCAAAGATTCAAAACCACACCTTTGAAATGACTAAATCCAACACCTCATCCGAATCATCAAAATCCCTTACAAAAACCGCTAGGATTAGTGTTAAACCTTGTTGCTTCAACAAAACCATCAAATCAAGCTCATCATCATCAAGTGATGCATCACTTGAAATCTCTTCACCTATCCAAGATTTCCTTAACCTTACTACCTCAACACCATCCTCAACACCTTGCAATACCAATGTGATCACTATACAAGATTTGCTTAATCTTGCTACTCCAACACCCTCTCCAACACATTGCAACACCAACATAGCCACTATTCCGCCACCAACTAGACCTTCACGTGATTCAACATCACCTTCTCAACAAAATCAACCATCAAAAACTCCATCACCTCAATCACCAACACTTACACCAATGGAACTTTTCCATACACCACCAACATCACCACTACCCTATTTGGAAACTTTAGAAGACCTATCACCTAAATCATCTAGCCCTCCATCATTGTCACTCTTTGACACAATTGCTCAAATGGAAACCCAACAAAAACCAAGTGAGCAATTAGATGATGAACCTCATCAACCATCATTAGTTGAACGTTTGGCTTACCGTTATGCTAGACCATCAATTTTTCCACAAGATCAAGGTCATACACACCTACAATCATTTGTGTTTCACCCCATTCACAAAGACCTTCATGGTAATCCTTCCGGAGAACCAAGCTTCCGCCATTTTGTTCAACAACAAGAACAACCACAACAAGAACCACCACGACAAGTCCCACAACAACAAGAACCACCACAACAACAACAACCACCACCATAAGACTATTCCCAACACTTTGAATCTCTATTTCCTTCTTATAAGAAAATAGAAGCATCCTTAGGGGAAAAATCTCCAAACCCTAATGATGAAATAAACACTCATTTAAACCACCTTCATGCCTTCAAACGTATGGTTGACTCTCAAATCAACCATATTATGGATTTCCATACGACATTACACTCAACTAGTGAAGGAACCAAAAACACCTCTCAACCATCCACATTTGCTCCTTCAAGTTCAAATGATCCACCACCAACAAATCAAACATCTCTACCACCAAACTTTTCCTGCTATAATTGCGGACAATGCGAAAGAACCGCTCACATTAGTGAAAGGTGTCGAAAAAAAATTCGCGAGCTAACCGAAGAAATGAGGTTTATCCTAAACCAAATTTTGGACCATCTAGAGTCCTTGTCTCACCCACCTCAACTCTAGAGTCTCCAACAATAGGGACCCATTCATAATAACACCCTCTATTGTAAAAATCAGTCCAGGCGGCCGATTAATCCCTGCATAATCGCTGATCGCTCACTAAGTGCCTTGATTTATCATAATCGGCCTATTTAATCATTTTGGTCAAAGATCGCTTAAAAATCGGTCAACAAACCGATTAATCGGACAAAATCGGTCTAATCGGATTAATCGGACAAAATTGCTTAAAAATCGGTCAACAAAATCAATTAAAAATTAGTCAAAATCGCTTAAAAATCAGTCCACAAATTGATTAATCAGACAAAATCAGTCAGATCGCTTGAAAATAGACAACAAACTGAATAATATCTATGTTTGACTTTAAACTTTGAAGAATTATGTATTATGTTTATATTTGAACACTTGAAATATTTGAACTTTGGTGCATTATGCTTATCGCATACATATAATATAATATAATATCTAAAATTATAATTTTGTGCATAAAAATTCCGATCCGATTAATCCCCGCCTAACCGATTAATCGCTAGGCCCTACCCGACTGCCTCACTAACGCCTAGCGATTTTTACAACCTTGATAACACCAAAAACACAAACCAACAAACCAAAAGCGTTTCACTTCCACAACATTCAAAATGAAACCCGCTACATCCTCCAACAAACATTTTCATCCTTAAACAACCTTAGCCTTGTTTTTGGAAAATGTTTCTCATTAAGGAAAATGGTTGTTTTCTTTTTATTTTTAGATGTAGGATTTTATGTTCCTAATTTCTTGTCTTTGACTTTCTATAAGTCAAATTTTACATGAAATGAATTTCATTCTACTATAAGGTATGCATTGTTTGTTGACCATTTAGGTATTGTGAGTAAACTTTGCCTTGCTATGGTAGCATACATATATCTTGTGTTTTAGAAACTAACCTTCCTTTTTTGTAGGATCATTATCCATGTATTCCTTCCTTGATACTCCATTTAGGGGAGAAATATTCAAGGGGGTGCATGAGAATTGCATTATTCCGCTTCACAACTCTTATTTGTGTTTTTGACAAAAAGAGCTTTCATGACTTCTTCTACACTTGTCTTGTGCGGAAACTAACATTTTTTTTGTAGGTTCAAAATCCATGTTTCCCATCTTGGCACTCCTTTTAGGGGGAGTATCAACCAAGGGGGAGAACGTGCATAGTTCCGTTTCGCTACTCTTCTTTTTGTTTCGACAAAAAAGGGGAGAATTTATATTAAACTTGTTCTCATCTTTTCTCTAACTCTTGCATATCATATCATCTTAGCAAAAACAAGTTTTAATACAAACTTTACAAGACTTAACACTAAAACTAGTGGCTTACTTATAAGTAAAGTTTATGTTTTGTCATCAACAAAAAGGGGGAGATTGTTAATACAAATATCGCCTAAAAACGTTATTTATATTTTACGATCTTTGCTAAGTTTTGTTAATGACAAAGTATGAACTTTAGTTTATAGTAAAAACATCACTTTAGTTTTAAGTCTTGTATAACTAGATTTTACATTTTAAACATAACATTGTTTTTATTTCTTAAATAAGAAA
Organism: Artemisia argyi; assembly: GCA_030686995.1. Classification (NCBI taxonomy): domain Eukaryota; kingdom Viridiplantae; phylum Streptophyta; class Magnoliopsida; order Asterales; family Asteraceae; genus Artemisia; species Artemisia argyi. Next base: position 55,247,130 of record CM060694.1, on the reverse strand, counting down.
GTGTCACATCACATCAATAAGCATTTATGGTAAGCTTGTGTGTTTGACTTACCATAAGCTCTTACACATTTTTGGAAGCATTCTACTTTGATTCAATGTGTGTTTGACTAGAAATAAGTTGATGTGACCTTGGTTGGTTTGGAAAGATTTATTGCAAAACCTACTGTCAACCTAGCGGAACCTTGGATGTACATGGGCGGAACCCATCTGAGGGTTCCGCCGGATCCGCCAGACTGCTGGTTTGTTTTGCTATAAATACCAAGCCACTTGCTAGTTTTTACCCATCACTTTAGGACATATATTACACATATTCTCTCATCTAACTCAGTATCATTTGACTTGTGTGATTCTCTTATATAACAAAGGAGTTCACAACTTCTTCCAAGAAGTTACAAGTTTCAACTCAAAAGTTGCAAGACTTGTTAGCTTTGTTATGTATGAACTTTGGTAGTTTATACTTCATTTGTATCTTGTGTAGAAGTGATCGGTTAGTATTTTAGGCCTCAAAATACATAGTGTGACGGGAGTTGTTGTACCCTTGTAAAAGAACTATCGGGAGTGGTTGTACCCTTGTTAAAGAACTCGACATCTAGCTTAGTGTCGGAAATAGTAGATAGGCGACGTTGGGTTGGTTCTACCTTGAACTAGGACCCGGTATCTAGCTTTGTACCAGATAAAGTGTAAGCGACGATTGTAAAGGTTTCTCCACCCCTGAAAGGAGCTTGTTGACTAGTGCTTGAAACTCTCGAGTTGGAAACTCGGGGCGTGGATGTAGGGCAAGGAAAAAGAGTCCTTGTAGCCGAACCACGATAAACAATCGTGTTGTGGTTTGATCGTTTCTTTCTTTGTCTTTGCATATTACTTATTGTCTTTAGTTAGAATTGTTAATTACACACAAAGCTTTTCAAAGATTAACAAGTAATTTGAGTTATCTTTGATGAAACGTAAAGTTTTTAAAAGATAATTAAGTTAAAAAGCGGTAAACTATTCAACCCCCTTCTAGTTTTCCACAACTACTTTATTAATTCAGATTTAATTTAGCTTGTATTTCTTTGAACAAGGTATCATTCCAATAATCAAATATGTTTTCCCTAGTGCAGAACGTAGGTGCTGTTTAAGACATATACATAGAACATGAAGCAGGGTTGGAATGAAGAAGCTTATAACGATTGCTTATGGAAGTGTGTATCTGCTACTACAACATTTGAATTTCATAAAGCTATGAGTGGCTTCAGGACCATTAATCCCAGAGCTCATGACTTGTTGTCTAAAATAACAATAGAGCACTTGAGTAGGTCTCATTTCTCATGTATAAAATTTTAATAACCTTTTTTTTTTGTTCTTGGTATGGATTTGTGTTACTTGGTATGCACAAATCTTCTAAGTAAAATTTTTGTAACATTTGTTTTATAGATAGAGCAAATACAAATATCTTGTTAAAAAACTTGTGTAAAGTCTTCAATAGTAAAACAATGGGTGTTAGGGACAATTAAACCAGTCATAACTATGCTAAAGTACATAAGGGAATAATGTATGAAAAGGATTGTGAATGTACAAGCAGTTATTGACAAGTGTGTTGGACCATTGACACCTACAGAAACTAGAATTCTAGAATCCCTGAGAAAAAAGCAATTTTTTTTATAGTTTAGTGGAATGGGGGTGTTAGGTACCAAGTATCTAGGTGTTGGGGTGACCAATGTATAGATCATCTACATGTAGGAAATGGGAAATCACTAGGATCCCTTACAAGCATGTGATATGATACATTATGGAATATGGCATTAAATAGTCAAGATGTTGAACCACCTAAAAAATGGGTTCATCCTTGTTATAGGTTGTCTACACGGAGGGAAATATATTCACATAATGTAGAACCAATCCTAGGCAGTAACTTTTGGGAGAAATTCCAGTTGTCCCACTGTTCTTTTACCACCATATCATCGCATACAGGTGGGTAGGCCTAGAAAGAAGAGAAATAAGTAAAATTTGAGAATGAACATTGGGTCAAGGATGGTAAACTGAGTAAAATAGGTAGGGCTATCACTTGCTAGTCTTGTGGTCATCAAGGACACAATAAACTTACTTGCAAAGGACAAGGACTTCCAATACAGTTTTACATTTATATCCTTAACATTATTTCTTTAAGAATAAGTATTTCTGTTATGACACTAAAACACTTTCTATAAGGACTGGTATTTCAGTAGTAAGAAGGTGTGGTGTGTTGGTAATCAAGGACAAGCTAGTAGAAGTGGTGTGGTTTCTAGGGAAGCTGATATGGTAGGAAGTCAAGCAGTTGGAATAGGAACTCAAACTAGTGTGGTTGGTGGAGGAAACCAAGCTGGGATTGCACTTGTAGTACAAACTGAAATACTAAGTCAGGGTGGGGAGAGGAACAATGTAGTAAAAGCAGATGTAAGAGGAAATGCTGACAAAGTTGTTGGATCGTGTCAGGCTACACAAACATCTGCAGCAACTCAAAGTGAATGGGCATGTCTTTAATAGTGTACTATCATTTGCAATTTGTGACAATTAATGGTATGGGCATGTCTTTAATAGTGTACATCAAAGTCTACATCTGTGGCAAAAACTGAAGTCCAGATCTGTGGATAAAACTTAAGTCCACATCTGTGGCAATTTTCTAAGTCCACATATGTGGAAATTTTCAGAGTCCAGTGTTTGATAATCTAATTATGTTATGATATGTTTATGGTATATGTTGTTGTGTTTGTTATTGAAATAGGATGAGGTGTTTGCTTGGTTTAAACCATTGATTATCACTGTAAACAAACATTATCAACTGAATTTCGCATATTTTGACTTATTTAGGGAAACAAACTTATTGAATGGGTCTGCTTGTATCACAATCTTATGAGCTTTTAAATTTTAACATTGTTTGACTTAGTTAGTCCAACAAACAAAATAATGTTTCATTTTATAAGGATGAATTTGCAATCTTATGAGCTTTTGAATGTACAAAATTTGTTACTCGATGAAGCTAATAAGTCAAAAGACTTCACCCAGGTGCCACCAAGATGTATTATGATCATAACTCAGATTATTGGTGGCCAGACATGAAAAGAGACATTGTGAAATATGTCGTGCAGTGTTTAACTTGTCTCCATGTTAAGACAGAACATCAGCAGCCATGTGGTAAGCTACAACCTCTCGAGATTCTTGTGTGGAAATAGGAAAGGATCACTATGGATCTTATCATGAAATTACCCAAGAAACCGTGTCACCATGATGTTATATGGGTGATTGTAGATCGTTTAGCAAAGAGTGCGATTTTATCGATGTCCTTATAAGCTCTCGCGGAGTTGTATGTTTGTGAAGTAGTGACCAGACATTGAGTACCAGTCTCTATAGTATCTGATAGAGATAGCAAATTTACTTCTAGATTCTGGTAGAGATTGCAAGAGAATTTAGGTACTCGTATCCATTTTAGCATAGCTTATCATCCGCAAACAGATGGTCCGAGTGAAAGGACCAATCAAACACTGGAAGATATGTATCAAGCTTATGCTATTGACTTTAGTAGTAGTTGGGATAAGTACTTAGTGCTTGCAGAATTCTTGTACAATAATAGTTATTACTCCAGTATTAAGATGTCATCATACGAAATGTTGTATGGAAGGAAGTACTGAACTCCTATATGTTGGGGTGAGATTGGACAAAGAGAATTATCCAGTTCTGATGTTGTGAAGCAGACAAATGAAAAGATTGGTCAAATCAAAGAAAGGCTTAAGATAGCCCAGGATCGATAGAAGTCCTATGCGGACAAGAGGAGACGACATATAGAATTTCAGTTCGGTGATCGCGTTATGCTAAAATCTTCTCCATAGAAAGGTGTTATCCATTTCAGGAAGTGTGGAAAGCTAGGACCACGTTACATTAGTCCATTCTGAATAACTGATAGAGTTGTAAAGGTAGCATACCGACTTGAGCTACCAAAGGAGTTAAACAACATTCATAATACTTTCCACGTGTCTCAGCTACGAAAATGTCGGGTTGATGAGGCAGAGTATGTCCCTCTAGCGGGTATAATAGTTGATGAGAAACTTGGCTACATTAAAGAGCCAGTACAGATTCTTGACACCTTGGTCAAGAAACTAAGAGAAAGAGAGGTCCTCCTTCTTAAGGTCAGATGGAAGCACAGAAAGGGTTAGAGTATACATGGGAGCCCGAAGAGGAGCTCATCAAATTTTACCTTGCTTTTAATCAGGAATGGTTTGTGAGGCCACAAACTAAATAATTGGGGGGAGTGTTGTAACACCCCAATTTTTACAGTAATGATTTATTAATATTTTATAAGTTTTCTAGTCTATTTTTATTATTTGTATATATTCTTATAAGCCATAAGGACCTTTCATGCAATAGTTTTACCAACAGGGACTAGAGTTGCCTAATTGGTGAAACCTAACGTAAGGTATATATCAACTCTTATCACAAACCTGGAACATTCGACATTCATCTTCTCCCTCCCTCTCTACTCTCAGGTCATACATACACTATCACAAGATTATGCTAGCATTTGGATCAAGATCAAATTTAAACAAGGTTTAAGCAAGGTCCCACCTTATATAAGCTTAAGAACGAATAAGCTAGGCCTTTCCTCATCTAATTTGTGGTAAGGATCGTATCTTGATCTTTAATTCACATGTTATGGCTTCCTAATAGTTGTTAATGCCTAAAGTTCATACCTTTGTGTCATTTTAGGGATTATTATATATTTTTTCATGATTATGTGAAAGTTGTGATTTTCTAAAATCACCAAGAATTCGTGTAATGGTTTAGAAATATGATAGGTACCTTGTTAGGGTGCCATAACACCAATTTATTGTGTTAATTTTCAGAAACCATATTGGTATGGTCATATAAGCCATTAACCAAACACCCCTTTATGGCTTATTCACATTTTAGTCCTTACTATGATAAGCTTAATAATATTCCTAATAAGCTCCATATAAATTATGTGTTCTTGGGTTGTAAAGGTTAGTCGAGGACGTCTTTAAGGATCTCGTATTTCTATTCAAGCATAACCGACTTGAGTATAATATATAAGTACAAGAATAGGTCTTTAGTAACCCATCAGATGTATCACTTACATCATGGTACTCACGTTCATGTAATTTTGTTCTACTCGTGATACGAGTTCATAATAATATATTTGGGATATAAGCCTTAATAGCTTACATGATATAAGCTTTTATGTGAAAATAAAGTAAATGGGTCGAAACCGCCCGTAAGGAACCACGTGGTCCTAGTTATGTGTTTTTAGCTAAATCATTGCATTATTACTTATTTAGCGTCTTATGTAGACGACATGGCTAAAATAGACATCCTTAATGGATGACTTGCATAATCATATGCAATGTGACCCAAGAATGGGATTTGGACGTCCTTAGTGGACGACGTGTGCTATTATGTGATCACATGTTCCAAAACGAAACTCACACATCCTTAGTGAATGAGCCGAGCCTTCATTAGAGTCTCATTTCTAAGAATGGGACTTAGACATCCTATGTGAATGACTAGTATGTTTAAGCGGCTCGCTAGTTATGAAATATGTAATTTAGACGTCCTTATTGGACGAATAGCACATTGCCATAGCAAAGGTCCCAAGAAAAGGGACTAGACGTCCTAAGTGGACGAGTAGAACATTTTTAGTTATATTTAACCAATACAGGTTCAATACGTCCTTGGTTTTTTAAAGCAAGCACTCATGGTTTTATTATGACAAGCAAGCACTCATGGTTTTATAAAGCAACTATAGTATTATGTTATGTTATTATTAGTCTTTTATATGTTATCTCACTAAGGTGTTTCTTACGTTACTTCGTCATGTTTTCTTATAGGTGAAGCTAGCGACATTGCACCTAAGTGTAAGAAGGTCGAGACTTAGCTCTCAGCGGAGCTCGTGGGTATTGAGCCATTTTCCCAACATGCTCTTTTAACAAGAAACGCCCTAGGACTCTATGCTTTTGTGTAATGTTGATGTAAACTTACATTTATAAATTTTATAACTAGTTATGTCATGTTTCAAAAGTTTAAAAGGGTGTTTGGCATAGTTTCATTCTAGCACAAAATGACCCATTTTATGTATGGGTCTAAACGAATATTAGATGTTACGTTCAATTTTATTATGGTATGAAATATGTTTTAATTAGTATGGGTATTTCAAAAAAGTATTCAAACCAAATAAGTTGTGGACCCGAATTTGTGTTGACCATTTGTAATCATCAACAGAACACCATATGTTCTAATTAACAAACAAATAACATGAATCAAAGTAGATAATCAAGAAACTTGAACCATTGTTGAAAAAGCATAATGTACACAACCTAATACCATAATTTACACCATTAACAAAATATATTGTTCATAAACCCATAACATAAACCATCAACAAACAGACAACCCAAAAAACAGCACACATTGACCAAACCTAACTGATGACCAAGTATTTCCTAAGCTTGTTTGCCCGCAACTCCTCCATGTTGGCCCGTATCTCTTCCTGGTTTGCCCTGTCCTCCTCAAAGTCAGCCCTTTCTTGCTCTAATGCAAGAACAACTTTCAAAGCATCCTGAGTCTTTAGCAAACTAGGGATGATATCACGAGATCTGGCACACATAGGGAGATCTACCCAACCCATGAAAGGACAGTGTGAGTTATGTAAAATGAAAGAAATGTAAATAAAATGAAAACAATGGCAACTTGTAAAATATACCATTATTTTGTTTTGATCAAGAGTAAAACTTATGTATGTCGGGCATGCATAGAATCGACACCCAGGATTCCTATTGGTCCATGATGTTCGGACCACAACTTTAAGACCACAGGTACAAACAACCATTTTTTCAAATGAAGAAGATGATGAACAATCCAGTTAGATGGTATGAGAGAGAAAGAAATGTAGGTGATGAACAGTGACAGTTTGTGCTTGTGAGAGAGAAAGGTAGGTGATGGTGTGGATGGGAAGGAAGGAGGGATGGAACTAGTTGAAGAAACTAGTTGGGGACTAAACTAGTTATACGGGAAAGAATGAAAAAAACAGTGATCCACACTTTTGATTATTTGACAGAGTGAGATATAGGTGGAACAGTGTAATAACCAAAGTGCCCTTGAAACATCGCTTGACTAACGAGAAAGGTTAACGGTGGTTAGCCAAAAAGGACCAATCGCGCTATCAAGAAACAATATTGGGACTAAAAGTGAGTGATAACGTCAAATTTACCCATGATTCTTAGTGTTAATTTCCCCCATTATTGCATCATTATACGATTTAGTACCTTCATTTATGCTCTTATTCGTTCATATTTCATTTTAGGACTAAAGAAGAGAAAATGTACGTTTATGATGACTTATTGGCTTAAGAATGGGAATTATGCTTGAAGTTATTATGAAGACACAAATACTGCGGTCTAGTTATGTAATGAGACTACACCATTAGATGATTTATACCTCAAGTAATGAAAACTACGACGTAGCACGCAACCTAGCTACGGCGTAATTAAGAAACTAACAAGCTACAGTTAGTAATTGGACTACGGCGTTGATGAGGCAAAAATTGTACCGCTTTTAAGGGGTCATTTAAGCCTGAATTCGAGATTATTTGATCAATTATTGCCCTAAATCGTTCCTTTTGTCATTTTAGGTACTTTTGAGGAGAAATCTGGAAAAGGAAGCATTTTGGACGTTTTTGGAGCATAAAAGTGAAGAAAACGGCAAAGTCTCAAAATTCCTTGCTGGAACAGTACCTGACGACGTCAAGGTTTACTAGTGACGGTGTCAAGAGTGACAAAAGAGGTGGATGTGGAACTTATAACTTGACGGCCCAGAACATTTTATTTGTTATTGGCCTGACGGCGTCACCAAGCCGTCAGGGTCCAAATACTAGTGATGGCCCATAGTGTTTTTCTACATGACGGCGTCAGAAGTGGATCTAGGCAATACGAATTTCAATTTGGCGGCGAGTTGACTGCGTCAGAGGCTAATACATGACGCCGTCAAGATGCATAGTCTATATATATTTTTCCAATTTTTCATTGTAAAGTGTGGAACTTTTGGGGAACGAGTTTTGTAAAAACCCTAGGTCGAATTTCCTACATCTTGAAGGGGTTTCAAACCCTTCTTTCTTCCATGTTTGAATAAAGATAAGTACTTCAATAATCATTCAATATGTCTATGTATTGTTTGATTCTATCTTATGTGTATCTTTCTTTTAACATGTTAGGCTAGGCTTTTATTGTGTTTGCTTAGATGTAGTGAAACCTAGATGTTGATTATGGGTTGATTATTTGTTTATAATTGTTACGGATGATTGTATTCGATGTTAGGCTTAAGAAAACTGGCAGACTTCCATTGGTAACTTGCTTTAATTAAGAAACATGATCGGAAGTGTACTACGATTTTTGGTTGTATTTAATGCATAAGAGAATTCTAATGATCCCATGTTAGGAGCTTTTAACGGCTCGACATAGGAGTGAAGTAGGATCTTATAGAGTTAGGGAATATTGTACATGGCCCTACGACTGGTATTAAGGAATATAACCCGTCATCCATGCAATTGTAACAAGCTAATCAACGGTAAAAAATATCCAGGGAGTAATGAAATCTAAGTAAACACAACTTTTCTCATTATTGTTTCCACCAAATTAGCATAATAGTTTTATTTTCATTTCTTTTATTTTATTTTGATTGCATCATTAGTTAATTGGGTTAGTTAGCTAGCAACTAATTCCACCCACTCCTTCAAAACCCGAGATTTTACTTGCTTTTCATAAAATAAAAAATTACAAAAAAGAATCATCCCTCACCTCTAGACCTAGTTTAGTAGGCTTTCTAATCCTAGCGACACTATTCCTGAGTTGAACGATCAATCCCCCGGTACTTGTCACTATACTATACTACAATGATCAAGTACACTGCCTGGTGGGGGTTGTAAGCTTCTCAAGATCCCTTGAGAGGTAAAACCTGTTGCGAGGGCGCAATTCCCACGTATCAAGTTTTTGGCGCCACAGCCCGGGGAATAGTTATTGTCTAGGTTAGGATTTCTTTTTATTAGGTCTACTTGCTAGATTCCTTTCTAGTAAGATTTTTATTTTTATTTTTTAGGTTTTCTTTAGTCTATCTTATTTCTTTGTTCCTTTGTTCGTAACCATTACCATCCGACATCATGGAAGGTGGTAATATCTTTGATCCCATCAACCCACCACAACAAAACCACCCATAAAACCAACCACTAGCAAACCAACCTCCTAGGCCCCGAACTTTAGGAGAGTATTCCCGTCCTAACCAATAAGGCTATCGAAACACCATTGAGCTCACTCAAGGAGCCAATGTGTCCCCCTTGCGATCCGACACCATAATGTTGGTGCAAAGCGGATGTGCATTCCATGGACTTCGTTCCGAAGATCCTAATCAACATATCAAAGATTTCCTTAAAATCGTAGATTCCATAGACCTTGATGTTACAACTAGAGAGTCGACCCGATTACATCTATTCCAATTCTCTCTACGTGATCAAGCTAGTCAATGGCTTAAACGTTTTCCCGTGAGATCCATCACCTCCTAGGATGATCTAACTTCTCGTTTCCTTGCTCAATTTTTCCCACCGGGGAGAACTACGATGCTTAGAAATGATATCTTGATGTTCCAACAACGTCAAGGTGAAACTCTATATGAAGCATGGACTCGTTTCAAGGACTTACTCCAAAAAGTCCCTAATCATGGCATAGATCTTTGGCTCCAAGTCCAAATCTTCTATGACCATATCGATCTCTCCACAAGGCGAACCATTGACCAATCGGCCGGTGGCAAGCTACGCGATCTAACTGCGGAAGAATCATGGGAACTCATAGAAGATCTTGCTCTCTATGACAACGAAAGTTGGAATAATCCCCGTGATTTGAACAAAACGGTCAAGGCAATATCTTTGCCTTCTTACAATTCTAGCACTCCCGACCGTAGGATCATGGAACTTGAGGACCAAGTCAAGTTTTTCATGAAATCTTATGAAGCTCCTAAGCCTTCAAGCCAAGTGAACAAAATCACTTCTTCATGCGAATTATGTAGTGGTCCCCATGACACTCGTGATTGCGTGGAACTCCCCGGACAAGCTTTTGCGGATTACGCATCCTCGCGTACCGACGAAGCGAGAGACAAGTGGTACACTTTCAAACCCGAGCCAAACCCTTTCGGTGATTCCTACAACTCTTCTTGGAAAAATCACCCGAACCTTTGGTGGAAACAAAACCAAAACATGCCCCAAAACAATTCTTCCAATCCACCTAATCGTTACCAATCAAACGGTCCACCATCTGACCGTACTTTCAACAACAATCCTTCCAATAACTATGGTAGTACCAATAATCTTGAAGGATTGATGTCCAAGTTTATGGCATCTCAAGAAGCTCGCATAGCTAAGTTTGAAACCGAATTCAATCAACAACAAACGGAGATGACCAATAAAATTGACAACTTGTTGAAAGCCCTCAACAACCAAGTGCTAACTACACCTAGGAAGGACACTAGGGATACTAGTAGCGGAATCCAAATTACGGACCCCTCATCATCCAAACACGTCCACTTTGTCAATGTTGTTACCATTAAGCCAATAGATAAGAATATAGAAGAGAGTGACAAGGATGAAGTTAGAATAGAAACTGGACCTAAGGATGAGATTAAGGAAGTTGAGGATATTAAGGAAGAAAAGTTAGAGGAAGTAGAAAACGTAGAGGAATACTTTGATAAGTTACCCACCAAGGAAGAACGGGAATATCATAAGGATCTATTCGATGACCCCGAGACACCATACGTCCTTGGTTCACCACTTATCAAAGCAGGAGATCCCTCTAACATCAACATACCATGCAACATTGGGCATATGCATTTGTGGAAAGCTTATATCGATCTTAGGTCTCCTATAAACATTATGACTAGGACCTATTATAACTGGGTAATGAAGAAGCAACTTGGATATAGGATGATGCCTAACATGAATTGGATGAGCAACTTTGTAGGAAGAGTGAAAGGATTACATGTCTTTGTAGGAAACTTCACTTATATTACCGACTTTGTGATTGTAGAGGATATTCGTCCGATAATAGATGGTTGCTTAAGTCAAGTAGTATTCGGAAGACCGTTTGTTGAAGCCTCTAAGATGAATTATGACCCATCCCTAGGGATAGTTAGATTCAAGGATGAGAACGATGAAATTGCTTACCAAATGCCCTATAAGATTGAACAATACCGTCTTCTATCAAACCTTGAAAAGGATCACAAGCAAGCGGTTTACTATAGGAATGATGAGGATAGACGTAGAGGAGTAGATTATGTCATGAGTAGAATACTCGGTTTCTACAAGGAATGTTTGCAACTAGGTCCGGAATACAAAACTAAGATTGGATATGACCTAGAGAATGTGACCAATGATGAGGTCACGTAATTGCCCATGACCTTGAGTCTAGCTCCAAGACTCGTAAATAAAGAAAAGCGCTTCTTGGGAGGCAACCCATGTTTTGTGTGTTTTTATTTGGTTGATTTTTATTTGTTTGATGTTATTTGTTTCCGTATGCATGTTTTATTTTTATTGTTGGTAGATCATGTTTCAAACTAAAATTGTGAAAATGCTTTATTTTGTTGTTTAACTTCGTCTTAACTTCATATAAAGGTATTTTGCAAAAACTAAGTATAAGGGGAAACCCCAAATTTGTTTATAAGAACGAAAATGATCATGATTCGCCACAAACAAATACTAATATACATGTTCATTTAATATTGAAGAAAATGGCATGATCCTGCAAAGTCTCAAAATTCTGCAAAGTCTCAAAATCTGGAAAAAGAAGCATTTTGGACGTTTTTGGAGCATAAAAGTGAAGAAAATGGCAAAGTCTCAAAATTCGTTGCTGGAATAGTACCTGACGACGTCAAGGTTTACTAGTGACGGCGTCAAGAGTGACAAAAGAGGTGGATGTGGAACTTATAACGTGACGGCCCAGAACATTTTCTTTGTTATTGGCATGACGGCGTCACCAAGGCCGTCAGGGTCCAAATACTAGTGACGGCCCAGAGTGTTTTTTACATGACGGCGTCAGAAATGGATCTAGGCAATACGAATTTCAACTTGGCGGCGAGTTGACGGCGTCAGAGGCTAATACATGACGCCGTCAGGATGCATAGTCTATACATATTTTTCCAATTTTTCATTGTAAAGTGTGGAACTTTTGAGGAACAAGTTTTGTAAAAACCCTAGGTCAAATTTCCTGCATCTTGAAGGGGTTTCAAACCCTTCTTTCTTCCATGTTTGAATAAAGATAAGTACTTCAATAATCATTCAATATGTCTATGTATTGTTTGATTCTATCTTATGTGTATCTTTCTTTTAACATGTTAGGCTAGGCTTTTATTGTGTTTGCTTAGATGTAGTGAAACCTAGATGTTGATTATGGGTTGATTGTTTGTTTATAATTTTTACGGATGATTGTATTCGATGTTAGGTTTAAGAAAACTGGCAGACTTCCATAGGTAACTTGCTTGAACATCTTAAGAAACATGATCGGAGGTGTACTACGATTTTTTGTTGTATTTAATGCATAAGAGAATTATAATGATCCCATGTTAGGAGCTTTAAACGGCTCGACATAGGAGTGAAGTAGGATCTTATAGAGTTAGGGAATATTGTACACGACCCTACGACTGGTATTAAGGAATATAACCCGTCATCCATGCAATTGTAACAAGCTTATCAACCGGTAAAAGATATCTAGGGAGTAATAAAATCTAAGTAAACACAACTTTTCTCATTATTGTTTCCACCAAATTAGCATAATAGTTTTATTTTCATTTCTTTTATTTTATTTTGATTGCATCATTAGTTAATTGGGTTAGTTGGCTAGCAACTAATTCCGCCCACTCCTTCAAAACCCGAGATTTTACTTGCTTTTCATAAAATAAAAAATTACAAAAAAGGATCATCCCTCACCCCTAGACCTAGTTTAGTAGGCTTTCTAATCCTAGCGACACTATTCCTGAGTTGAACGATCTATCCCATGGTACTTGTCACTATACTATACTGCAACGATCAGGTACATTGCCTGGTGGGGGTTGTAAGCTTCTCAAGATCCCTTAAGAGGTAAAACCTGTTGCGAGGGTGCAATTCCCACGTATCAGGCGTAATGATGAAGATAAGAGCTCTACGCCAGTAACAAGTCATTGAGTTATGGCGTAGGATATATTTTATGAAGACTATGACGTAGCACTCCAACAAGCTACGCCGTAGAGGTTATGAACGAAGGCTACGGCATAGTCCCCCCATACAACTATGTCGTAGCATTGACGAGCACTATATATACCAAAGGAAATTCGTCTAAAAGATGTCAAGTTCCTCTCCCCCAAACCTTCACTAGGGTTTGGGGAGAACGACCCAGAAGAAGAATAAAGAGCAAGAAGACTAGAGAGATGGTGTCTAATTAGACTAGGAGCTCCCTAGTCTAATACATGTTCGAATTCTATTATGTTTTACATTCCATGAATTCTTCCTATTAAGATTTGGTTTAGTTTATTATTCATATTTATCTATGTAGAAGTTTTCTTTGCTTGTTTGCGATCCTTTCATTTTTTTTAGTGTTAAAGCTTGGTAGTATCTACGAGTCTAGGTGAATTAACCCTAGGACCCTAGACGAGTAGGTTGTGGGGATTGGTAAGAATTGGCCATAGTACTACCTTTCCTTATGTGCGAATTAACCATAGGACCACCTATCAAATGGATACACTTAAGAAGCTAGAGGGAATCTAAGATCTGACCATGCCGGGTTCCACTAGAACAAGTCTATTAAACATGGCACTTAATGACAATTGCATCTTCGTAGGTTCACGCCGCCCGATGAACTCTCGACTTTACAATAGTCGGGAATAGGACAAGATGCAAGATAGGGCTGACGATTTGACCATTTGACTCTTGTCGACTTTTACCTACTACGTAGAATGTTAGAATATGAATGAGCTTAACCTTAATATCTTAATAACCTATCCTTAGCTCTCTTATCTTTATTTCCTCTTTTGTTTATTTACCATTTACTCTATTCAACTTATACCTCTTTTTTAGTATTTATCTTAGTTCGCCAGAACAATAGCTCTTGGGACAACACTCAGATTTATCTAATGGCATACTACACATGACCGGGTACACTTCCCGTTAGTATGTGTTAATCCTTATAACTCCAAGTTTATAAATGTAAAACAGGATGACTAAAACGCATCAAGTTTTTGGCGCCGTTTCCGGGGAGCAGTTTATTTAGGCGAATTAAGGTATGTTTCAATTTTCAAATGAAAAGATCAAGACAAATCATGCATTGACGATCTACATACGAGTACCTCGTTACGAAATCATGGATATTCAAGTACGCGAATTTTTAACAATTTAAAATAATTAAAAAAAAAATAATAACAAAAATTTTTGACCTAACTACGGTGTAGCCGCTAAAAGAACTTCGCCGTAGCAATATTTTATAATTTAAATTAATGACAGCATCTTACACTAGCTACGATGTAGCCCATTCAAGGAGCTATGGCGTAGCAACCCGATGATATAAGTACGTGTTTCTGCACACACACTCATATTTGCAACTCAATTTTCACAAACACACGACCCCTCTTCGAAAATTTTTCTGAGAAATTTGTTCATTCCCTTTCCTTTGCATCAACAATGGCAGGTAAACACCCCTAGCCTCTTATCTCGACCTTTCTTATAATTTATTGCAATTATTAGGGTTTTATTATGCTAGCATTTTAGGAATTGGATTAAAACGCGAATTAGGTTAAGATTTAACATGCTAATAGATTGCTTAAACATATGTATGAATTTGATTTAAGGATTATTTGATTCAAATTAATTGAAATTAGGGTTAGGTTTAAATTACTACTAATCGATGTAATTGAACTAGCCCCGTTGAATATTTGAGTGGGAAACCTTTATTTGAAACTTTGGTAGGAACTTTTATGGTTACGGCGTAGCAAATTGATCTATCCCCCGTAGTTTTAGCAGATAGCGACAACAGACAGGTCGCTACGGCGTAGCTAGTCATAGCGCTACGCCGTAGCCCTTGTTTTTACATAGAGAGTGGTTTTCAAAATTTGACAACTACGGCGTAGCTATTAATATCGCTACGCCGTAGGATCTGGAATTTATATGTTATGTTTCTAACTTTCTTATTTTACAGGAAACAATAACAACGGTCCTACTCAATGGTTCAAGATCCCTGAGGCCCTTGGCAGGGATGATTTAGTAACGGTTATGATGGGAATGCCTATAGGCAAATAAAGGACCTGTGTAAAATTAATTTCAAAAAAAATAATGGAAGCTTTACTTGCAGGGCTTGGATGACCGTGTTCTCTATCCACGAGCCCGTCATCCAAGAATATGTTTGGGAATTTTTAGCAACTGTGGATTTTGAAGAACAAGTCACTAGCATGACCGAGAATTGCTTGTTCTTTCAGCTTGGAGGTGTAAGAAGAGAAATGAATATGAGACAATTCATCTCGGCTATGGGACTTTATTGCAGAGAAGTGGTTGATTCACAAGTTTTTCAAGACTACTACAGCTTATGTTTAAGGGAAAAGCTGCATAGCTACAACCCTGCAACCTACTATCAACAAATCTAGGGTTTAACAGGCTACGAGTCCAAAAACCCACCTTCCTAAAACCGTCATGGATCCCATCCGATGCCTAGTTCACAAACTTTTGGCTATGTCAGTTCGTGCCAGACATTCGGCACGAGAAAAGAAGACAGTTGAAGATTTGTTCTTAATGCAAAGTATAGACGAAGGGGACTTTGTTGATATCCCATGGTATTTGGCTAAGTTTATGACGGGAAAAGCTAAGGGAGCACAACAGGAGAGCTTTATTCAGGGGGCCCACTTCATCGGGACATTGGCTAGGAGTTTTAGGTTGATGTCAGCAACAACTTTAGCTAAGGTGAATCGGATAGCCGAGACATCTTCGATTGGGATTGCTAAGTTGGACGACTTTGGAATCATCACCTACAACCCTTTGAACGAACCAGTGCTTAGGCCGGTGATTAGGAGAGCGAGTGGTGAAGGTAGTTCTAGGGCCAGTGGAAACCGAGCATCAGCCGAGGAGCGTGTTAGTTTACGAACCACCATGACAATGATGGAAAGAATGAACTTCATGGATGGACGCATGGGGCGAATGGAAATGAGCATGACCAACTTTGGCAATGACATGGATGATATGATGGCAGTAATCTCGGGCATAAATGAATAGTTTGATAGTTTTTGCACTAACTTTAGAAACTTTCAGGTACAACAGACCAACTACTATCAATGGAACGCCGATCGTACCAGTCAGATGCTCGAACACATGCATTTGAGCCACCCTCATTGGAACGGCCCGGATTATGTGTATCAGCCCAACATGCCAGGTATGGGAGTCGAGCACGGTGTTAGCTTCATGCATCCGGACACCTCATCTGCAGCTCCTCAAGACCCTTATCGCCCTACCACTCAATTTGGCACACCCATGGAGCATGATCAAGACCAAGAATGAAAACTCCAATTTATCGAACAATTCTTCCATCCTTATCTCTCAAACAATTTATCATTTTTGGGTATGTAATAACTTTACTAGAACTTAACTTGCTACTAATATTTATATTTTGGTATTAGGAATGGTAACATGCAGGTTTTTAGCTTTGGAAAATTGTTGCAGACTGTTGCTACGACGTAGCAGGTCTTTGACCTACGCCGTAGCAACCTCGGTGAGATGAGAGAACATTCTGTCTCAAATTGGGAGCTACGGCGTAGCTAGGTCCACAGGCCTACGCCGTAGGCAGTACCCGGTGATGAAAAATTATTGAGGGAACTTTCCAAAAGCTCGAACGTGAGGGGAGTTTTTCTTTTTCATTTCTATTCTATTTTTCTATTTTTATTTTGTACAAAAGAGACTTTGCACAAAGTAAGTGGGGGGATAGGAATAGAATACGAAATAATTACTTAGATTATTACTTGTCCTCATTTTCTAGTTTTACAAAACGTAAAAAAATGCCATTTTGAAAAATTTTGACACATGTTTACAAAACTAGAATTAAATTAATCCCGAGCACACTATAACCCTTGATTACATGGTGAGATCTAACCTGTCCGTTTCCAATTATTTTACCTCAAATCCACCAAATAGTGAGTGTGCCAGTAGTAGTGTAGACTTTAGAACTTGGCTTTTACATCATTTCAATGCCATAAACGAGTAATGTGTTTTTATAAAACGTTTGGAAGAGACATTTTAAGAAAACAATGTTTTTTGGATTGTTACCCATCTAAACCTTTACACCTCAACCTTTTGATTAGTGCATTGACTTCTCGACCTACAAACTTAAACCCTTGTTTTCACTCATCTTTGGTGTAAGATACCCTTATTCCATACCTACTTAACGAAATTCCATTACACCCTTACACCTTAACCAACCATGTAACCTTATGTTTTTTATAGAGAAATCTCCTACTGCCTAAATGTCGTGAAATGCCTGGTTCTAGAATCAAGAAAGGAAAGTTGTGATCGAAGACCCCCAATGTTCGCCACCTAAGTTAATCTCAAGTGGGGGGATGGTGTTATTAGTTTATTATTCAAAACAAATTATGAATTTCAGTATGTAGAAAGTAGAAATAAAACGTGCGAATCATAAGCACTAATAAGATAGCTTATCAAAGAAGACATAACTCTTTGTATCTAAAGAAATTTTTGAAGAAAAACTCTGTCACTTGTCACACATATGAATCAACACTTCGGAGTATTGGCATTTTTTTTGACAAATGGGCAAGTGGTGAACACTCAGTTGAAAGATAAGATTATTTTTCCTTTTTACTTACAATTATCCAACATTATATCCTACCCTTTTAGGTTGTGAAGTATGCTTAGGTAGGGGATTCGAGCAGTCAGTGGTGTCTTGCCCGGCGTTCTGGTCATGTGCCATTGCCTTTGTCGTCCTTGCCATAGTGTATTAGTAACAACTTTACACTTGCTATCATCCAACCAATGTTGTTTTCAAAAACTGTTTCAACCTTAGCTCTAGTGGTGGATTTTTGTGTAAATGCCAAGCTTATGATAGAATACCTGCTATGACTGAGCGTTTATGTGAGCACCCCGAAATTGAACACTTAGAATAGGGAGCGTATGAGTGAATTTCTTCCCTTCTTTTCGTGAGGTGTTCGGCTTAACTTTATTCTAGCAGTTTTACTAATTCGTATCTTCTAAGTGATGAGGAAGATACTCTTTTATTTATTAATATGGTCTACTTGAGGACAAGTAGAGTTTAAGTGGGGGGATATTTGATAACGTCAAATTTACCCATGATTCTTAGTGTTAATTTCCCCTATTATTGCATCATTATACGATTTAGTACCTTCATTTATGCTCTTATTCATTCATATTTCATTTCAGGACTAAAGAAGAGCAAATGTACGTTTACGATGACTTATTGGCTTAAGAATGGGAATTACGCTTGAAGTTATTATGACGACACAAATACTGCGGTCTAGTTATGTGATGAGACTACACCGTTAGATGATTTATACCTCAAGTAATGAAAACTATACCGTAGCACGCAACCTAGCTACGGCGTAATTAAGAAAACTACCAAGCTACAGTTAGTCTATTCAACTTATCGACTTTTGACTCTTGTCGACTTTTACCCACTACGTAGAATGTTAGAATATGAATGAGCTTAACCTTAATATCTTAATAACCTATCCTTAGCTCTCTTATCTTTATTTCCTCTTTTGTTTATTTACTATTTACTCTATTCAACTTATACCCCTTTTTTAGTATTTATCTTAGTTCACCAGAACAACAGCTCTTGGGACGATACTCGGATTTATCTAAAGGCATACTACACATGACCGGGTACACTGCCCGTTAGTATGTGTTAATCCTTATAACTCCAAGTTTATAAATGTAAAACAGGATGAATAAAACGCATCAGTGAGATTTTTGAGAAAAGGGACAAAAAGTACGAATTGGGCAGACTTTGGGTATCAGTGTAATTTACTCATTTGATAATATGATAAGGAATTAAAGATATCGTGTTCCTGGTCATCTTCTATGTCAAGGAAATAGACCTTAAAACCTTAATTAAGGAACAATTATAAGAATAGTTTTCTCTTGTGTTTTTAATCTACTAGTCTTTTTAATTCTTTGTTTAATGTAAAGGTGGTTACCATTTAAATCCTAAGGTAGGTCCTAAATTTATTTGTTCATCGCTTCTCAAAGGTTTCGATTTCTAATGTGGTTCCCGGGAACCACCTTCATACAATGTAGGTCCGCCCCTGTATCCAATTAAAAGATGCTATTGTGGGAAAACGCGTAGGTCAATTTTAAAAAATTACCTTTAACTATTAAAGCAAATCAGAATAAACAATAAGCAGCAAAAGAATAAAAACTTTTTATACGTTCTCGATCATCTTGATCCATATACGTTACATGACTAGTCATACAATACATAAACAAGTATCTCATACCTTGTTTGAGTGGGAGATCAACTAGGGCTTCTGAAAGATCTAAAGTCAAAATATTCTCACGGTTATTGCATGCTAATGCTCAAGCGACTATGGAAACATGCTAGTAGTTGATCTAAGCAGAGGGAGAGGGAGAGGGAGGAGGGTGTTCGTATGGTGGTGGTGTTCGGTTGACGAGCAGAGGGAGAGGGAGGAGGAGTATTTCTAGGGTTTTGATAAATCTTAAACTTATATCAAACAAATAATTATTCTCTTATATTTATAGGCTAACTAAGAGATAATTACTATATTCAAATTATGATATTATTCAAAAGTATAAAGAGATAATTACCAAGTTTAAAATATTTGATATCATCACATATATCATTATCTTTTAAATCAAGAAACCAAAACAAGCCTAAGCCCGACACCACCTACGGGTTTCGGTTGCACTCAAGGCACAAGAGGGGTTCGACCCTCTTGGCTTCCAGCACATTTCCTTATTCTTAATTAGTCCAACTAATTAATCCAATGCATTATCATCTAATTATACCATTTATATATTTACATTAAACCTATAGTCTCGCGTTATTGTGTCTGACCTCATGGAATCATATATTAATAACATTATTTAAATTCATTATATCATGTACATAATCCTAGAATCTCCCACTTGGACATGGTATAACTTCCAATAACTAAATACCGACAGACATCCATCTAGAAATAGAAAATGTCTGCCTCCCAAAAATACATGACTTGTTTGTCCAGTTGATAGGCACAAACAACAGATCATTAACTCATAATGACTTTATGATTTTAGCAAAAACAACATTCTTATTCCCTTTGTTTCCGATATGTTAATTTGAGATATGGATTAAGTAATCTCAAATATGTAACGTTTGTTCAATGATCTCGAATCTACTGATATCGCTAAAGTAAGTTACAACAACAGTTTAACTTCTACCTCAATCACAGTTGTGTAAATAGACTTTAATTCATCAAGAGGCCCACAATAATATCATGCTCTAAAAGAGGAACAAATTCTTTTAACTATATCCACCTTACAACACATAACTTGTAAAATCTGAAACATATTGGGATAACCTAGAATTACCAAGGCGTTGTATATGAATCTAAGCTTACTCATCATATGCTATAAGAGTACCGTACATCAAAAGTTGAAGGAAACTCAAGATACAAATTATAAAAACGTGACTCACTAGATAGTATATATATATATATATATATATATATATATATATATATATATATATATATATATATAGGCACAAAGATATATGTAAACGCCTCGTTAATTAAAACTGAACAATGTCAAGTGCATCTTGTTCAATATGGAGTATACATTACAACTAGCTTATAGATCCATGGATTCACGGGGGTTTTTTTTAAGAAATTAATCATTAAGAAGTTGAGTGTGCGGATAAAGTAATAAACAACAACGAAAGTAAACATGTTCCATTATTTTTTGAAGTGAATAATAAGTAATAAGTCAATGAGACGATAAAAATTTTGGTTTTTAACTATTAAGAAAATAAACGTGCATGTATCGTCTTCTCAAATTGGTAGATAAACATGTAGAATAAAGTTACGTAGTCAACATCAATCACTTGAGTGGTCCATGTTCACTCCGTGAACACCTAAATATGATAACAATCAATCAACCATGAAAGTTAAGAAATGTAGGCTTAAGTGATAAATTACTCTTATAAAATCTGCAAATTGGTTTATAGTTAGTAAGTGAGATACCAAAAGGATTTTCATAGTTAAGTCATAGTACTTCAAAAAGAGTACTGGAATGCAGAAACTAATGTACATCAATCAGAAATCAAGGACCAACAACCTTTTATCAAATTAAGTGTATTATACAGAGAAGAACTAATTTGATTAAACTTCAACATTTTATCAAGAAGAACTGATTTGATTAAACTTCAAGAGGTACATGCAAACATGCAATCTTATGTCTTTTTATTCACAATATATAAAAAAAATTGAAGGAAATCTAAGAACTATATGTAGTTCAAAATGACACCCGACCCATTTGAATCGCACCGGAACTTATGCATTGCGATTTTCAACGATTATCTGTTATCCAACCTGCACAAACCTGCACCACTGTCATTAGTAATTTGAGTAGTTTCATTTTTGATCATCGAGATCCACACATAATAAATTGACAAAATATAAAAGAAAGTTGATAAGGATTTAAAATGTGTGTTTCTAGGGGGTCATTTAGTCTCTAAACTTGTATATATTTGATCAATTATGATACGTGGGGATTGCACCCTCGCAACAGGTTTTACCTCTCAAGGGATCTTGAGAAGCTTACAACCCCCACCAGGCAGTGTACCTGATCGTTGTAGTATAGTATAGTGACAAGTACTGGGGGATTGATCGTTCAACTCAGGAATAGTGTCGCTAGGATTAGAAAGCCTATTAAACTAGGTCTAGAGGTGAGGGATGATTCTTTTTGTATTTTTATATTTTATGTAACTACATATAGACTTTACACTTTGACGGCGTCATGTGTTAGCTCGTGACGCCGTCAACTCGCCGCCATGATAAAATCGTATTGCCTAGATCTATTTGTGACGCCGTCATGTGGAGAAATACTCTGGGTCGTCACTAGTGTTTGGACCCTGACGGCCTTGGTGACGCCGTTAGGCCATAAGCTTGAAAACTTCTCTGGGCCGTCACGGTATAATTCTACATCCACCTCTTTTGTAACTCTTGACGCCGTCATATGTAGAGGCTTGACGCCGTCAGGTACTGTTCCAGCAAGGAAATTTGAGACTTTGCCGTTTTCCTCACTTTTATGCTCAAAAAACGTCCATAATGCTTCCTTTTCCAGATTCTTCCTCAAAAGTACCTAAAATGACAAAAGGACCGATTTAGGGCAATAATTGATCAAATAATCTCGAATTCGGGCTTAAATGACCCTTTAAAAGCGGTACACTTTTCGCCTCATCAAATACCCTTACACTTGAGATTTGCTTGTCCTCAAGCAAATGCGCTTTTATTCTAATCAAAATACAAGTTAGGGGTCATTTAACACTAATATAAAAGTAATTAAAACAAATAATCGTTCCACTAAAAACCAAAAGCAAGCACGGAGGTCATACACTAGCACCTCACAAATAGTGTTTAGATACTCACATCTCTCGGGTGTAATAAAGTATATATCACAATAAGGAAATGGAAAACATCTCTCACTACCTGTCATAGCAAAATAGATTACCATAGGCTTGGGAAAGGATCAAACCTTCACCACTTGGCGTAAGCACCTAGGATAAACTATCAAAGAGGTCTTTTAAAGGGTTATAACGTTAGGTGTAGGGATATGAAAAACACAGTATTTACTGGTGGCGAGTTAATCATCTTGGTTAATTACATGTATAATATGGTGTTGCTAAGCCAAGACTCGACTCGACTTAAGCTAATAAATAAAAAATAATAAAAACTTAAAACAAACATAGAATCAAACGGGATGGTAGTCTGTATGTTTTTCTCTTTTTTTCTTTTTCCATTTTTTTTCTTTTTCTTGATTTTTTGATTTTTTTTTTTTTTTTAATTTTTTTGCATACACTTTTACCCTACCATCCAAAATAATACATCATAGGGAATATACATTCCCCTTACACTTGAATTTTTACATACTTTACAATAAACTAATATAATGACTCGAATCAAGATAATCAAAACACTTGGAGTACTTTTTAAGATTAACGCACATATGGGGGTAATAATTTGATGTTCTTCCCCATTACTCCATAACACAAGTACTTTACCTATGAGTCCCAATCGTCCCAAAACAATATGTACAAGATATGACTCGACTTAGCAACCATGTAATCAGTTAGACAATTAACTAAGGGTTTAAACAAATAACAATAATGCACTAAAGATGAGTGCATACACGGAAGGCTAAGGCGATTTGGTTGCACATTTGGGTGGGTTGTAACAAATTCTTCCTTTAAGTAAGATGCTTAAAGTTAGAAACGAAAAGATAGGCTCGGAGGGGTGTACTAGGGGTTTCGTGTACTAAAAATGAGTACAACACTAAGGTGTGGGAAAAATTAATTGACTTTACTAGTCAAGTAATATGACTTAAATGGTCAAGTAATTATGATACGGGTTTAACACAAGGGTGATCCTAATGCCTCTTATCATGTAGTAAATCCTACTACACGAATGTAGTCTCACTAGCGGTCTCGGGATGCATCTCTAACGCAAGTTCTAGAATCAAAATGCTACCGGTACACTCATAAGCACTAATAATGAATGATGTTCCTATCAAATCTAAAGGCGAACCTCACATACTTGGGTGGAAAATTTTTCTGAATGGTACGGTTTTGTGCTAGTCATACAACTCCTATCCATTAGACGCTTGCTAAGGCTAAAGTTTCACTCCTAAATGTTGTAAAAAAAATTTAAATTTGGCGCTAAAATTACACTAACAAGTATTTCTCTTAGTTTTATTACACACCTACCATCAAACAAACAAACTCAAGTGCAATTGTATCGTATAAGGCATCATCATTTACCCTCCCCTTACACTTAGGATGAACATTGTCCCCAATGTTCTATTAAAGAATGTAAAAGTAAAACAGGTAAAAGAATGAAAACAAATACTCCCCTGATTCGTTCGGTGTGGATAGTGTGTCAACAAGGTTAGATCTTCCTCCAAGAAAATGAACGTTCATTCCAGAAATATAAATCATCTTCTTGTCCTATATAACCTGTTAAAACTGAGAAAACAAACAAGGCAACCTCGCATAAAATCGGCGGTAGTTTATATATACTAACAAGTCCTAGAAAGATAGCATATATATCTTAAATTGCTTTCTAGGAATTAAAGGGATATAATGCTTGTGGAATGAATGTTTGCAGATTTCCTAGAGTTTATAAAACTAAAGAATTAACAAAAACTTTAAGACTCCGTTAGAAAAACAAAACTCGCAAAATTTCTAGAATTTTACACATGACGCCGTCAGGAGTTAAACCCTGACGCCGTCAGAAGTGATCTGCAGAAATCTTTATGTTAAGTTTCCAGAAAATTTCTGGAAAAACTTATGTCCTACTTCTTGGAAAATCCTGCAAAACATCATTATGACTCGATACAAGCATTTGACTCTAACAATTACTAATATACATGTTCATTTAATATTGTGGTGAATCATGATCAATTTCGTTATTAGAAACAAATTTGGGGTTTCCCCTTACACTTAGCTTTTGCAAAATACCTTTGTATGAAGTTAAGACGAATTTAAACAACAAAATAAAGCATTTTCACAATTTAATTTGAAACATGATCTACCAACAATAAAAATAAAGCATGCATACGGAAACAAATAACAATCAAAAAAATAAAAACACACAAATCATGGGTTGCCTCCCAAGAAGCGCTTTTCTTTATTTACGAGTCTTGTAGCTAGACTCAAGGTCATGGGCTATCCTATATGTGTGAGCTCCTCGTTGAGGACATCTTTGGGATCAAACTTAGGTTTCAATTTCCTATCGGTTTTCTTGGTATTTCTCAAACTTTTCTCCATCCGGATCATATAAAATCATCTTCATATGCCATGATCTGTCACCTTCCTTAGGTGGCTTGTCCCAATTCTATTTACACTTATCCCCTTCCCTTTTCCATTTGTTCATTTCTAGGTTGATAGGCATTACGCTTAAGAACTCAATCATTTTCCTAAAGACTAGGGGATCCTCAAAAGGGTCTAGTTCCTCATCTCTAGCTATGAGTTGTTCCACCGTATGTGTTTTATCGATGAAATCTTTTTCTAGATAGAATGGGCGTTGAGGTCCTATAAAGTTTCTTTCTATCCAAGGCCCATATCTAGATGGTCTTCTATTCATCTCTACCCAATGTGGTGTCGGTTCATCCTCATAATCGTAGCTATGCTTCTTAACATCATAAACCGACCAAGTCTCACCCTCTCCTACCGCTATCTTAGACTCCATACAATCTATCATGGCACTAGCGGTTTCTAAAAATCCTCTTCCTACTAACAATGGGCATGTAGTATCACTAACCATATCTAAGACGTGAAAAGCCGCTAAAATAGTTAATTTTCCTACGTGAACAACTACATCCTTGATCATTCCGACAGGATGCGCAATACTTCCATCCGCTAGACCAATTAGTACTTCCGTCTCCTCTAACTTTCCTACTTAAGAGTGGTAAAAAGGGATAAGGGAATCAAGTTGAGGCTTGATCCTAAGTCGGCTAGTGTGTCGAAAGCTTCGGATTTTCCTATCTTACAAGGCAAAACAAATATACCCCGATCATCAAGCTTCTTAGGCAACTTGTTTTGAACGAAGGCGGTCCCATTTTTACCCAATTTAACTTTCTCATATTTTTCTAGGAGGGCACTATAGTAGGGAGCACGGGCTAAGACATCAATGACGGGGCGTTCAAGGTGGAGCTCCTTAAAATCATCGTCAAGGTCTTGTGTAGGAGGTGTTTTAACTATGTTATTGACCGGTTTGATATCGGCTATTTTATTCAATTGGTCTTTTTGAAGAATTTGGGTTTGCTTGAAACACGTACTCATTGCTTTGACCGAATAGTATTGTGGACAAGAAGTAGGTGACGAAACCGATGATATGGTATAAACATTTAGTTTCGGGTTCTTGACCGTGTCGCTTGGGAGTGCTCCCATTTCTCGGACATTGAGAACTTTCAACAATGTGTCGATTTTGGTTGTCATCTCGCTTTGCTTTTGTTTGAAATCGGCTTCAAACTTAGATATGCGAGCTTCTTGAAATGCCATAAACTTGGACATCAATCCTTCAAAATTATTGGTACTACCATAGTTATTGAAAGGATTGTTGTTGAAAGTACGGTTCAAGGGTGGACCGTTTGGTTGGTAACGATTAGGTGGATTGGAAGAATTGTTTTGGGGCATGTTTTGGTTTTGTTTCCACCTAAGGTTCGGGTGATTTTTCCAAGAAGGGTTGTAGGAATCACCGTAAGGGTTTGGCTCGGGTTTGAAAGTGTACCACTTGTCTCCCGCTTCGTCGGTACGCGAGGATGCGTAATCCGCAAAAGCTTGTCCGGGGAGTTCCACGCAATCATGAGTGTCATGGGGACCACTACATAATTCGCATGAAGAAGTGATTTTGTTCACTTGGCTTGAAGGCTTAGGAGCTTCATAAGATTTCATGAAAAACTTGACTTGGTCCTCAAGTTTCATGATCCTACGGTTGGGAGTGCTAGAATTGTTCGAAGGCAAAGATATTGCCTTGACCATTTTGTTTAAATCACGGGGATCATTCCAACTTTCGTTGTCATAGAGAGCAAGATCTTCTATGAATTCTCATGATTCTTCCGCACTTATATCATGTAGCTTGCCACCGGCCGATTGGTCAATGGTTCGCCTTGTGGAGAGATCGATATGGTAATAGAAGATTTGGACTTGGAGCCAAAGATCTATGCCATGATGAGGGACTTTTTGGAGTAAGTCCTTGAAACGAGTCCATCCTTCATATAGAGTTTCACCTTGACGTTGTTGGAACATCAAGATATCATTTCTAAGCTTGGTAGTTCTCCCCGGTGGGAAAAATTGAGCAAGGAAATGAGTGGTGAGATCATCCCATGAGGTGATGGATCTCGCGGGTAAACGTTCAAGCCATTGACTAGCTTGATCACGTAGAGAGAATTGGAATAGACGTAATCGGGTCGACTCTCTAGTTACAACATCAAGGTCTATGGAATCTATGATTTTAAGGAAATCCTTGAGATGTTGATTAGTATCTTCGGAACGAAGTCCATGGAATGCACATCCGCTTTGCACCAACCGGATAGTGTCGGATCGCAAGGGGGACACATTGGCTCCTTGAGTGAGCTCAATAGTGTTTCGATAGCCTTGGTGGCTAGGACGGGAATACTCTCCTAAAGTTCGGGGCCTAGGAGGTTGGTATGCTAGTGGTGGGTTTTGTCGGTTTTTGTTGTGGTGGGTTGATGGGTTCAAAGAGGTTACCACCTTCCATGATGTCGGATGGTAAAGGTTACGAACAAAGGAACGAAGAAAAAAGATAGACTAAAGAAAACCTAAAAATAAAAATAAAAATCTTACTAGAAAGGAATCTAGTAAGTAGACCTAATAAAAAAAAATCCTAACCTAGAAAATAACTATTCCCCGGGCTGCGGCGCAAAAAACTTGATACGTGGGGATTGCACCCTCGTAACAGGTTTTACCTCTCAAGGGATCTTGAGAAGCTTATAACCCCCACCAAGCAGTGTACCTGATCGTTGTAGTATAGTATAGTGACAAGTACCGGGTGATTGATCGTTCAACTTAGGAATAGTGTCGCTAGGATTAGAAAGCCTATTAAACTAGGTCTAGAGGTGAGGGATGATTCTTTTTGTATTTTTATATTTTATGAAAGCAAGTAAAATCTCGGTTTTTGAAGGAGTGGGCGGATTTAGTTGCTAGCCAACTAACCCAATTAACTACAAATGCAATCAAAATAAAATAAAAGAAATGAAAATGAAACTACAAATGCAATCAAAATAAGATCCTACTTCACTCATATGTCGAGCTGTTAGAAGCTCCTAACATGGGATCATTAGAATTCTCTTTCGCATTAAATATAACCAAAAATCGTAGTACACCTCCGATCATGTTTCTTAAGACGTTCAAGCAAGTTACCAATGGAAGTCTGCCAGTTTTCTTAAGCCTAACATCGAATACAATCATCCGTAACAATTATAAACAAACAATTAACCCATAATTAACATCTAGGTTTCACTACATCTAAGCAAACACAAGAAAAATCTAGCCTAGCATGTTAAAGAGAAGACAAGCGTAAGATATAATCATACAACACATAGACATATTGAATGATTTGAATGAATACTTATCTTCAATTGAACATGAAAGAATCAAGGGGTTGAAACACTTGAAAAGCTGATAAAATTCGGACTAGGGTTTATTCCCTCAAAGTTGCACACTAATGAATGAAATTTCGAAAACTATATATAGACTTTACACTTTGACGGCGTCATGTGGTAGCTCGTGACGCCATCAACTCGCCGCCATGATAAAATCGTATTGCCTAGATCTATTTGTGACGCCGTCATGTGGAGAAATACTCTGGACCGTCACTAGTGTTTAGACCCTGACGGCCTTGGTGACGCCGTCAGGCCATAAGCTTGAAGACTTCTCTGGGCCGTCACGTTATAATTCCACATCCACCTCTTTTGTAACTCTTGACGACGTCATATGTAGAGGCTTGATGCCGTCAGGTACTGTTCCAGCAAGGAAATTTGAGACTTTGCCGTTTTCTTCACTTTTATGCTCCAAAAATGTCCAAAATGCTTCATTTTCCAGATTCTTCCTCAAAAGTACCTAAAATGACAAATGGAACGATTTAGGGCAATAATTGATCAAATAATCTCGAATTCGGGCTTAAATGTCCCCTTAAAAGCGGTACACTTTTCGCCTCATCAAATTATTACCCTAAACAATTTCTTTTTGCATTTTAGGTACTTTGGGAGCAAATTTCGGAAAGGAGCAAGTTTTAGGCGGCACAAGAAAACGAAGAAAACGACCAAGTTATGAATATGTCAGGAAAAGGAGGCCTGACGGTGTCACAATGAATGTGACGCCGTCACTTGCATTTCGACAGAATGATTCAGTGACGATTTTCAAGTGACGGTTTAGAAATATGTGATGGCCTAGAGCTGACGGCGTCACAGATTACAATGTGACGGCGTCACAACGGCGACACAGCTAAGGACAAAACCCTAATGACGGTTAGCTGACGGCATCACAACTATACAGCTATATATATTTTTTGTATGTTTTCCATTATTTGTGTAACATCTTGGAGAGCTATTTTGGTGAACGATTCAAAGCTTTTGTAAGGGTTTTCAGCCCCCAAATCCCATGTTATATTAAAGTTAAGTAATCCCCCTTTAATCCTTCAATTTGTCTATGTGTTGTTTGATTATATGTGTTTCTTTTCTTCACTTTAACTTGCTCGGCTAAATTAATTAGTGTTTGCTTAGAATTTAACGAAACCTAGTTATTGACTATTGTTGTGGTCTCTTGTTTAATCAATGTTTCGCGTTAGGGTTTGGAAAACTGGCTTTGTCATTAAGTATATTAGCTTGTACATCTAGCTAAATGCTTTCTTCACTAGAGTGCACTAGTTGTTTTCATTCATTGTATTTATTGCGTGAATTGCAGAATGTTGATATTAGGAAGTCTTAATTAGACGGCATAATTGCTGATTGGTGACATTAAGAATTCTTAAAGGAGACCTATACATTCATAGAGTTAGGTATTTCGGCACCACCCTACAACCAATATTAAAGAATAGAATGCTCTAATTAAAACAAGGACTTTACAATTCGACTAATCAATAGGAGATAACTAGGAAGTAATAAGATTCTAAGTAAACACATCTACCTATCGTAAGAAGTTACCACTTTACTTTTTGCATAATTAGTTTAATTAGTAGTTTAAACAACCAACTCTTCAAACCCCGAGATTTTAATTTTAATTATAAAAAAATATAAAAAACATAAAAGGAATCATCCCTCACCTTTACACTTAATTCGTCATACATTTCGGCTTTCACCACACTATTCCGCTAAAGATTGATCAATCTCCCGTGTCTTGCCTATACTACACTTCAACAGTTAGGTACATTGCCTAGGAGGATTATAAAACTTTTGTGGTTTTGCAAAATTCCGCTATCAAGTTTTTGGCAACGCTGTCGGGGAATAGTTTAGGTTTTGATTTCTATCTCGTTTAGGTCTACTCACTAGATTCCTATCAAGTGGGATTTTTCTTTTTCTTTTATTATCTTTCTCGTAGTCTTAATGTCTTTTCTTCGTGTTTTTGTTTGTAGAAATTTTCTACTGGCTATTTCGGACCCCATTATGGAGGACGCGAACCCACCAAACCTTTCACCCGACCATCACTTTGGTGATGATTTTGAAATTGATGAATCGGACCATGATACTGACCATGAAAATGGCCTTTTTTATTTTTCGAATTCCAGTGAGGACTTAGGAGATGGTGAGTATATTTATTGTCATATATTGGATATCATAACACAAGGTTGGATTTGTGATTAATCCGTATTCTAGAGAGAGAAAGAGAAAGAAGGGAACACCATAATAACTAAACTAATACAATTAAATCTACGGAGCTAACTTAATGCTAATAGATACTCGGGGTGACCGAGTCTTTCATATGAATATTTATATTCCTAACAATCTCCCCCTAAGGGAGTTCATCCCGGATTATATAACTTAAATACTAGCATTCTATTTTATGAATTTAATTTCCTAGCTCGTAGTCTTTGAATCTTCATATTCAGCAAACTTAGTACTTCAAGATATGATCTTTTGATGAATATTCCTTTGATAAGTGTGATCATTGAGCATTCATTGAGATCAACAGTTGTTGGAAGTCTGTGTGTCCTTTCATCGTTTTGATTGACAACGCATGTTTGCTACCCTTGTTGCCGAAGCGTAGGTATTCCATATCCTTGTTGAAGAAGAAGTTTGATTGAATGGAGACTTGACATGGTGGACCACCCAATAGGAGGGGCTTTCTGATATTGTATTTGAGGATCCCATCATCCACTTGATTAGTTAAAAGCATGTGGCATTCCTCCATCTAGAATTGAAGATGAATCACATCAGGATGGAAGACTTTGACTACTTCATAAGCGGGACCTTCCAAGTCTTTTGGTGTTAGTTAGGTGATTCCTTTCTGCTTGTAGAACCAATCCATATATGTTCCCATGTCACCAGTTTGAGCAAGTAGGGAGTTCTCTGGTGGGGGGGGGGGCATGGTTTGATGCAATAGCAGTTGCCCAGTTGTGATCAGGAACTTGTATATCCAAATGAGGGGATGGTCCAGTCAGGTTCAGGTGTTACATGTTTGTCTTCCTCGGTTGAGGCCTTCCACCAATCTTTCTGCATATCCCGAGTAGGCATGGACCAGGTTGAATCAGTTGGTTCAGATCTGTCATCCTCTGAGAAGGCCTTCCACCAATTTCTCCCTAGGTTCACCTTTGGGATATGAATGTTTGAGATATCATCATCATCATCATCAGAATAAGGTTCCTTTTCAAGAGCTGACTCTTCATTCATAATAAGATCTTCAGGAATTGATGAAATTGAGGGCTTGAATCTTGTATAAGTAATCGTCCAAGCAGTGTATGTGGTAGATGCAACAGTTTTGGTTGAGCTTGGAGCATCAGCGTGCTTTGGCTGATCTCCTTTAGGAGAAGATGAGGGAGGACGAGGTGGTGGATGTGATTGAGATGATCCATAGGCTCAAGAGGCCCCTGTAGCTCCAAATGGTCCTGATGGTGGAGGAGGAGGAGGTGGATGAGGAGGAGACCCATATGGTGTTTTAGGTTTGTCTTGTCTTGTCTTCTTCCTACGGGTTTCAGCCAGATCCTCCACGAGTTGTTTAGTGTTGTCACGATCAATTGATTTTTCCAGGGCCTCATATAGTCTCATGTGGTCTTCATTGTAACACCCCCAATTCATGGATGCAGCGGAATTCGAACTGGGTGTTACTCGACGGCACAATAGTCACAATAATAGAAAACGAACTCCAATTGAGTCGTTTTGAAAAGGTTTATCATTCAAATTATATAAATATCAGAGATTACAAAATGAGGTCCCAATTGGTTCCATGTTTACAATGTATAATAAATGAGTTTTGAATGATAATAAAATTTATAGCCCTCTTGAGTATCCGTGTCCTTCCGTGCCATCCTTGATCGTCATGAACCTGAAATACATGCTTGAGAGGTCAACACAAAGGTTGAGTGATATTCATAGAGTTTGTTAAATCGATTGAACACAATATGTTGGTAGTGTGAGTTATAGGCTCACACCAATGTTTGGAAAACAAAACAGGTAGGCTACGTTATTATACGCCCGGAACATGTATTATACACTAAGCTTATGACACCATAACGTTAACATGTACCAATATCGATCGGCAGATTTATCCCGGTAGGTACTTTGCTAACATACCTAAATCTCAAATATTAATGCATTTGTTTGAACTTAGTCAATACAAATGGGATTCGTCAATCCCAATAGGCCTATTATTAATATTCGCGCTCACTATTTCTAGTGATTAAATGGTTCATAATAAGGGATCTCGGTTTAGCAAGGTTGGTACTTAGTGATAATAAAACATCGTCGTGAAGCATACATTAGAAAGCATTGTATTCGATTTAGAAATAGCATGTATTCCCCCCAAGGATTTGTAAAACAATTAAGTAATGGAAAGTGGGGCTATGAACTCACCTTAAGTAAGATAGCAAGTAATGAATGTAACGGTTGAATCGTGAAGGTTCTATGAGCAACCTATAATAGAATGTCGCGACTTAGGATCGGAGTAAAGAATATGAAGTAGTGCCTATATATATATCTTGCATTTAGTCCATGATGTGGTATGATGTATATTGTAAGTCTTTGAAAGTAACGATTCATGAAACATGTATGTTTTGTATATCGTTTACTACCGTTCGGGCCGACATAATTCAGAAGTCATGTTAGTAAGCGTTCGAGGAGCTAGGACACTTTAACTCGTAAATCCACAACTCAACTCGACGGCTTACATAATGAACTCCTCACATGAGGCTCCCTACTATTGTAGTAGTTGATGAAATATATAGATATAAGTTTTGATCCGAAAGTTACATGTCCGATATTTGTATAAACTTAGGAAAGTTTATTTGTACACGAAGATTGTTATTAGGGGTAGTTTCATAAGTCTTGAATGACCATTTTCTCTTGGTAATATCTCATGGTTTCCTTTTAAGTGAAGTAGATCCAAATTGCTTGTTCATGTTATCGCCTAATTCATTGTTTCATGTTTACGCCTATGTAAGTTGTTATGGTCATTTCGTCATGGCCTAGCCATGACCTTTGGTCATTGTTCCATGGTCTTGAGACTCAAACTTGGCTCTAGCCATGGTTGTGTCTTGATTCTAGGTCATAAGACCCCTTTGGTCTTCATAAACCATAACCTATATGTAATGACTTTGTCTAAAAATGGGCTGTTTAGAATTTGAAGAAATTTATCACTCAGAAAGCGTTTTTAGGGTTCGAGCTTCTTTGTACCTGAACGAAAACGTCGTTCCGGACAACTTTCGTGTTTTAACTTTTTGATGAATCGGACCAGAAGTGGGACTTTCAAAAAGTCAGAATGCGATTCAGGAAGGTTTAGGCAGTTTTGCCGGAAATCTTTGGTAACTTCAAATGGGCGTAACTTTTGACTCGTATACTCGTTTTAGGTGGTTCAAATTGCTATGGTTTCCTTGTTAAGTCCTCTAATGTAATATGTAATGATCCAACATCATATTTTTACCATTTTGATCAGGTCTTACCAAGAAAGTCACTAGTTTACTTGTTTTAGTAACTTGTTGTAACAATCAATAACAATAACTTGTTTTGGTCATTTTTATACATCATGGATATAACTACAAGACATAATATAGCACAAATAATATGTAAATAACATGAACATGATTATTTAACAAGAATCAAGTTAGGGTTTGGCTCACAACTTTTGGCTTTCAAAGATGAAAGGAAGTTAACATGTAAGGATAGGACATTGATAGACTTGCTTCAACCCACTTCACTTCATGCAATCTTTCTACTCTTGTAATCTTGAAAGAGAGATGATGAAAATTGAGGTGACTTGAGTGGATTCAAACTCAAGAGAAATCACCAAAGTTCTAAAGATTTGAAGTAGTTTTGATGAATCAAAACTAAACTAGGGTTTATGTATGGATATTGCACTTGATTTCTTGGATGGAACTTGAAGTAAACTAGTAAAATGAAGGGTGTTGTGTGTGTGGGTCGTTCATATGGTCAAGGAGTGGGAGGAGAAGCATTTATATGCAAATGAGGAGGTTACATTGTTGACTAGTCAACACTTGGAGGCCAAGTTGAACACATGTTCACATCTCATGACACAAGGCATAAGATCAAGCCACATGGGTGGTGAATCCCCCCTCCAAGGCTGTTCATGAGCTTGGAGAGCAAGGGTGTGGACTTTTCTTGGTATTATCCAAGATACTTGGTTAGTTTTGACTCCGGGAAATGCCAATCGTAAATGATTAAGCCTCAAAACGTAAAACCGGGTGTCGTAAAATTATGGAACTTGAAAGTATTGATAAACATGTCAATAAGTTCCATAATAAAATATAAAATGAGTGGTAGGTTCCATTTGGGTGTAAAACCCTGCTAAAAACTGGAAACACGGGTCTAAAACGCGTAATACGTAAAACGTACGAATATTGCGTAAAATTGAGAAAAGTAAAATGTTACTTTTCTAATGTGATAAAAATGATTTAAAATGACTTATAATGTCTAGACTGAGCTCAGTCTAGTGTCGGTTGGTATTAAATGTCTTTTAGACATTAAACCGTAAGCCTAAAAATCACGAAATGACTTATAACATCAAGGGATGATTTTTGGTCAATGGAGGAGGGAAAGAATATGTTGACTTTTTCTAAGAAGTTGAAAACTCAAATAGTCTTAGAAACGCGTTTTGTGGTCTAACGGTTAATCGCCCAAACGATTAAGCGTGCTCATGCGAGAGTAGTACAGGCTTGGGTGACCTGTTGGGAAGTTTTTGGTCATATTTTTCTCAGTCACGATTAATTCTCAAATAAATCATGAGTGTGTAAAATATTTTACTGATGTGGGGTCACCTGACGGGGTTGAATTTCGTTGTGCGTAGAATTTCTGATTGACGTTTTACCCTAAAACGTGTAATTCCGTGTAATTCCTTAATAACTTTCACGAAAATGAGCTTATGAATGTCAAACTTTTAATTTGCCATGGAAATGATTTATCACTTGAGAATATCAAATAAAAATCAACTTTCGGGAAAATTTTCGGGAAAAATGAATAGTAAAAGTGAATAGTGAAATTTTCCGGGAATAGTAATTATCCTGAAAATGCGAATTGTTACAGTCTCTACCCCTTACGGGGAACTTCGTCCCGAAGTTCTTTGTGTGTCATATGTTGGAGTGGTATCGATGAAAAGGTGTGGTTACTTATGAGGACTAGAGTTTGGAATTACCAGTGATGTGATTTGATTTGTCATTTCGGTGTATGGTGTAGGATGAGGCTTCCTTTTATGTAGGAAAGGTATGGTAATAGTCGAATATCAAAGGAAATTGATAGAGCAGTCGGATATTAATAGGAATTAATATAGTAGTTGAATATCAAATAGTACTTGATATAGTTGTCAAGTATCAATAGCAATTGATATAGGAATCGAATAATGGATTAAGTGTTGAACATGTGGTTGGACCAAGTCCTGTTTTGAATTGTACGGCTGCCCATGCATATGGCTACATGGCTTCGCAATGAGTTTGGTACGACTGCGCATGCGTATGGTTACATGGCCCCGTAATGAGTTTGGTACGACTGCACATGCATATGGTTACATGGCCTCGCAATGAGTTTGTTTGTTATTGCACTATCATTATGAAAACCAAAATGTAAACCTCGTACTAATGGAAATTGGGATAGTCGTTGCAATCATAGCCTAGTAGGTAATCTGTTGTTGTATCTAGTGTTCATTGACTTCATATTTATGTTATTTCGGATATAAATAAGCCCACTTGTTTATAATTCTTTATTTACATAGAGAGGCATCCCAAACAATGTAACTAAAGGAATATAAACTTATGGTTCGATGATTTATAATTTCTTTATTTAAATGGAAAGGCATCCCAATCCATTCAAATAAGGACATTATAAATCATTCTACTCAAGAATTCCCGACACAACATTCATACTTAGCCGGTGAGTTACAAGGTAGGGTATTACGAGATGATACTGGTGTTCCAAAAGTACAAGATGAATATTCAATCTTGTAAAGCTGATGAGGGTACTTGTGGTGTAACTAAGGATGATTTGAGCTTTAAAAGTGCATCAAGATCTGTTAATGAGCTTGTGTTTGTAACGGTTGTGACGATAATGTTGTGATATGTTGATGAACAAAAGTGTGTAATGTATGCTTAACATTAATACTGTTAGGTATAGATGTTGAGTTTGCTTTAAAAATCTTAAGAGATTTTAAAAGTTTATGATGGAATGGTATCCTAAACAGGATAGTACTTCTACAGGATGAAGAGAATAATTGATAACTATCCCAGGATAGTAGTTCGGATTATCTCATAAATGAAAAATTTCAAGAATGAAATTAGGTAACACAAATAAGGTGTTAAGATTTCGCTGAGTGGTAAGACATTATCGTGTCTCTAGATTGTTTTAATGTATTCTAGTGGTTTATCGAGTTCATGTAGGAAATCAACCTAAACATAACCCTAGTACAACTACTCTCAGTATTTGAAAATTTTAAGTTGAATATAGTTAGTCAGACTATATTCCACTGTCCCAAGGTTAAATATAGGTGACTAGTCTATATTTAGCCAAGGTTCGATAAAATTTTCAAATACCTAAATTAGGTATACTTTTGATATGTCCGTTGCTTTCGAGAAACTGTCCACTAAACAAAGGCGATGTCAAACCATTCAGTTACAAGTCCCGCCCATACAAGACTTGTAACCTATGTTTTCACATTCCATTGCATAGAAGATAGTACGGGTAGATACATGTGGAAAGGAAGTTTTAAGTAGTTCTAAAATAGAACATACTTGGCCAGGATCACGAATTTTTAACAATGAAGGTTTCAGAAGAAAACTTTGATGAATGTAGAGAAAATTCAGCTTTTGTCGATGATGGATTAGTTTGTCCTTTAGAAATCTCATATTTCTTGTTTGGAAATCGATAGATTGTGATGGGTTTTTTTTTATCATATGAAATGATATTGATGAGGTGGTGGAATAATTCGAGAGACCATTGCACAAATCACAATGTCTCGGAAGTAGATTAGACCATTGTGTGACTCAAAACATTTGAGAAATGATTAAGACCATCTTGTCATACAATGTTCGGGAAATAGAAAAGACCATCGTAATTCGTTACAATATCTTGGATATAAAATGTTGGAGTAGGAACATGGTTGGGAGAATGTGGTTGTGTCGAAATGCCATATAATAGGCATGTGTAGATATGTTTAGATAAAATGATTGAAAATAACTCGAATGTATATATAAATATACTTATATGTTCATGTAGCATAAAATGCTTAATAAGTCCATAATCGTCTGGAGGATGGAAGACACGGAGATCGGAACGCTATAAAATGTTTTTGCTTGTAGTGTGGTTATAGTTTAGGTCTCAATTAGACCCGTTTCTCTATAACCATGGCTCTGGTACCAATCTGTAACACCCCCAATTCATGGATGCAGCGGAATTCAAACTGGGTGTTACTCGACGGCACAATAGTCACAATGATAGAAAACGAACTCCAATTGAGTCGTTTTGACAAGGTTTATCATTCAAATTATATAAATATCAGAGATTACAAAATGAGGTCCCAATTGGTTCCATGTTTACAATGTATAATAAATGAGTTTTGAATGATAATAAAATTTATAGCCCTCTTGAGTATCCGTGCCCTTCCGTTCCATCCTTGATCGTCATGAACCTGAAATACATGCTTGAGAGGTCAACCTTTGTGTTGACCTCTCAAGCATGTATTTCAGGTTCATGACGATCAAGGATGGAACGGAAGGGCACGGATACTCAAGAGGGCTATAAATTTTATTATCATTCAAAACTCATTTATTATACATTGTAAACATGGAACCAATTGGGACCTCATTTTGTAATCTCTGATATTTATATAATTTGAATGATAAACCTTGTCAAAACGACTCAATTGGAGTTCGTTTTCTATCATTGTGTCTATTGTGCCGTCGAGTAACACCCAGTTTGAATTCCGCTGCATCCATGAATTGGGGGTGTTACATTCATGGACTTTGTCAAGATTTTTTTCAAACATACGTTGTAGTAGAATCTCCTTCATATCCATAGTGGGAAGATCTCTGAAACGTGCTCTAAGTGGTGCTTCCATTGCCAAATTCACAGCTTCTGTAACATGTTCATCGATAGCAATCTTAACCTTATTTTCAATGTTGAGATTTTCCAATTTGGATAACCGAGAATCGTGATGTTTGATAATCTTGGGTATATGATGACCCTCCAGAAGAACAATGCATTTGAGAGCATCTTCAAGGCGTGAATCTAAGCTTTCGTTGGAAGGCGGAGTTGGTGAAATTTTACTTTTAGTTATGTTGGTTGCTGTTGCAGATGAGTTGTTGTTTTTGGTGTTGCTGTTGGAGTCGGAATTATCATTGTAGGGATTGCAGAAGTGTCTTGCTGAATAGTGACAAACACCATTGACACCACCTCTTTCTCATCATTTGTCTTCTTAGTTTCCGCAACTGTAGGCTTGTCCTTAAGGAATTTGTAGAACCTAGAAGGGGGTGGAATAGTTTCACCATTTATTATTGCTTGTTAAAATCGCTTTTCACTTTGTTAGGTCTGTTTATGTTTTTTTTTGGGAACATAGTTTTATTATTTATCAAGTCTCGGTCATTTGTAATAAACATTAGGTTTCTTAGTTAATTATTACTTTAGTTTAAGTTATGTAGAAAGGCTTATGAAAGCCCAAAAGGCCTCCAAGACCACGATTTGGAAACAATGGGAGAAGAGGGAGTGTTGCCCTACATCCTCCCTATATATACTACATGTATGGAACCTTGTTAGTTGTTGGTTATTTCATTATATTAAGAAAACTCTTTCTCTTTTATATTTCATATTGAAGTAATCATCCATTCTATCTCTTAACCTCATTTCTACTTATCACAATCTTGTGTATTCACTAAATGGTGACCTAACAAGTGGTATCATTCGCTAGAAGAAGGTGTAGCTTGGTTTTTTTAATAAGTTCGAACAAAAAACAAGCATTTAGTCTCATTATTTTTTGCAAAATATTACATTTTTTTGTTTGTTTCTTGGTTTCTATCACATCTTTGCTTACAAACTTGTGTTACAAATCATTACAAACAAAAAGTTTCAATCTTTTCTTCAAAATATTAAGATTCGTACACTTGTACTATTGTTCTTGGATTGCTTTTTACAAAACCAAAATCTGCCAAAATTTTCGAGAACACAATTGTACTTGTTTTCGAGAATACAAAACCTTAGTTTTCGAGAATACTCCCTGTTCATCCTGAAGTGTTACCGTTGCTTACTCAGTACTTTTCTATCTTGTATAAGAAAGAAAACACTTCGACTCGTTGGATACTTTCTAAATTGTACAATTTAGAAAGTTTTGGACTCAAATTTTCGAAATCCTAAAATTTTTCGAGAATACAGTAAATTTTCAAAAAACTTTACATAGTTCTCGATAAACTCTGTACTTTTCGAAATCTATTTCAAAAATTTTGAAAATCTCACATTTTGGTAGTCTTCACACTATTTTCGAAATTTTTCACCAAATTCTCGATAATTGATTAATTGTACAATTTTTGAAAACTTCAAATATTCTCGATAACAATCAATTTTTCGAGAACTTTTGGGATACCAAATTTTCGAGAACTGTTACAAGGATTTCATAACTTTCGAGAATTTTCTGGGTTCAAAGTTTCGAGAATTGGCTAAACATATATACCTTCTATAAGATCCATCAATTACACAAGTTTCTTTCTAATATCTTCTAACTTCTTAAAAAAATAAAAAAAAAATAATAATAAAAATACAACATTCAATTTTTATGCGAAATTCAAATTTTGGTATAACAGTTAAATGTTTGGCCCAAAATTCAAATTTTTAGGTCAAAATTCAAAATTTTTTGGTGAAATTTGGCGTTAAAATTTTTAAAACTCAAAATTTTCTAGTGACCTTAGAATTGCGTTTTATAGTGATTTTAAAAATTTTGGGAGAGAAAATTTTTCAAATTATATTTTGGAGGGAAAACCAGAAATTACTATATCAACCTTGTGTGTCATATATCATCTATACATTTTAGTTTGATTATTCCGATTACATCGCAACAATCACGGGGGAGAGAAAATGTATAAATCAAGGTCACTAATGAATGAACAAGTTCACAACTCCTTCATCCAAATGTCTAACATTCATTATATCCTGCTCTATGGCAATGAGTCAAGACCTCCCATGTTACTCCCAGGAACCTAAACTGATTCGAAACAGAGATTTCATCTATGGCTCACAAATCGTCCTGATGCAGATCTCATGCTTAAATCCATCCGAGATGGTCCATACAAAATAATATTTCTTGCTGACTCAATCAAACCAGGGATTATGAGACTACAAACTGCTTCAGATTTGAATGCTACTGAACTTGCTCAGTACACTGCTGACAAACAGGCTGCATGGTTCATCACATTAGCTCTTCCTAATTCAATTTACATGAATATGAACTATCAAGCCAGTGCTCATGACATGTGGAATTATCTTGAATCTATGCATCGTACAGAAGAACTTCATCATATCAGAATGAAACAGATTATTGAATCATGTTTAAGCATTAATCCACTAAAGACCATTCTCCCTACTCCACCATCCCCAGCTGTTGACCATGGGTCCTTAATTTACACCTCAACTGGTCTCTTCTTCAATCCTCCAAATGCACCTGAGCCTATCTTCATTCCATAGTACCATCTTGCAACACTAAATGTTCATATGCAATCTCTTCTGCAAAATCTAGTGAAGCTCGGACAAGTATCTACTGAGAAAGGAAAAGGCGCAATGACTCCAACTTCTGAATGCTTAAACACAATGGAAGATACTAATGATGAAGAAGATCTTATCGAACCAAGCATGGCATTTATGGCATATACGGAAAGTATTGCAGATGTGGAAGCTCAAGATTATGATTCAACTCCACTATTTGACGCTAATGCTGAAAACGATGCCATGCATAGTCAAATGGAAGATGAAGGGGGTAATCTCAATGCTATTTTGCAAGGTTTTATGGCAGATATTCCATCTGATGATGAATATGAAGATTTGGAGGCTGATACAGCAGATGTGATGTTAATGGCAAACATGCAGGAATTTCACATGAATAATATAGGTTGAGAGTATGATTCTGATGTTTCTGAAGATCCATTTGTGAAATTAAACAAAGAGAAATGCATGACATCTTTAAGATTACTTTATTCATACCTTAAGCTTCTCTCAAATAAATACTTAGCAGAAACTCGTTCTGAGGGTGGATTCAAAGTTGAATTTAAATACATCTTTGGAGAAAAAGTTGATATTTTCACTAATACAATGTTTAACAACGTGAATCAACTTGAAAAGCAACTTGCAACAGCAGAATTTCACGAGAATGAATCCAAGGCCGCCTTCAGAGTGCTAAAGGAACAGTTTCAGCATTTCATCAATTATGTCTGTGAAGATGTAAGCAAGTATTTTTTAGAATACACTCGAATCAAGGCTGAAACCTTCAAAGATATATTGCTCCAACACATGGAAGCTATTGAGAACACAATCGCTGAAAGAATACTTCACAGAAAAGAGCATGACATAAGAATGAATGAACAGAAGTTGCAGATTCGAGAAGAGCAAATATTAGATGCTAATTTGGTTGTCATGGAATGCCATAGGACAGAATCAGAAGAGAAAGATGACAACAATAGATTGGGGAATGATACAGATGTAGACTGTGCAGAGATTAGACCCTCCTTTGACTCAGAGCCCAACTTTGACAAAGAACAGATGGATGAGGAAGATGTCATATCCATCTATGACGCAAAACCTAACTTTGACAAAGAGCAAACGGTTGAGGTACAATCTACTGTTGATCATATTATGCCTGCAAATGAGAAACGACAATATGAGCAACCTAACTTCATTAATGAAGGAGAGGTTGACTAGAATGTTGTACAATGTCTAGACAAATGTTCTGAGTCTGAGTCCTTACCTGATAATCTAATAACTGAAACATCATACCAAACTCTTGAGTCTGAAAACATTCTTCTCAAAAAGACCATTGCCCAGTTTCAAAAAAAAAAAAAAATCAAAACTGGAGGCACACTGCATCTCACTTGAACATAAATTGCAAAACGAGTCTCTAACCTTGGGCAACGATGGTCAATTTTTGAATGAACTAAGTAAACGTGTGGATACATTAGTTAAAGAAAATGAGCTTTTAAAAGGTCAAATTCAAGCAAAGGTGTTTGCACATGCTGCACTGCAAAACAAATTAAGAAGATTGACTGGCGAGAGTGTGGATACTAAGTTTGCAAAACCATCAATCTTGGGGAAACCGCCTCTTCAAACAAACAGAAAACAATCATTGGTTAGACAACTAACTGCATTTAAATCTGAACGACCTAAATTTTCAAAATCTCGGTTTGCCTCCCAAGTTGTTGAGAAAAACAATTTGACAAAACCAGTCACTCCACATTCTTGGCCTAAGGAAAATACATATGTGTCTTCTGAATCTCAACATGTGATTATACCTAGCTCATCTAGGATTAGTTCGAAAACATGTCTAATACAAGTAATCATTACCAGAAACACGTTAGAATGTTTTTCGAATTCTAGGGTTTAAGTCGAATTGGGCCTCCTATGTTAAATGATGTTATGTTTGATTTTAATAGTGGGATTTATTGTTTAGGGTGTAAGAATCATGCTATTACACGTTAATTGTATTACATTACGTGTTTGCATGAATTTCGATGTTTAGGGTTTATGTACGAATTGGGTGTTTCTATTTCTGTGTTCTTGAATTCAATTAAATGGTTTGGTTGTGCTTAGGCAAGTGTTAATTGATGCATAACACTGTTAATTGCTACACATCAACATATAATTGTGATTTTCGATAAATGTTGCATGTATATACTTGCGAAATTCTTGTGTTCGTGGATTGTGTGTGTTTTAATCCTTGTTTCGTTCTTAACCTAACAAGATTTCACTTCTGCAATCATAAGAATTCAAGTAAACATACGTCTACATGATGTCGAAAATTCTTGTGTAAGAATTTTTTGAAACAATGTGTTATCGAGAACTTTTTCTATAAATTATCGAGAACTTTACTTGTCAAAATTACCGAGAATCCTCTCTGAAGAATTTATCGAAAATTTTGTTAAAGAAAGTTATCGAGAATTTTTCTATGTCAAAATTATCGAGAACAAATTTATCGAGAATTCACTTGGAGAAAATTATCGAGAATTTTCATTATGAAAATTTATGAAATTTTTTTAAAGTACAATGTTTCGAGAATTTTTATATGTCCAATTATCGAATTTGTTGTATTTGTGTTATATGTTGTCATTCATAATTTGAAATGCGTTTTAATAATGTATATCAAACCTTATGATGTGATTGTGCTTATGTGGATGACTAATATGGAAACATTATGTGATGCTTTGTGCTTTATTACATCTTAACACTTAGCTCTTTTAATCAAGATCACATAATATGACACATACACACATGCTAATCAATTGAACCATCATTGCTAAATGTAAAAGGTGTTTATCTATTAATCAAACATGTGTAACGTGCCAACGCTTAACAATTCTGGATGTTTGGTTTCATGAAAAATACCTTTACAGATAACAATGGCTGAACACAATGTGAATATCCCAGAACAAAATCTTCCATTACTCACACTCAATGACATCGTCCCTGCTGATTACCGCATCACAATTGGCAAAAACAATCCACGAGTTGATTTCAACAAACTGAGAATTCCTGAAGACTCGTGCAAGATTGTCAAAGACATACTCCTGGCACATCCTTGCAAATTTATGCTCATCAAATCCACATCAGTTCCAATATTCTACTTTCATCAGTTCTGGCACACTACAAAGGTCAACTTGGATGATGAATCATTCACTGTCACTCTGGACCGACAAGTCTACACCGTAGATCTGGAAGTCCTTCGCACAGTTCTCCTTCTTCCCAGACTTGACACTGAATTT
Source organism: Artemisia argyi (assembly GCA_030686995.1). Taxonomy (NCBI): domain Eukaryota; kingdom Viridiplantae; phylum Streptophyta; class Magnoliopsida; order Asterales; family Asteraceae; genus Artemisia; species Artemisia argyi. The sequence goes on along the minus strand of CM060694.1, from coordinate 55,202,706 downwards.
GTTCCTATGTTATCTGAATTGGAGATCCTGGATTATCTCGTTGATCTAGGATATGATGTTCAAGATGACTTACCGCTAACTAAGCTTTCAAGGTTCAATATGAAATACATGCCTCAACCATGGAGAACCTTCTACATGTTGGTCGTCCGTTCAATATAAGGAAGAAAAAGTGGTCATGAACATCCCAGATTTGAGCGTTTACAAGTTTTGGGGAATGGCCAGCATGCTACCAATTGACTTTGCCAAATCAATAATGAACGACATAATTCACTGATTGGTGCTAAAGCAGTCAACTAAAGTCAACCACAGATGTGGTCAATATAGTCAAATACCCTAGACCAATGCTTCCGGATAGTACAGTGTTTCCCCGGGTCGTTATGTCCAGACGAGGCGTGAATGGTATTTTTAGACGTATTGTGATCGGGTGATTTTGAATAGGTTAACAAAATAGTGAGTTGGATGATTACACTAAGGAAATACAATTGAAAACAAGTTAAACAAACTAAATTATCAAAAACGTAAAGCTACAATACCCTAGAACGTATTTAAAATTAAAAACGCGCACGTACGTTAAAAAATAACCCGAGTGCGCAAAATAAAAAGGGAAATTTATGTTACGCTAGTCCTACGGGTTTCCAAATAATTTTCCTACGTACTAGATGACAAAATAAATTTTTCGAAAAAAGAAAATTAAATTTTCAATAAAAATCCTAATTGTTATGAATTAATTACTATTAAACACTAATTAAATTCTAATAAATATTAAAACATTTGAAATAAATCTGAGAATATTTTAACAAATACTACCACTAACTACTGTCCTAAGAAAAATACTAGGAGGGGGGCACAATACAAAAATAAGCAGGAAATAAGCAAGGAAAATCTAATAAGTTTAAAATAAGCAAAACAATAAACAAGGGCTAACTATTAAAATATTGCAAAGTATAAACAAGAAAGACCCAAGGCAGATGGTGTTAGAGTGTGTGCTTGTGTCTGTTGTGTTGAGCAGAAGGTCAGGGGTTCGAATCCCTTGGCCTTTTGTTTTTTTGAAAACATTGTTTTTTTATTTTTCTTTTTGCATACACACTTAACCAACAATAATAATCAACTTTTACAAAGCCAAGATTTCAGAAAAGCTTGAAATAAGCTTTTGCAAGCTTTAAAGACCAACAGTTGAGTGAATTTTATGTTTTCATTGAGCTTTTGAGATTAAGCAACACACAACACTTCAAACACATAAGCCAAAGAGCCAAAAAAGCGCAATAAACAAACGAGAACAACCAAAACAACTAATAAACAATTAACAACTACAACTAATAGCAACAAGGATCAAACAATACAGAAAGATCAACAACAACAAGCTCAGCTAATCTGAGTATACCAGCAGCTATGGCTCCAAATGGGCAACTTGCAGGCATGATAAGCTGTTACTAAGCTTATTTCAAGGAGACTAATGGGGAGCATGCAAAAGGCAACAATAGAAGTCTTAAATAAGCTAAGGGAACACAGATGAAGTAGTAACTAAGACCTAATAAGCTCTAAGTGAAACTAATCCTAAACTAGGCTGCAAATAAAAAGTGGCTAAAGGGGGCTACTTTAGGCAATCTAAAAGCTATCTAAAAAAATTCATAAAAATAAAATAAAAATATAGGCACGTAAACTAACCAGTAGACTATTAGTAAATCAATTTTTAGGCCAAAAGAGTAAAAAATGAAGCTAAAGGGTGAGAGTGGAGGCCAAATAAGCTACCAGGTTAAGCTCTAAATTGCAAAGTAAGCTCAGACTAACGGACACTATTCTACTAACTATCAATAAAACCAAAATCCAAGCTTAAAGATTACTTAATCTGAACTAAAAATAGGATCAAAAGGGGGTTGTTTGGCAACTGTTGCAGCAGTGAGCAAAAGAAAATGGTAGATAGGGAGAATGTATATAACGGCTTAGAAACAAAAGTAGTAGACATGTAATAGAAAACTAATGTGAGCTAACAAAAACTCCCTGAAACTCCTGAATTCTAAAAGTCAATGAAAGGCAGTTTGGTGTTAATGACACATAAGTGAAATGATGACCAAACGTTTAAACCATTATTCCATCCTAACTCAAACTTGTAAACTTCACCTACGTTACTCTATTGAAACAGTTTACCACTCTAAATTTGACCATTTACCATGATTTTAATTGGTGACAGTCCCAAATGAAATTAAGTATTAAAATCTTGAATATAAATTCAAAAGCTTACAAACTATTTAAAACTGCCACATTTTAACTTAAAATAGCTAACTAAACTAGATTATGATAAATCTAAATTATATAAAAGACCTATAACAGCTTTGACTCAAAAAGTAAACCTGAACCAAACACCCCTTAAAAGGTGTCTAATTGAAATTCTAGAAGTGAAAAGCTAGATTGAGAACTGAAACTTAAAGGAAAAAGATAAGATAAGCTTAAATAGAGACTGAATTGGCATAAGCTAAATTTTGCACCTCTAAAAGGATTTTAGTAAACAGGAAAATAAAGGTTTAAATTTAAGTTTTCATAAAATTAAGATTACATTGCCTTCAAAGAAAAATTACATCTAAAGATAAAGCTTGAACTAAAACTGGATTTAAAAAACTAAAACCTACTAATTCCTACTTAATCTACTGTTAACTACTGCAAAAAAAAAAAAAAAAAAAAATGGCTTACAACTTCTCTATTTATACTAGTCCTCAATTAGGGTTTCTTTTCTCTCCTCGTGTGCTTCTTGTCTCTGAAAACAGCTCAGGATCTTCTTGGGGTTAAATCCCACCATTCAATCAATCCGTGGAATCATCTCAACCCTTAAAAGGTTTTTGGCGCCCAAGTGGAGTTGTGGACTGCCAGTTTGGCAGTGGTAACCCGTGAAGGGTGTGGTAACATGTGAAGGAGGTAGCATGTTTGCAGGAAAAAGAGAGGGAGGGAGGTAAGGGTATGGTGGGTAATAGAAGGCAGGGTGGGGAAGAAGAGTGTACGTTTGACTGAGGTTGACTAGTGTTGACCTGTGTGTTTTTATTATAAAACGTAAAAGGATTTTAGGCTTGGTGACATGGGCTTAGGGGTGAGTTGGGCCAAAAGTGAGTTTAGTGGATCAGGTAGTTATTAAGGGTGGAGTTTTTAGTGGGTTAGGATAAAATGAATGGTCCACTTGGTTTTGTAGCTAAGTAAATCACAAGGACCAAATATGTAAATTTCTGAATTTGAGGGGGGAGTTCTTCCAACTTCCCAAAATTGTTCCAAGGGTAAGATATGCTAACTTTTGATTTCCCAAGGGACCATAAATGATAATTTTCCAAATTGAAATATCCGGGGACCAAAACTGCCACTTTTGAAACTTGAAGGACCAATTTCGCCAAATCATGAAAATTTACTCCGAGCACCACAAATGTCATTTCTTGATTCCTGGGGGGCTGTTGTTGACTTTTCTTCAAATTAACTCTTCCAGGGACCAAAACTGACATTTTTTGAAAGTCGGGGGACTGATTTTGCCATTTCTGCAAACTTTGCTCATTTTTCGTCTGTTTTCAATCCTTTTGTACCTGAAACAAATAAAAACACAATCCAAGGATATTTGAAGTATTATGAGGCATATCTGTGTGTTTTTGGTTGTTTTCTCAGTCTAAATGGGTATAAAATGATGAATATTTACACACTCATCATTCACCATATCCAAACTGATCGTGAAAGGACGGTGATCCCGTTTGTTAGATTCACAAAGTTACTCATCGAGCACTTTTGTAAAGATCAATCAGACTACAAGAAAAGAATGCATGACCGTGATGAACCGAAAGACGTCTACAACAAAGACTTCAAGATTTCTTTTGTCAAAACGACCATGTTCTCCACAAAGCAACAAGGAAAGAGGATTCCTGACTACTTCCTAGATGATAAGATCAGGAAAACCAAGAGCTATGAACTTTATGATAAAGCTTATCAAGCAAGAAAGTGGGATTCAAAGAAGATGATGATGATTCAACGTTCAAGATGCAGACTCAAAGTAAACGAGGTTGGAAATCTGGCAGCACAAGTAGCACTACAAGTTCACGCAATCAAAGCCTGCACCTAAACCTAAGAAGAAGATCACTCCGAAAACCACTCTCCATGATGAACCAACACCACCACCTACTGAAAGTGAGTCAAAGTTTGAAACTGAAACTGATGAGGACGATTATGAACGAAGTGAGAGAGTAGAAGAAGAGGACTCTCTTGAAGTTGAAGTGGCAAAGAAACTAAGCATGGATTCGATTCAAAAGGATGATAGGAAAAGACGAGGAATCATAATCACAGAACCAAGTGAATTTGTAAATGATGATAAAGAAGATGAACCTGTTGTTGAACAGTTGGTAGACAAGAGAAAACTCAAAAGTATCATTATCGACACACGAGCCGAAGAGAAGAAATACCGCCAAGAGCAGCGAGAAGCATCACTCCTCAGCCGACTCCATCCTCAACCTCCTCCACAATCAGTCAATCAACCCGAGCATGAAGGCGGTTTTAGTGGCACACAACCAGATCCCATGATACAATCCAGTATAGCTGCTACCTCCTTTGTACCTTCAACTTCTGTTCCGATTAATAAAACCGGTAACGGAGGAGAAGATAAAGATGCAGAAGGGAACATTATTATGAAGGAAGCTGCAGCCTCTAAGGAGAATGTTGCAAATCAAGAGAAAGACTATGAAACCACTGATCAGGAATTTGATCCTTTCATCACTCCTGAATATCTCGAACAGATTGAACGAGAAATGAAACATGAGACGAAAGCTGAAGAAGACGAAGAGTTCAACATATGGATAAACGAAGAAGTAAAATTTGGGCCTCAACCAGAAAAAGAAGTCACTGTTGAAGAACAACCATTTGATCCTGTGCCTCCGTTGGAAACTCCTACAAAGGACCCTACAAGTCCTAAGCATCCAACACCTCCTAAGGCTCCAACACCTCCTAAGGATTCACCCCCAAAAGACTTCACTCCTCCAACTTCTCCTTCGGGTTCTGACAACAACTCAACTTCTGAATCATCATCATCATCGTCACATCATTCGTCTCCACCACCATCTGTGACAACATCAAAACCCAAATCAATCAAGAAGCCTGATAATCTTGTAGATCTTCAAGAACAAGTACAACACTTAACCACCATGGTCACAAATCTTGCTAAACAAGTTGAAGACTTTCAGGGCACAAAGCAACAAATCGATTAGTTCATGAAAGCAGATTTGGATGGGATGATCAAAAATTACACCAACAATTACCTCATGGAAAATCTTGTTGGAATCATCACTCCTCAAGTGACAAGTCTTGTGGAACCAATGAAAGACAACTTGGAGCACAGAATCAGGAGTGTTGTAAGAAAGATGCTCTCAACAACACCATTCACTCTTCAACCTGCCAAAGCTTCAACGACAACTCCAACCGCTACAGAACTATCAATCGATGAACTCCTTGCTCAACTCTACGACAAAATAGCCTACAAGACAATCATGACTCCTGAAGAAACTGCTCTTGAAGATGTCATTGCAGCTAATTTGTCAAAAGAGTCATGCCAAAAAGCTGTTGGATCCCTAAAAAGGTCAAGGAAAGATGATGACCCCGATCCCAATTCAAAAGGTAAGTGACGAAGCGAAAAGTGTACCACTTTTGAGGGGTCATTTAAGGCCAAAGTCGAGATTATTTGATCAAATATTTCCCTAAATCATTCCTTTTGTCATTTTAGGTACTTTTGAGTGGAATTTTACAAAAGGAAGCATTTTGGACGTTTTTGGAGCAAAAAAGTGAAGAAAACGACAAAGTCTCAAAAGCATGCTGGAAATTACCTTTGGCGGCGTCCCAAGGTGTTAGTGACGGCGTCATGAGTTGACAAAAGGGTGGATGAATCAATTACACATGACGTGCCAGAATGTTTTGTGAAGGGGATCTGACAGCGTCACGTACAAAATTTCCAAGGCCATCAAGAGTTATCGCAAAGAGTGACGGCCTAGAACCCATATAGAGTGACGGTGTCAGAAGTGGATCTAGGCAATACGAGTATTATTTTGACGGCGTCAGACTTAACTCTTGACGCCGTCATGATGTAAAATCTATATATAGTTTTCTAGTTTTCATTCATTGTGTGCAACTTTGAGGGAATAAACCCTAGACGAATTTTACAGCTTTTTCAAGGGTTTCAACCCCTTGCTTCTTCCATGCTTAATTGAAGATAAGTACTTTACCAAATCATTCAATATGTCTATGTGTTGTTTGATTATATTTTATGCTTGTCTTCTCTTTAATAGTCTAGGCTAGGTTTTCTTCATGTTTGCTTAGATGTAATGAAACTTAGATATTGATTATGGGTTGATTGTTTGTTTATAATTGTTGTAGATGAATGAATTCGATGTTAGGATTAAGAAACCTGGCAGACTTCCTATTGGTAACTTGCTTGAACGTCTTAAGAAACATGATCGGATGTGTACTACGATTATTTGTTTATATTTAATGCATAAGTAACTTCCAAGGATGCCATGTTAGGAGCTTTTAGTCGGCTCGACATAGGATTGAGGTAGAAGCTTATAGAGTTAGGGAAGATCGTACACGACCCAACGAATGGTATTAAGGAATATAACCCGTCATCCATGCAATTGTAACAAGTTAATCAACCTATAAAAGATAGTTAAGGAGTAATGAAATCTTAGTAAACACAATTTTCTCATTATTGTTTACATCAAAAATTAGTTTAAGTTTAGTTTATTTTATTTTGTTTGCATCTTTAGATAATTGGGTTAGTTGACTAGCAACTAATTCCGCCCACTCCTTCTAAAACCAAGATTTTTACTCGCTTTCCTTAAAATAAAAAAAATACAAAAAGAATCATCCCTCACCTCTAGACCTAGTTTTTGTGAGTTTTAACCCTAGCGAACACTATTCTTTGAGTTGAACGATCAATCCCCCGGTACTTGTCACTATACTATACTACAACGAACAGGTACACTGCTTGGTGGGGATTTCAAGCTTCTCAAGATCCCTTGAGAGGTAAAACCTTTTGCGAGGGCACAATTCCACGCATCAGTAAGAAACATAAGTCTGCAACTGGTCCATCATCCTCACAAAAACCACCAAAACCTTCTGCACCTCCTGTCCCACACCGACACACATCAGCTTCTAGATCAGGTCCTACCAACGAGGAAGAACCAATCATGCACCATGAGGAAGACTAACAGGAACAACCTGATACAGATATTCCTGCATCTCTAATGCCCGACTCAAGACCTGGACCATCAAAAACTCAAGACAAGGGAAAAGCTACAAAATCAAAGAAGTCAAGAAAGGATAAACTAATCACCTGGATTGACAACGATGACACACCAGAGGGTGATTGGTTGACTGAAATGATCAAGGCACAACCTCCTCTTGAAGACGAAGAACCCCTTCCTGGAAACACCTTGCAAAACACTCAAAGTATAATGGCTGGTCTTCAGATTGAAAAATTAACTAAGGTAGAATTGAGGAGATCAATCGTGACGCTTTTGAATTCCTCAAATCAAGATCTGGTAACAAGGTTGAACTCGAATATCACATGGAGAACATTGCAAGTGCAATGTCTGGCAAGTTCGACTCGCTTAATCTGGAGGCTAATTTCGACATTCACTCTAGAAAACCCGACAAACCTTACTTCACGGTTGGTGCAAAGCGGATGTGCATTCCATGGACTTCGTTCCGAAGATCCTAATCAACATCTAAAGGATTTCCTTAAAATCGTAGATTCCATAGACCTTGATGTTGTAACTCGAGAGACGACCTGATTGCGTCTCTTCCAACTCTCTCTACGTGACCAAGCTAGTCAATGGCTTGAGCGTTTACCCGCGGGATCCATCACCTCTTGGGATGATCTTACAACTCGTTTCCTTGCTCAATTTTTCCCACCGGGGAGAACTACTAAGCTTAGAAATGATATCTTGATGTTCCAACAACGTCAAGGTGAAACTCTCTATGAAGCATGGACTCGTTTCAAGGACTTACTCCAAAAAGTCCCTCATCATGGCATAGATCTTTGGCTCCAAGTCCAAATTTTCTATGACCATATCGATCTCTTCACAAGGCGAACCATTGACCAATCGGCCGGTGGCAAGCTTCGTGATCTAAGTGCGGAAGAATCATGGGAACTCATAGAAGATCTTGCTCTCTATGACAACAAAAGTTGGAATGATCCCCGTGATTTGAACAAAACGGTCAAGGCAATATCTTTGCCTTCGAACAATTCAAGCACTCCCGACCGTAGGATCATGGAACTTGAAGACCAAGTCAAGTTTCTCATGAAATCCTACGAAGCTCCTAAACCTTCAAGCCAAGTGAACAAGATCACTTCTTCATGGAAATTGTGTAATGGTCCTCATGAAACTCATGATTACATGGAACTTCCAAAACGTGCGTTTAATGAATTCACATCCTCACGTGCTAATAAAGCGGAGGATAGAGGGCCCGCCACGAATTGAAGTCCACGAAACTTTGACGAGGCCTATGATGCATGGAAGGATAAGCCAAATTTCAAAGGATACCGAACTCGGAGTGTATCCTTCAACGATTCTCCTACGATCTTATGGTCCGAGCATTACCCACCACAGATCACCCCCAAGCAAAGCTATGAAGAAGCACTGCGAAAGTACTTTATCTCTCAAGAATTACAGCTTTCCACGCTCGAGACCCGATTCAGACAATAGAAAGTCGACATGAATAACAAGATTAGTGACCTACTAAACGTTATTAAAGAGCAAACTGCTAAAAAATCGACTCATGCTGAAGAAGTCAAATCTGTCACCATCATGAATCAGCCAACCTCCCCAGTGAAAATAAAGAGCCCTAGTAAACTCTTTAAACATCTGTCACCAAAGATAAAGGAAGCTAGGGACCAAGTTAACCCCTCGGGACCAATCCACTTTGTAAACGCCATCACCACTATACTTGCTCCTACACCCGATCAGAGCCAACAACCAACTGGGAATGAGGGTCTTGAAGTTGAAGGTGAGACCCTAGAGAAAGACCGCGATGTGGCTAAGAGCCTTGCTGACTTATTCAAGGACCCCATCACACAAGAATCAAGCGAATGGGAGGAGTCGAAAGAAAAATCATAATGGCACAAGGAAAATCCAGGAATTTTGGGTAAATCTATTATTGAGAAACTCGAGGAAACCGTGGTGGATATTATTATAGAGCGTAGTAATAGGATGGAGGAAAGCGACTCTAGAGTTTTTAAGATTTCTTGCATCGCTAGAAAAAAGCTCATAATCGATACTTACATAGATCCTAACCTCCCTATTAACCTGATCCCTCTCGCCCTTTACAACGAAGCCTTCCTTGAACAAATTACATGCAAAGGACTCGATGACGTCAGAATAATGAAAAGGTTACCAGTTATGATTGGAGGATTCGTCTATAATATTGATCTAACTGTGATCGATGACATAGACTCGTCCATTAATCCAACATTAACTAACCTCGTCCTCGGGAAACCATTTGTTAAAGAAACAGGGGTGACTCTTGATGAGAGCGACGGTAGTGCACTATTTACCAATGGTGTCAGGAAAGTAATTTTTCGTACGGGTAATGAGGAATTGTATGAATACCGACCATCATTGGATTGTGATACAAATGGATTACATGATGGAAGGTCGGTAAAGATAAAGCGACATGATCCGAATAACCTTAAAATCCCTTGTATGATAGGTCACAAGTATTTTTATAATGTCTACATTGACATATGCCTACCCAAGAATGTTGATGAGGCAAAAAGTGTACCGCTTTTAAGGGGTCATTTAAGCCCGAATTCGAGATTATTTGATCAATTATTTCCCTAAATCGTTCCTTTTGTCATTTTAGGTACTTTTGGACAGAAATCTGGGAAAGGAGGCATTTTGGACGTTTTTGGAGCATAAAAGTGAAGAAAATGGCAAAGTCTCTAATTTCTTTGCTGGGAACAGTACCTGACGGCGTCAAGCGTTTGTAGATGACGGCGTCAAGAGTTACAAAATAGGTAGAAGTGGAAAATACACGTGATGATCCAGAGTATTTTTAAGCTTAGGACCTGACGGCGTCACCAAGGCCGTCAGGGTCCAACTACACATGACGGCCCAGAGTAAATTCCTACATGACGGCATCACACATAGATCTAGGCAATACGATTTTATCATGGCGGTGTGTTGACGGCCTCACGGGCTAACACATGACGCCGTCACGATGTAATATCTATATATAGATTTCCAAATTTCATTCATTAGTGTGCAACTTTGAGGGAATAAACCCTAGTCCGAATTTTATCAGTTTTTCAAGGGTTCCAACCCCTTGATTCTTTCATGTTCAATTGAAGATAAGTATTCATTCAAATCATTCAATATGTCTATGTGTTGTGTGATTATATCTTATGCTTTTCTTCTCTTTAACATGCTAGGCTAGATTTCTCTTGTGTTTGCTTAGATGTAGTGAAACCTAGATGTTAATTATGGGTTGATTGTTTGTTTATAATTGTTATGGATGATTGTATTCGCTGTTAGGCTTAAGAAAACTAGCATACTTCCATTGGTAACTTGCTTGAACGTCTTAAGAAACATGATCGGAGGTGTACTACGATTTTCGGTTGTATTTAATGCATGGGAGAATTCTAATGATCCCACGTGAGGAGCTTCTAACGGCTCGACATAGGAGTGAAGTAGGATCCTATAGAGTTAGGGAATATTGTACACGGCCCTACGACTAGTATTAAGGAATATGACCCGTCATCCATGCAATTGTAACAAGCTAATCAACCTGTAAAAGATATCTAAGGAGTAATGAAATCTAAGTAAACACAACTTTCCTCATTATTGTTTCCACCACACTAGTATAATTAGTTTAATTTTCATTTCTGTTATTTTATTTTGCTTGCATTAGTAGTAAATTGGGTTAGTTAGTTGGCTAGCAACTAATTCCGCCCACTCCTTCAAAACCCGAGATTTTTGCTTGCTTTCATAAAATATAAAAATACAAAAAGAATCATCCCTCACCTCTAGACCTAGTTTAGTAGGCTTTCTAATCCTAGCGACATTATTCCTGAGTTGAACGATCAATCCCCCGGTACTTGTCACTATACTATACTACAACGATCAGGTACACTGCCTGGTGGGGGTTGTAAGCTTCTCGAGATCCCTTGAGAGGTAAAACCTATTGCGAGGGTGCAATTCCCACATATCAAGTTTTTGGCGCCGCACCCCTAGGAATAGTTATTGTCTAGGTTAGGATTTCTTTTTATTAGGTCTACTTGCTAGATTACTTTCTGGTAAGATTTTTATTTTTATTTTTAGGTTTTCTTTAGTCTATCTTATTTATTCGTGTCTTTGTTCGTAACCTTTACCATCCGACATCATTGAAGGTGGTAACCTCTTTGAACCCATCAACCCACCACAACAAAACCACCCACAAAACCCACCACTAGCAAACCAACCTCCTAGGCCCCGAACTTTAGGAGTGTATTCCCGTCCTAGCCACCAAGGCTATCGAAACACTATTGAGCTCACTCAAGGAGCCAATGTGTCCCCCTTGCGATCCGACACCATCCGGTTGGTGCAAAGCGGATGTGCATTCCATGTACTTCGTTCCGAAGATCCTAATCAACATCTCAATGATTTCCTTAAAATCGTAGATTCCATAAACCTTGATGTTGTAACTAGAGAGTCGACCCGATTACGTCTATTCCAATTTTCTCTACGTGATCAAGCTAGTCAATGGCTTGAACGTTTACCCGCGTGATCCATCACCTCATGGGATGATCTCACCACTCGTTTCCTTGCTCAATTTTCCCACCGGGGAGAACTACCAAGCTTAGAAATGATATCTTGATGTTCCAACAACGTCAAGGTAAAACTCTATATGAAGCATGGACTCGTTTCAAGGACTTTGGCTACAAATCCAAATCTTCTATGACCATATCGACCTCCCCACAAGGCGAACCATTGACCAATCAGCCGGTGGCAAGCTATGTGATCTAAGTGCGGAAGAATCATCGGAACTCATAGAAGATCTTGCTCTCTATGACAACAAAAGTTGGAATGATCCCCGTGATTTGAACAAAACGGTCAAGGCAATATCTTTGCCTTCGAACAATTCTAGCACTCCCGACCGTAGGATCATGGAACTTGAGGACCAAGTCAAGTTTCTCATGAAATCTTATGAAGCACCTAAGCCTTCAAGCCAAGTGAACAGAATCACTTCTTCATGTGAATTATGTAGTGGTCCCCATGACACTCGTGATTGCGCGGAACTCCCCGGACAAGCTTTTGCGGATTTGGCATCCTCGCGTACCGACGATGCGGGAGACCAGTGGTACACTTTCAAACCCGAGCCAAACCCTTACGATGATTCCTACAACCCTTCTTGGAAAAATCACCCGAACCTTAGGTGGAAACAAAACCAAAACATGCCCCAAAACAATTCTTCCAATCCACCTAATCGTTACCAACCAAACGGTCCACCCTCTAACCGTACTTTCAATAACAATCCTTCCAATAACTATGGTAGTACCAATAATCTTGAAGGGTTGATGTCCAAGTTTATGGCATCTCAAGAAGCTCGCATAGCTAAGTTTGAAACCGAATTCAATCAACAACAAACGGAGATGACCAATAAGATTGACAACTTGTTGAAAGCCCTCAATAACCAAGTACTAACTACACCTAGGAAGGAAACTAGGGACACTAATAGCGGAATCCAAATTAAAGACCCTTCATCATCCAAACACGTCCACTTTGTCAACGTTGTCACCATTTAGCCAATAGATAAGAATGTAGAAGAAAGTGACAAGGATGAAGTTGGAATAGAAACCGGGACTAAGGATGAGATTAAGGAAATTGAGGATATTAAGGGAGAAAAGTTAGAGGAAGTAGAAAACGTAGAAGAATACTTTGATAAGTTACCCACCAAGGAAGAACGGGAATATCACAAGGATATATTCAATGATCCCGAGACACCTTACGTCCTTGGTTCACCCCTTATTAAAGTAGGTGATCCCTCTAACATCAACATACCATGCAACATTGGGCATATGCATATGTGGAAAGCTTACATCGATCTTAGGTCTCCTATAAACATCAAGACTAGGACCTATTATAATTGGGTAATGAAGAAGAAACTTGGATATAGGATGATGCCTAACACGAATTTGATGAGCAACTTTGTAGGAAGAGTGAAAGGATTACATTTCTTTGTAGGAAACTTCACTTACGTTACCGACTTTTTGATTGTAGAGGATATTCGTTCGGTAATAGATGGTTGCCTAAGTCAAGTAGTGTTCGGAAAATCATTTGTTGAGGCCTCTAAGATGAGTTATGACCCGTCCCTAGGGATAGTTAGATTCAAGGAAGAGAACGATGAGATTGCTTACCAAATGCCCTATAAGATTGAACAATACCTTCTTCTACCAAACCTAGAAAAGGAACACAAGCAAGCGGTTTACTATAGGAATGATGAGGATAGACGTAGAGGAGTAGATTATGTCATGAGTAGAATACTCGGTTTCTACAAGGAATGTTTGCAACTAGGTCCGGAATACAAAACTAAGATTGGATATGACCTAGAGAATGTGACCAATGATGAGGTCACGTAATTGCCCATGACCTTGAGTCTAGCTACAAGACTCGTAAATAAAGAAAAGCGCTTCTTGGGAGGCAACCCATGTTTTGTGTGTTTTTATTTGGTTGATTTTTATTTGTTTGATGTTATTTGTTTCCGTATGCATGTTTTATTTTTATTGTTGGTAGATCATGTTTAAAACTAAAATTGTGAAAATGCTTTATTTTGTTGTTTAACTTCGTCTTAACTTCATATAAAGGTATTTTGCAAAAACTAAGTATAAGGGGAAACCCCAAATTTGTTTATAAGAACGAAAATGATCATGATTCGCCACAAACAAATACTAATATACATGTTCATTTAATATTGAAGAAAATGGCATGATCCTGCAAAGTCTCAAAATTCTGCAAAGTCTCAAAATCTGGAAAAAGAAGCATTTTGGACGTTTTTGGAGCATAAAAGTGAAGAAAATGGCAAAGTCTCAAAATTCGTTGCTGGAACAGTACCTGACGACGTCAAGGTTTACTAGTGACGGCGTCAAGAGTGACAAAAGAAGTGGATGTGGAACTTATAACGTGACGGCCCAGAACATTTTCTTTGTTATTGGCATGACGGCGTCACCAAGGCCGTCAGGGTCCAAATACTATTGACGGCCCAGAGTGTTTTTCTACATGACGACGTCAGAAATGGATCTAGGCAATACGAATTTCAACTTGGCGGTGAGTTGACGGTGTCAGAGGCTAACACATGACGCCGTCAGGATGCATAGTCTATATATATTTTTCCAATTTTTCATTGTAAAGTGTGGAACTTTTGAGGAACAAGTTTTGTAAAAACCCTAGGTCAAATTTCCTGCATCTTGAAGGGGTTTCAAACCCTTCTTTCTTCCATGTTTGAATAAAGATAAGTACTTCAATAATCATTCAATATGTCTATGTATTGTTTGATTCTATCTTATGTGTATCTTTCTTTGTTAGGCTAGGCTTTTATTGTGTTTGCTTAGATGTAGTGAAACCTAGATGTTGATTATGGGTTGATTGTTTGTTTATAATTTTTACGGATGATTGTATTCGATGTTAGGTTTAAGAAAACTGGCAGACTTCCATAGGTAACTTGCTTGAACATCTTAAGAAACATGATCGGAGGTGTACTACGATTTTTTGTTGTATTTAATGCATAAGAGAATTATAATGATCCCATGTTAGGAGCTTTAAACGGCTCGACATAGGAGTGAAGTAGGATCTTATAGAGTTAGGGAATATTGTACACGACCCTACGACTGGTATTAAGGAATATAACCCGTCATCCATGCAATTGTAACAAGCTTATCAACCGGTAAAAGATATCTAGGGAGTAATAAAATCTAAGTAAACACAACTTTTCTCATTATTGTTTCCACCAAATTAGCATAATAGTTTTATTTTCATCCCTCACCTCTAGACCTAGTTTAGTAGGCTTTCTAATCCTAGCGACACTATTCCTGAGTTGAACGATCAATCCCCCGGTACTTGTCACTATACTATACTACAATGATCAAGTACACTGCCTGGTGGGGGTTGTAAGCTTCTCAAGATCCCTTGAGAGGTAAAACCTGTTGCGAGGGCGCAATTCCCACGTATCAAGTTTTTGGCGCCACAGCCCGGGGAATAGTTATTGTCTAGGTTAGGATTTCTTTTTATTAGGTCTACTTGCTAGATTCCTTTCTAGAAAGATTTTTATTTTTATTTTTTAGGTTTTCTTTAGTCTATCTTATTTCTTTGTTCCTTTGTTCGTAACCATTACCATCCGACATCATGGAAGGTGGTAATATCTTTGATCCCATCAACCCACCACAACAAAACCACCCATAAAACCAACCACTAGCAAACCAACCTCCTAGGCCCCGAACTTTAGGAGAGTATTCCCGTCCTAACCAATAAGGCTATCGAAACACCATTGAGCTCACTCAAGGAGCCAATGTGTCCCCCTTGCGATCCGACACCATCCTGTTGGTGCAAAGCGGATGTGCATTCCATGGACTTCGTTCCGAAGATCCTAATCAACATCTCAAGGATTTCCTTAAAATCGTAGATTCCATAGACCTTGATGTTACAACTAGAGAGTCGACCCGATTACATCTATTCCAATTCTCTCTACGTGATCAAGCTAGTCAATGGCTTAAATGTTTTCCCGTGAGATCTATCACCTCCTAGGATGATCTCACTTCTTGTTTCCTTGCTCAATTTTTCCCACCGGGGAGAACTACGATGCTTAGAAATGATATCTTGATGTTCCAACAACGTCAAGGTGAAACTCTATATGAAGCATGGACTCGTTTCAAGGACTTACTCCAAAAAGTCCCTAATCATGGCATAGATCTTTGGCTCCAAGTCCAAATATTCTATGACCATATCGATCTCTCCACAAGGCGAACCATTGACCAATCGGCCGGTGGCAAGCTACGTGATCTAACTGCGGAAGAATCATGGGAACTCATAGAAGATCTTGCTCTCTATGACAACGAAAGTTGGAATAATCCCCGTGATTTGAACAAAACGGTCAAGGCAATATCTTTGCCTTCTTACAATTCTAGCACTCCCGACCGTAGGATCATGGAACTTGAGGACCAAGTCAAGTTTTTCATGAAATATTATGAAGCTCCTAAGCCTTCAAGCCAAGTGAACAAAATCACTTCTTCATGCGAATTATTTAGTGGTCCCCATGACACTCGTGATTGCGTGGAACTCCCCGAACAAGCTTTTGCGGATTACGCATCCTCGCGTACCGACGAAGTGAGAGACAAGTGGTACACTTTCAAACCCGAGCCAAACCCTTTCGGTGATTCCTACAACTCTTCTTGGAAAAATCACCTGAACCTTAGGTGGAAACAAAACCAAAACATGCCCCAAAACAATTCTTCCAATCCACCTAATCGTTACCAATCAAACGGTCCACCATCTGACCGTACTTTCAACAACAATCCTTCCAATAACTATGGTAGTACCAATAATCTTGAAGGATTGATGTCCAAGTTTATGGCATCTCAAGAAGCTCGCATAGCTAAGTTTGAAACCGAATTCAATCAACAACAAACGGAGATGACCAATAAAATTGACAACTTGTTGAAAGCCCTCAACAACCAAGTGCTAACTACACCTAGGAAGGACACTAGGGATACTAGTAGCGGAATCCAAATTACGGACCCCTCATCATCCAAACACGTCCACTTTGTCAATGTTGTTACCATTAAGCCAATAGATAAGAATATAGAAGAGAGTGACAAGGATGAAGTTGGAATAGAA
Organism: Artemisia argyi; assembly: GCA_030686995.1. NCBI lineage: Eukaryota > Viridiplantae > Streptophyta > Magnoliopsida > Asterales > Asteraceae > Artemisia > Artemisia argyi. Next base: position 55,185,841 of record CM060694.1, on the reverse strand, counting down.
ACTGGACCTAAGGATGAGATTAAGGAAGTTGAGGATATTAAGGAAGAAAAGTTAGAGGAAGTAGAAAACGTAGAGGAATACTTTGATAAGTTACCCACCAAGGAAGAACGGGAATATCATAAGGATCTATTCGATGACCCCGAGACACCATACGTCCTTGGTTCACCGCTTATCAAAGCAGGAGATCCCTCTAACATCAACATACCATGCAACATTGGGCATATGCATTTGTGGAAAGCTTATATCGATCTTAGGTCTCCTATAAACATTATGACTAGGACCTATTATAACTGGGTAATGAAGAAGCAACTTGGATATAGGATGATGCCTAACACGAATTGGATGAGCAACTTTGTAGGAAGAGTGAAAGGATTACATGTCTTTGTAGGAAACTTCACTTATATTACCGACTTTGTGATTGTAGAGGATATTCGTCCGATAATAGATGGTTGCTTAAGTCAAGTAGTATTCGGAAGACCGTTTGTTGAAGCCTCTAAGATGAATTATGACCCATCCTTAGGGATAGTTAGATTCAAGGATGAGAACGATGAAATTGCTTACCAAATGCCCTATAAGATTGAACAATACCGTCTTCTATCAAACCTTGAAAAGGAACACAAGCAAGCGGTTTACTATAGGAATGATGAGGATAGACGTAGAGGAGTAGATTATGTCATCAGTAGAATACTCGGTTTCTACAAGGAATGTTTGCAACTAGGTCCGGAATACAAAACTAAGATTGGATATGACCTAGAGAATGTGACCAATGATGAGGTCACATAATTGCCCATGACCTTGAGTCTAGCTACAAGACTCGTAAATAAAGAAAAGCGCTTCTTGGGAGTCAACCCATGTTTTGTGTGTTTAATTGTTTGATTTTAATTTGTTTCCGTATGCATGCCTTATTTTTATTGTTGGTAGATCATGTTTCAAACTAAAATTGTGAAAATGTTTTATTTTGTTGTTTAACTTCGTCTTAACTTCATGTAAAGGTATTTTGCAAAAGCTAAGTGTAAGGGGAAACCCCAAATTTGTTTCTAAGAATGAAATTGATTATGATTCGCCACAATATTATATGAACATGTGTATTAGTATTTGTTAGATTCAAATGCTTGTATCGAGTCATAATGATGTTTTGCAGGATTTTCCAGGAAGTAGGACATAAGTTTTTCCAGAAATTTTCCGGAAACTTAACATAAAGATTTCTGCAGGTCACTTCTGACGGCGTCAGGGCTAAACTCCTGACGGCGTCACGTGTAAAATTCTGGAAATCTTGCGAGTTTTGTTTTTCTAACGGAATCTTAAAGTTTTTGTTAATTCATTAGTTTTATAAACTCCAGGAAATCTGCAAACATTCATTCCACAAGCATTATATCTTGATTTGTTTTCTAGGACTTTTTAGTATATATAGATTGCCACCGATTTTACGTGAGGTTGCCTTGTTTGTTTTCTCAAGTTTAACAGGTTATATATGACAAGAAGATGATTTATATTTCTGGAAGGGAAGCTTTGAACGTTCATTTTCTTGGAGGAAGATCTAACCTTGTTGACACACTATACACACCGAACGAATCAGGGGAGTATTTGTTTTCATTCTTTTACCTATTTTACTTTTACATTTTTTAATTGAACATTGGGGACAATGTTCATCCTAAGTGTAAGGGGAGGATAAATGATGATACCTTATAGGATACTATTGCACTTGAGTTTGTTTGTTCGATGGTAGGTGTGTAATAAAACTAAGAGAAATACTTGTTAGTGCAATTTTAGCGCCAAATTTAAAATTTTTTACAACATTTAGGAGTGAAACTTTAGCCTTAGCAAGCGTCTCATGGATAGGAGTCGTATGACTAGCACAAACCGTACAATTCAGAAAAATTTTCCACCCAAATATGTGAGGTTCGCCTTTAGATTTGATAGGAAAAGCATTCATTATTAGTGCTTATTAGTGTACCGTAGCATTTAGATTCTAGAACTTGCGTTAGTGATGCATTCCGAGACCGCTAGTGAGACTACATTCGTGTAGTAGGATTTACTACATGATAAGAGGCATTAGGATCACCCTTGTGTTAAACCCGTATCATAAATACTTGACCATTTAAGTCATATCACTTGACTAGTAAAGTCAATTAATTTTTCCCACACCTTAGCGTTGTACTCATTTTTAGTACACGAAACCCCTAGTACACCCGTCCGACCCTATCTTTTCGTTTCTGACATTAAGCATCTTACTTAAAGGAAGAATTTGTTACAACCCACCAGAATGTGCAACCAAATCGTTTTCGCCTTCCGTGTATGCACTCATCTTTAGTGCATTATTGTTACATGTTTAAACCCTTAGTTAATTATCTAATTGATTACATGGTTGCTAAGTCGAGTCATATCTTGTACATATTGTTTTGGGACGATTGGGACTCATGGGTAATGTACTTGTGTTATGGAGTAATGGGGAAGACATCATATATTACCCCCATATGTACGTTAATCTTAAAAAGTACTCCAAGTGTTTTGATTATCTTGATTCGAGTCATTAGATTAGTTTATTGTAAAGTATGTAAAAATTCTAGTGTAAGGGAATGTACATTCCCTATGATGTATTATTTTGGATGGTAGGGTAAAGAGTGTAGGCAAAAAAAAAATCGAAAAATCAAGAAAAAGAAAAAAAAAAGAAAAAGAAAAGAGAAAAAAACATACGGACTACCATCCCGTTTCATTCTATGTTTATTTTATGTTTTTGTCATTTTTATTTATTAGCTTAAGTCGAGTCGAGTCTTGGCTTAGCAACGCCATATTGTACATGTAATTAACCAAGATGATTAACTCGCCACCAGTAAATATTGCCCTTATCCAACAAAACCGTATTTTCTATATCCCTACACCTAACGTTATAACCCTTTAAAAGACCTCTTTGATAGTTTATCCTAGGTGCTTACGCCAAGTGGTGGTGGTTTGATCCTTTCTCAAGCCTATGGTAATCTATTTGCTATAACAGGTAGTGAGAGATGTTTTCCATTTCCATATTGTAATATGTACTTTATTACACCCGAGAGATGTGAGTATCTAAACACTATTTGTGAGGTGCTAGTGTATGACCTCCGTGCCTATTTTTGGTTTTTAGTGGAACGATTATTTGTTGTAATTACTTTTATATTAGTGTTAAAGGACCACTAACTTGTATTTTGATTAGAATAAAAGCGCGTTTGCTTGAGGACAAGCAAATCTCAAGTGTAAGGGTATTTGATGAGGCGAAAAGTGTACCGTTTTTAAGGGGTCATTTAAGCCCGAATTAGATACTATTTGATCAATTATTGCCCTAAATCGTTCCTTTTGGAGAGAAATCTTGAAAAAGAGGCATTTTGGACGTTTTTGGAGCATAAAAGTGAAGAAAATGGCAAAGTCTCAAATTTCCTTACTGGGAACACTACCTGACGGCGTCAAGCCTTTGTACATGACGACGTCAAGAGTTACAAAAGAGGTGGAAGTGGAAAATACACGTGACGATTGATGAGTGTGTAAACACTCATCATTTTTATCATATTTAAACTGCCAAAACATACAAAAACACTCAAATACGCATCAAAATACACAATTTATCCCAAAAGTGTGTTTTATATGTTTTAGATACAAAATGTTTAAAAACAAATGAAAAACGAACAAAGTTTGCACAATTAGCAGTTTCAGTCCCTCAAGTTTCAAAAATTGACAAAGCTAGTCCCTGGAAGTTTAAAACGAAAGAAAAGTCAACCCAAGGCATGGAAAAGTCAAAAATTATGAAAAACGATCCTTGGGTAAAAAAGTTTGAGAAAATTACAGGTTTGGTCCCTGAAGTTTCAAAATTGGCAGAATTGGTCCCTGGTAAATATTTTTGAATGAAAAAGTCAAAAATAGTCCTTGGTTTATGAAAACTTATCACTATTGACCCTCGGATAATTATTTTGGATATTTGGCAAAACTGGCCCCTGAACTTTCGAATTTGGCAGTTTTAGTCCTTGGGCATTTAAAAGTGGAAAATTATCATTAAGGATCCTTGGTAATTGGAGTGTGGCAAGTTTTACCCATGGGATGAGTTTTGAAAGTTGGCATTTCAGGTCCCTACATTTTCAGATTTTACAAGATTGGTCCTTGTTATGTATAAGTTAAAACTAAAATGGGCCTTGTATTATATAAACCAAAACACAAAACCAAATCCAAACATAACCAGTTGTGGCCCATTTTCTTTGATCCAGTCCATCCCCACCTTTTTAATAATAAAACCAGTCAACCGTTTGACCCATTGACCTCTTCACCCCCAACTTTGACCCCGTGACCTGCAAACCTCTGCAACCTTCATCATCACCCCCCCCCCCCTCCACACTCAACCATCATACCCCTACTCCCCCCTTGCATCCCCTTCCAAAAGCTACACTCCAAATCACCCTCCCTGGCATCAATAATATCAAGAAGAAGCCAAAAATACTTTGGGCGCCAAAACAATCAAACGGCTAGGATTGAATTTTCTAATCCAATGGTGCACATTAGAGCTAGGAAAGAGACAAAGGAAGCTTAGAAACCCTAAATGGAGCTATAAAAAGAAGAGGAGTAGCAGTGGAGAAGTGTTAGAGTTTTTAGTATTTTAATTTCTTAAGCATTGTAATTTTTATTCAAGTCTCAGTTGTAATGTTACTTTCCCATTATTAGTATAAGTTTTATTTCAAGAATTCAAGTGTTTAATTTTAAATTTCTGTTTACTAAGAAAATACAAAAAAAAAAAAAAAAAAAAAAAAAAAAAAAAAAGATATCAATAAAAACTAAAAAATTGCAAGAAGATGAGAAGCAAAGGATGGATGGACTGGTTTAGACTTCCATGGGGAATGAATAGGATTTGGTGGTGAGTTGTTTTGAATACCATTGGCTGAGCAAAGAACCTTTGTAAGCCATTTTCCATATTTTCTGTTTTTACTATAGCTTAAGCTGTTTACTGCTTATTGGTTTTAGATGTATCTCTTTCATAGTTTTTATGCTTATGTTAGGTAGATTCTAGTGTAATGTAGCATCCCTAATTGGTTTGTGTAAAATTAATCAGTCCACTATCTAGTTTACTCATAGTAGCTTAATGAGATTTGCTCAGTTAGGCTTGTCATTATCAGTTTCATTCTGCTTTACCACTCTTATTGTAGCTAAATTGGTAGTTGTTAATCATTTTGTCAAGTTTAAATACTCATTCCCTTAGAAAATCTCAAAACTGCTTCAATATAGGGGTGTTTGGCTCAGGCCTATTCACTGTGATCAGGGAGACTTTTGTTAGTATTTTCAGTTGCAACATGTTACTATAGGTCCAAATAGGTCTTGCAAGTCACAACTTTGGCATTTGTTTAGTTGAAAGTCAAAGATCACATCCAAACCTCTTGGCAGTTAACTGTCATATACAGTTGGTTCCAAATTCACCCATTTCAATATAAAAGTTGTTGTTTTAGCTTATTTAAGTCTTATTGTAGCTTATTATAACTAGTCTAATCAGTAAAGCATGTTCAAAATCCACAAAAGTCAAATAAGCAAGTTATTGAAAAAGTCAAAAGTGCATATCTCTGGTTTTTGCAAAAAAATTGGGTGAATTAATCTGAATTGTGTGTTGTGAATTGGGATTTAAAAATTCTTGAGGGTAAATTCTACCAGCTGAACTTGTGATTTTCACAAAGTTTACATTTTTGTGATTTTTTTCAAGTGACCAAAATACCCCTTGAAGTGGGTTGCAGGGCAAAGTAGTTGCCCTATCTCAGCAGCTCAGTTCCACCCACCCAACTTTGGTGGTATTTTGTGGGCACCCCAGTGGGTCCCACACCTTATACTTGGGTTCTCCCAGCCCCTCTCCTACCAGGGAATGACATTTGACCAAAAGTTTGACCTGTGGACCTGTGGACCCCATCTGGATTGACTCCTAAACTTTGTCCCAAATCTGGCTCAGAAATGCAATAAGCAACTGCTTATTTGTGTGATTGTGGCTTATTTAAGATACTTCTTTGGTTGAAACTAGCTTATTATTGATCAATCATCTCAGAGAAACCAATATTCATCATTGTGGAACCCACCTTCCTTCATTTGAGCTAAAATCCTTCCACAATCAACAAAAGTCAACTGTGTGGATCAATAAGCACTCACGTGCTTATTATTTGGTTATATTAAAAGTGTTTTCACAAAAAGTTTCTGTTTTTAGTGTATAATTAGTTTGGAAAAAGAAAAAAACACCAAAAACCAATTTTAATTATAGTGATAGCTTCTATTTAATAGGATTTATCATTTTAATTTTCTTTTTAGCTTATTAATAAACAATATATCGTTTTTATATTTTTAGAAATTCTCTTTTAGGTTAAAGTAATTCTAGAAATTTTTCTAGAATTTTATTTTGTCTTTTAGTGGTTTTTATAATTAATTTTAGTTTAATTTAGTTTTAATTAATATTAAGTAATTAAATAGCATAATTAGATTTTATAAAGTACAACCTAGTTTTTATAATTTTTCTAGCTTTTATTTAAGTTAAAACATTTTTACAAATTTTTCTAGAATTTGTACTGTTCATTTTCTATTTTTTATATAATATAATTAGTTTAATTAGAAATTAATTAGTAATTAGATTAATAATTAGTAAATTAGTTTAAAAATACATAAAATAAACTTTTTATAATTTTTTAGGATTCCAGTGATGGTTAATTAGATTTGTAAAAATTTTCTTAATTTTCTAAGTCTTTTTAGTATTTTAAATAAATCTAATTAGTTAATTAGTTAATAAATAGATAATTAGTAATTAATTAATAATTAATAATTAAATAGTGTAAAAATAGTTTTTATTTTTCTTAAAATGTTCTTTACTTATTAGGATTGTAAAAATAATAATTTCACACATGAAACCCTTTCCGTCCATCAGTTGTACGTTTTGTTTCGTTCGTCTGTGTACGTTTTTAATTAAAACGTACGTTTTTAGGTTTTAGTTCAAATCTTCATAATCCTAATTCCCGTAATCAATCACGTAGCTTTCCTAACCTATATTTGTCAATAATTTCCAAATAATTCTTATCACAACCCTTTGCTGTGAATAATCACTCGATCACAAGTACGCTAAAGTTACAATTCACACCTCAACGGGACTTAACGACCTGGTGATACCCTTTATTACCTGGTGCATTGATCTAGGCTATTTGACTTTGTTGACCATTCCTTGGTCAATACAAGTTGGTGGTTTAACATCAATCAATTTTTGGCGCCGCTGCCGGGGAGGTGTGCGCGTTTCTATAGCGTTATTTGAGATTAGTATTACTTCACCTCAATCACTGTACAAATACCACCACTTTTTGTAAATCTCAATCATAAAACAAAAAAAAAATAAAAAATAAAAAATAATAATAATAATAAAAAAAAAGAAGTCATTAACACTTTTCCTAAAGTGTTAAAACACCAAAAAAAATTAAAAACAACAAAACAGATCGTAACGTTTTCTGAATCGGTTATCTTTTAAGGTGATTCTTAAAGAAAAACGATTTTAGATTACGAGACGATACCAAAAATATTGTCCAAAAGTTTTTAAACCCATACACAAAAACCCAAAAACATTCGTCTTTTCTTGTGAATAATAATTTTACATAAAAATAAACCGTCGTAAACCAAGACAGAACACCTACCAACTGGGGGTGTGAACATAATAAGTTCCCAAACAAAAGATAAAAACTTGCCTTTGTATCCTTGTGAGTAGTGTACCTTTCTTAAAGAAGCCATTCACTCGTGATTATTGGTTTGAGTTCACTGTTGATTTGCCTCGATTTTGTTTTGATTGGTTTTTGTTCCTAGTGCATGCGCACTCGTTCTTCTAGGTCTACTAGCCCATTACGTGAGCTTGTACGAAAACCTAGAAGACCTCGTAGACGTTCAGCACCAACAGTCGGATCTGAGATCCGTACTGTTGCCACACCCACTGTCACCATGGCGGAAGACCGCCCCATGTGTGAGCTTCTCCAAGCACCCATCGAGGGTTATGGAGATGCCATTATTGTCCCAGCCATCGTGGCTGATAGTTTTGAGCTCAAAACCGGGTTACTCAATCTTGTAACCTCAAGTCAATTCTACGGTTTTGAGAGGGACGATCCTCATGGTCATATTCGATGGTTCAATAAAATCACATCGACCATCAAGTACAAAAATGTCCCGTGTGAAGCAATAAAACTTCTTCTCTTCCCATTCTCCTTGGAGGGACAAGCCCGGATTTGGCTTAAAAAACAACCTCCACGATCTATTGAGACTTGGGAAGATCTTGTCAAAAAGTTTATGAATGAATTCTTCCCACCTTCTAAGACCACGAGTCTTAAGAACGAAATCACCAAGTTCACTCAAAAATACGATGAATCTTTTGGTGAAGTATGGGATCGTTTCAAAGAATTACTTCGCAAGTGTCCACATCATGGTTTCTCTGAGTTGATGCAACTCGATACTTTTTACAATGGCGTGAGCCAAGCTGATCAGGATTCTCTCAATGCCTCCGCGGGAGGTAACTTTTTGAGTAGAACCACAAAAGAAGCTTTGCAAATCATAGAAAACAAGTCCAAGGTCCACTCTACACGAAGCAAACCGATTGTTTCTCAAATTAATGCGGGTCCTTCCACTTCATCTTCTGTGAGTCAATCTAGCACGGATGCTAAGATTGACAAGCTCACTGAAGCGATCCAAGCTTTGGTTCTCGCCCAAACAAAGAAAGTTTCATTTCCACAACATCCTCCCCCTGCTGAGGTTAAAAAAAATGGAAGTCTGTGTGACTTGTGGTGGGCCGCATGCCTACTACAATTGCACAGCTACTGATGGTACTCCATACGAAGCTCATGCTATAGCCGGGTCCCAAAATCAAGGAGGCAATCAATATCGCCCTCCTATGGACCCTAGCTATCGTCCTCAACATCATTATCCTGGACCTCCTGGTTTTAATCAAAACCAAAATGTCCAAAACCGTGGCCAAAATCAAAATATAGCGAACCAAGGTTATCAAAACCAAGGTAACTTCAATCAGGGTCACGGTTTTCACAATCAAAACCAAGGGTTCCAAAATCAAGGTTTCCAACAGCAAAATCAAGGAAACTTTAATCGGAACCAAGGTCAGGGTAATTTCAATTCGGGATATTTTCATGGAAACAACAACCCTAATCAGGGGAATTTTCGAAATCAAGGTCCCAATCCGAACAATCGAGCTCCAAATATTCCTAATCCGAATCAAGTCATTGTTCCAACCGGGCCTTCATCTGACGAGTTGTTGAAACAATTCATGAAGTCCCAAGATGAGTTGAACAAGTTGCTGGTCAGCCAGATTTCTGACATCAAGAAGTCTTTAAATGATCGACCCTCGGGCTCAGGTACTACTTTACCGAGCAACACGATCGCTAACCCGAGGGGCGATGCTAAGGCGATCACAACGATGCTAAGGCGATCACAACACGAAGTGGTGCTTCATATGATGAACCCGCGATTCCTACTACCTCTTCTTCCTCTCCTCCAAAGGTAGTGAATCGTGAGCCTGAGGTGACAAAGGACAAGGTGCAAACTCCTAGCCCACGAAGTACCGCACACGTCCAACCTCAGGTTATTCCTGAAACCAGATGTAAGCATGGAGTTGTCTTTGAACCACCAGAAACTTCAGTGGACAACCCTAAATCCAAAACTTCTATTCCCTATCCATCACGTCTCAGTGAACAAAAGCTCCGCGAAAAAGCTAATCACCAAATGGATAAGTTTTTCCAAATCTTCCAAGATTTGCATTTTGATATCAGCTTCGCGGATGCTATTCTCTTGATGCCCAAGTTCGCATCAACAATCAAAAATCTGTTGAGTAATAAAGAGAAACTCTTTGAGATGGCAAGAACTCCTCCAAATGAGAACTGCTCAGCAGTTCTTTTGAAAAAGCTTCCTGAAAAGCTTGGAGACCCCGGGAAATTTCTCATTCCTTGTACTTTCCTGGGTATGGTTGATTGTTTCGCCTTGGCCGATCTAGGTGCTAGCATTAACCTAATGCCATATTCTGTGTGGAAGAAACTCTCTCTTCCCGAACTTACCCCCGCGTGCATGACTTTAGAGCTTGCCGATCGTTCGATTTCTCGTCCCATTGGCATTGCCGAGGACGTATTCGTTAAAGTGGGGAAGTTCCATTTTTTGGCAGATTTTGTGATTGTTGACTTTGATGCCGATTCTAGGGTCCCTCTCATTCTTGGACGGGGATTTCTTAGAACTGGGCGAGCTCTTACCGATGTATTTGAGCATGAGATCACATTGCGTGTTGGAACGGAAGCCATAACCTTCAACCTAAATCAAACTTCGAGATACTCCTCTAATTATGACTGTGAGTCGGTGAACAAAATAAATGTCATCGATGTTGCTGCTGAGGAGTATGCTCAAGAGATTTTAGGTTTCATTGATGATTCTTCGAGTGAAAACCTCACTCAGTCTTCTCACCCCATCATTGCCAATTCTTATCCTTCCCTCACTCCGTTTGAGGGAAGTGACTTCATCTTAGAAGAAATGGAGGCGTTTCTCAAAAGTGACTCGATTCCCGATGGAGTCGATAACCAAGAGATCGACCTCGAGAGGGATATTCTCATACTTGAAAAATTGTTAAACGAAGATCCCTCTCCTCTTCCTGTTCTACCACAACAACTTCATAAAGAGTAGGTCAAAAATGTTGAGAAAACTGATGACTCCCCCGAGGTTGAACTTAAGGACTTGCCGCCTCATCTTGAATATGCATTTCTGGAGGGTGATGATAAATTACCCGTCATAATTGCCAAAGACTTAAGTGATGAGGAAAAGGCTGCTCTCATAAAGGTTTTGAAGTCTCATAAACAAGCAATTGCTTGGCGTCTCTCCGACATCAAGGGCATTTACCCTGAATTTTGAACTCATAAGATTTTAATGGAGGACGACTTCAAACCTGCAGTCCAACAACAAAGAAGGGTGAATCCAAAAATTCATGAGGTAATCAAACAAGAGGTTTTAAAACTTCTTGATGCCGGATTGATTTACCCTATCTCGGACAGTCCTTGGGTCAGCCCAATTCATTGTGTTCCAAAAAAGGGTGGCATTACTGTTGTCACAAATGAGGAGAATGAGTTAATTCCAACTCGTTTGGTTACGGGTTGGCGCGTCTGCTTAAATGACGCCACCCGTAAGGATCATTTTCCTCTGCCCTTTATGGATCAGATGCTCGAGAGATTAGCGGGGAATGAGTATTATTGCTTCCTCGATGGTTTCTCGGGTTACTTTCAGATTCCCATTGATCCGCAAGATCAGGAAAAGACCACGTTCACGTGCCCCTACAGAACATTTGATTATAAACGTATGCCATTCGGCTTATGTAATGCTCCGGGCACGTTTCAAAGATGTATGATGTCCATATTTTCTGACATGATCGGGAAAACTATGGAGGTCTTCATGGACGATTTTTCGGTCATTGGGGATTCGTTTCAGTCATGTCTCTCCCATTTAGACAACATGCTAAAACGTTGTGAAGACACAAAGTTATGTCTAAATTGGGAGAAGAGTCACTTTATGGTCAAATAGGGCATTGTCCTCGGCCATAAAATTTCAAAAAACGGGATTGAGGTTGACAAAGCCAAAGTGGATGTCATTGCAAAATTACCTCATCCCACAACCGTGAAAGGTGTTAGGAGCTTTTTGGGTCACGCCGGTTTCTATCGTAGGTTTATTCAAGATTTTTCTAAAATCGCTCGGCCTATGACCCATTTCCTCGAAAAGGATGCTCCTTTTATCTTCTCCCCAGAGTGCATCGAAGCTTTTGGAACACTTAAGAAAAAGCTTACCGAGGCACCGATTCTTGTTGCCCCCGATTGGGACTTGCCCTTTGAGCTCATGTGTGATGCTAGTGATTATGCTATAGGGGCAGTCTTGGGGCAACGAAAAACAAAACATTTTCAGCCTATACACTATGCCAGCAAAACTATGACCGAGGCTCAAAGCCATTACACCACCACCGAAAAAGAATTATTAGCTGTGGTGTATGCTTTTGAAAAATTCCGGCCATACTTGATACTGACCAAAAGCATAGTGTATACGGATCACTCGGCTTTGAAGTACCTTTTTGAAAAACAAGATGCAAAGCCGAGACTTCTTCGTTGGGTTCTCCTCCTACAGGAATTTGATATCATTATTCGTGATAAAAAAGGAGTTGAGAACCTAGCTGCTGATCATCTCTCCCGATTGGAAAACCCCCATCGAGATGTCTTGGAGAGGAAAGAAATCAATGAAACGTTCCCTCTCGAGACACTCAATGCGGTTACCTTTCGTGGAGATTCTGTTACCCCTTGGTTTGCCGATTTTGCAAACTACCTTGCGGGTAACTTCATTGTGAAAGGGATGTCGTCCCAACAGAAAAATAAATTCTTTAAAGATGTAAAACATTATTTCTGGGACGACCCCTACTTGTTCAAAATATGTGTGGATCAAGTCATCCGGCGGTGTGTATATGGTCAAGAAGCCACTGAAATTCTTAAGGCTTGCCATGCTGGTCCCACGGGGGGCCACCACAATCCAAATTACACCACCAAAAAGGTGTTTGATTCCGGTTACTTTTGGCCCACGATTTATAAGGATGCCCAAGAATTAGTCAAATCCTGTGACGCTTGTCAACGTCACGGGAATATTTCACAAAAGAATGAAATGCCACAAAATGCAATCCAAGTTTGTGACATATTTGACGTATGGGGCATCGACTTTATGGGGCCATTTCCATCATCTCATGGAAACAAGTATATACTCGTGGCAGTGGACTATTTGTCAAAATGGGTTGAAGCAAAAGCTTTACCCACTAATGATGCCCGAGTAGTCGTGAAATTTTTGAAAGCTCTCTTTGCTCGATTTGGAACTCCACGTGCTATAATTAGTGATCGTGGTACGCATTTTTCCAATGACAAATTCGATAAAGTCATGTAAAAGTATGGTGTAACTCACCGTCTTTCTACTGCGTACCACCCTCAAACAAGTGGACAAGTAGAAGTTTCCAATCGAGGCATCAAGAGAATATTGTAAAGAACCATTGGGGAAAATCGTGCATCTTGGTCGGATAAATTAGATGATGCACTTTGGGCTTTCCGTACGGCTTACAAAACACCCATTGGGTGTACGCCTTACTAACTTGTGTACGAGAAAGCGTGCCATCTTCCGATCGAGCTTGAGCATAAAGCCTATTGGGCTCTCAAGCATGCCAATTTCGACCTCAAAACTGCGGGTGATCATAAGAAAGTTCAACTGAATGAATTAAATGAACTTCGTGATCAAGCTTACGAGAACTCTTTGATCTATAAAGAAAAGACAAAGAAGATTCATGACTCCAAAATCAAAAACCGCGTTTTCAACGTGGGTGATCGAGTCCTTCTTTTCAACTCTAGACTCAAGATCTTCTCGGGAAAGCTTAAGACCCGATGGACTGGTCCATTCACTATCGCTAAGGTTTATCCTTATGGCACCGTCGAATTATCTCAAAATGACGGTCTTAATTTCAAAGTGAATGGACATCGTTTAAAGCACTGTTTTGGAGAGGACATACCATCCATGGTTGTCCCGGATCTCCAAACTTTCCCCAAGGACAATTAAATTCGTGAATCGAGTCAAGCTAGCGACTCGGTGAACAAAAATTAGCAACATATATGGGTTTTCACCCGTATTTCTGACTTCTTTCTACTTTCTACCACCCTAGTGTGGGGGTATGGCCAACCCCCCTCCCCCCCCCCCCCCCCCCCCCCGCTAATTTGAAAATGTATATATGTATATAAGTTCAAAAAAAAAAAAGTGTGATTGTATGTATAGATAAATAAAGTGAAAAATACAAAACAATATTTCCACAGTTAGCTTCGAATATCATCTTTTTACGTTCATAGGTTCGGCATAATAGCCAGGACTTTGAATATTGAGGACAATATTCATTTCTAAGTGTGGGGGGGGAAATTCTAGCGAATTTTATCGCAAAATACTTTCAAGTACCCCCATTTTGGCCCAAATTTTTCAAAAATTTTTCACTTTATTTCAAAATTTTTGTGGTAATCAGTCCGCCGTGTCTAAACGACAAAAGGGATTGGCTAATCCAGGAGCAAACGGCTCTTGGTAAAGATATCTCAAATCCGTTTATGGCTTGCAATTTGCCCAAAATTGTATGGTTCCTCAACTCCCCAAAAACAAATGAGTTGGCTAGCCCGCAAGATTATGGCTTGTGGTAAAGGCCGTGGAAAATCCATAATTGGTAATCAGCTCACCAAGATGTTGACTATTCCATCAAGAGTTGGCTAGTCCAGAAGCAAACGGCTTTTGGTAAAGACAAATCAAATCCGTTGACAGCTGGTGGTTTACTTAAAATCACACGGTTATCAGGTGTGCCACAGTTCTTACACCTGGCTACTCCAGAAGTGATGACTTTTGGTAAAGAGTTTAAAATCCATCAAGTTTTTCTCAAAAGATTGCTAGGGACTAGCAATAGTTTAGTGTGGGGGATTGATGAGTGGGTAAACACTCATCATTTTTATCATATTTAAACTGCCAAAACATACAAAAACACTCAAATACGCATCAAAATACACAATTTATCCCAAAAGTGTGTTTTATATGTTTTAGATGCAAAATGTTTAAAAACAAATGAAAAACGAACAAAGTTTGCATAATTGGCAGTTTTAGTCCCTCAAGTTTCAAAAATTGACAAAGCTAGTCCCTGGAAGTTTAAAACGAAAGAAAAGTCAACCCAAGGCATGGAAAAGTCAAAAATTATGAAAAACGATCCTTGGGTAAAAAAAGTTTGAGAAAATTACAGGTTTGGTCCCTAAAGTTTCAAAATTGGCAGAATTGGTCCCTGGTAAAATATTTTTGAATGAAAAAGTCAAAAATAGTCCTTGGTTTATGAAAACTTATTACTATTGACCCTTGGACAATTATTTTGGATATTTGGCAAAACTGACCCCTGAACTTTCGAATTTGGCAGTTTTAGTCCTTGGGCATTTAAAAGTGGAAAATTATCATTAAGGATCCTTGGTAATTGGAGTGTGGCAAGTTTTACCCATGGGATGAGTTTTGAAAGTTGGCATTTCAGGTCCCTACATTTTCAGATTTTACAAGATTGGTCCTTGTTATGTATAAGTTAAAACTAAAATGGGCCTTGTATTATATAAACCAAAACACAAAACCAAATCCAAACATAACCAGCTGTGGCCCATTTTCTTTGATCCAGTCCATCCCCACCTTTTTAATAATAAAACCAGTCAACCGTTTGACCCATTGACCTCTTCACCCCCAACTTTGACCCTGTGACCTGCAAACCTCTGCAACCTTCATCATCACCCCCCCCCTCCACACTCAACCATCATACCCCTATTCCCCCCTTGCATCCCCTTCCAAAAGCTACACTCCAAAACACCCTCCCTGGCATCAATAATATCAAGAAGAAGCCAAAAATACTTTGGGCGCCAAAACAATCAAACGGCTAGGATTGAATTTTCTAATCCAAGGGTGGACATTAGAGCTGGGAAAGAGACAAATGAAGCTTAGAAACCCTAAATGGAGCTATAAAAAGAAGAGGAGTAGCAGTAGAGAAGTGTTAGAGTTTTTAGTATTTTAATTTCTTAAGAATTGTAATTTTTATTCAAGTCTCAGTTGTAATGTTACTTTCCCATTATTAATATAAGTTTTATTTCAAGAATTCAAGTGTTTAATTTTAAATTTCTGTTTACTAAGAAAATACAAAAAAAAAAAAAAGATATCAATAAAAACTAAAAAATTGCAAGAAGAAGAGAAGCAAAGGATGGATGGACTGGTTTAGACTTCCATGGGGAATGAATAGGATTTGGTGGTGAGTTGTTTTGAATACCATTGGCTGAGCAAAGAACCTTTGTAAGCCATTTTCCATATTTTTTGTTTTTACTATAGCTTAAGCTGTTTACTGCTTATTGGTTTTAGATGTATCTCTTTCATAGTTTTTATGCTTATGTTAGGTAGATACTAGTGTAATGTAGCATCCCTAATTGGTTTGTGTAAAATTAATCAGTCCACTATCTAGTTTACTCATAGTAGCTTAATGAGATTTGCACAGTTAGGCTTGTCATTATCAGTCTCATTCTGCTTTACCACTCTTATTGTAGCTAAATTGGTAGTTGTTAACCATTTTGTCAAGTTTAAATACTCATTCCCTTAGAAAATCTCAAAACTGCTTCAATATAGGGGTGTTTGGCTCAGGCCTATTCACTGTGATAGCTTCTATTTAATAGGATTTATCATTATAATTTTCTTTTTAGCTTATTAATAAACAATATATCATTTTTATATTTTTAGAAATTCTCTTTTAGGTTAAAGTAATTCTAGAAATTTTTCCAGATTTTCATTTTGTCTTTTAGTGGTTTTTATAATTAATTTTAGTTTAATTTAGTTTTAATTAATATTAAGTAATTAAATAGCATAATTAGATTTTATAAAGTACAACCTAGTTTTTGTAAATTTTCTAGCTTTTATTTAAGTTAAAACATTTTTATAAATTTTTCTAGAATTTGTACTGTTCATTTTCTATTTTTTATATAATATAATTAGTTTAATTAGAAATTAATTAGTAATTAGATTAATAATTAGTAAATTTGTTTAAAAATACATAAAATAAACTTTTTATAATTTTTTAGGATTCCAGTGATGGTTAATTAGATTTGTAAAAAATTTCTTAATTTTCTAAATCTTTTTAGTATTTTAAATAAATCTAATTAGTTAATTAGTTAATAAATATATAATTAGTAAGTAATTAATAATTAATAATTAAATAGTGTAAAAATAGTTTTTATTTTTCTTAAAATTTTCTTTACTTATTAGGATTGTAAAAATAATAATTTCACACTTGTAACCCTTTCCGTCCATCAGTTGTACGTTTTGTTTCGTTCGTCTGTGTACGTTTTTAATTAAAACGTACGTTTTTAGGTTTTAGCTCAAATCTTCATAATCCTAATTCCCGTAATCAATCACGTAGCTTTCCTAAGCTATATTTGTCAATAATTTCCAAATAATTCTTATCACAACCCTTTTCTGTGAATAATCACCCGATCACAAGTACGCTAAAGTTACAATTCACACCTCAACGGGACTTAACGACCTGGTGATATACTTTATTACCCGGAGCATTGATCTAGGCTATTTGACTTTGTTGACCATTCCTTGGTCAATACAAGTTGGTGGTTTAACATCAATCAATGATCCAGAGTATTTTTAAGCTTAGGACCTGACGGCGTCACCAAGGCCGTCAGGGTCCAACTACACATGACGGCCCCGAGTGAATTCCTACATGACAGTGTCACAAACAGATCTAGGCAATACGATTTTATCATGGCGGCGAGTTGACGGCGTCACGGGCTAACACATGACGCCGTCACGATGTAATATCTATATATAGTTTTCCAAATTTCATTCATTAGTGTGCAACTTTGAGGGAATAAACCCTAGTCCAAATTTTATCAGTTTTTCAAGGGTTCCAACCCCTTGATTCTTCCATGTTCAATTGAAGATAAGTATTTATTCAAATCATTCAATATGTCTATGTGTTGTGTGATTATATCTTATGCTTTTCTTCTCTTTAACATGCTAGGCTAGATTTCTCTTGTGTTTGCTTAGATGTAGTGAAACCTAGATGTTAATTATGGGTTGATTGTTTGTTTATAATTGTTACGGATAATTTTATTCGATGTTAGGCTTAAGAAAACTGGCAGACTTCCATTGGTAACTTGCTTGAACGTCTTAAGAAACATGGTCGGAGGTGTACTATGATTTTTGGTTGTATTTAATGCGTAGGAGAATTCTAATGATTCCATGTTAGGAGCTTCTAACGGCTCGACATAGGAGTGAAGTAGGATCCTATAGAGTTAGGGAATATTGTACACGGCCCTACAACTAGTATTAAGGAATATGACCCGTCATCCATGCAATTGTAACAAGCTAATCAACCTGTAAAAGATATCTAGGGAGTAATGAAATCTAAGTAAACACAACTTTCCTCATTATTGTTTCCACCACACTAGTATAATTAGTTTAATTTTCATTTCTGTTATTTTATTTTGCTTGCATTAGTAGTAAATTGGGTTAGTTAGTTGGCTAGCAACTAATTCCGCCCACTCCTTCAAAACCCGAGTTTTTTACTTGCTTTCATAAAATATAAAAATACAAAAAGAATCATCCCTCACCTCTAGACCTAGTTTAGTAGGCTTTCTAATCCTAGCGACACTATTCCTGAGTTGAACGATCAATCCCCCGGTACTTGTCACTATACTATACTACAACGATCAGGTACACTGCCTGGTGAGGGTTGTATGCTTCTCGAGATCCCTTGAGAGGTAAAACCTGTTGCGAGGGTGCAATTCCCACGTATTAAATGTTATGTCCTTGTTCCACTACAACAATATTTGCAGACGGGGATTGATTTATAAAGGAGAAAATGTTGTCAGTAGAGATCATGAAGTTCAAGTATTCGTAGGAAATATGACATTCACAATGGACTTTACAATCGTAGACAATATTGAGGATTATATCGACCCGAGGTTGTCGCAAGTTGTTTTCGGGGCACCCTTTTGTGAAATCACTAACTTAATGGTTGACAACGGGAACGGAATCATGACTTTCACAGATGGAATTAAGAGAATCTCATACCAAACCCCGTATAATATGAAAGATTTCGAAGGAGTAGATTGTGACGGACTTGATAAGTTAGGGTCCCAACTTATTCTATGTGATGATGATGTTCGGAGACGATGTAAAAACACCTTTGTCTTATCATGTGGGTTCTTTAAGGATGTCAATAAGCTTGGTTCCAAATATCAGGAAGATGTCTTTGAACTTGAAGACCCAAAATACCTGCACTATGAAACCAATCCCGATATAGCCCATGACTTTGAGTCTAGCTACAAGACTCGTAAATAAATAAAAGCGCTTCTTGGGATGCAACCCATGTTTTATTTGTTTTGTTTGTTTGATTTTATTTGTTTCCGTATGCATGCTTTGTTTTTATTGTTTGTGGATCATGTTTCATACTAAATTGTGAAAATGCTTTACCTTGTTGTTTGTCTTAACTTCATAAAAGGTATGTCGCAAAAGATAAGTGTAAGGGAAATCTTAATTTGTTTTAAAGAACGGAATTGAACATGACCCACAACAATATTAAATGAACATGTATATTAATATTTGTTTGAGTCAAATGCTTGTATCGAGTTATAATGATGTTTTGCAGGAAATTCCAGGAGTTAAGGCATAAGTTTTTCCAGAAATTTTCCTGAAACTTAACATGAGATTTCTATTAGAACACTCTGACAACGTCAGGATTAACACCAGACGACGTCAGGTGTAAAATTTTGGAAATTTTACAAGTTTTGTTTTTCTAACAGAGTTTTAAAGTTTTTGTTAATTCTTTTAGTTTTATAAATTGCAGGAAAATCTGCAAACATTCATTCCATAAGCACTATATCCTTATAAATATAGATTGCCGCCGATTTTACGCGAGGTTGCATGATTGTTTTCTCAGGTTTAACAGGTTATATTGGACAAGAAGATGATTTATTATTTCGGAAGGGAAGCTTTCAACGTTCATTTTCTTGGAGGAGGATTTAACCATGTTAACAATTTATCCACATTTGAACGAATCAGGGGAGTATTTGTTTTCATTCTTTTACCTTATTTACTTTTACATCTTTTGTTTGAACATTGGGGACAATGTTCAGCCTAAGTGTAAGGGGAGGGTAAACGATGATACTTTAGAGAATGCAATTACGCTTGAGTTTGTTTGTTCAATAGTAGGTGTGTAATAAAACTAAGAGAAATACTTGTTAGTGCAATTTTATCGCCAAATTTAAAATTTTTTACAATATTTAGGAGTCAATCTTTAGCCTTAATGAGCGTCTCATGGATAGGAGTTGTATGACTAGCACAAAAACCGTACTACTCAAACAAATTTTCCACCCAAATATGTGAGGTTCGCCTTTAGATTTGTTAGGAAAAGCATTCATTATTAGTGCTTATGAGTGTACCGGTAGTACTTAGATTCTAGAACTTGCGTTAGTGATGCATCCCAAGACCGCTAGTGAGACTACATTCGTGTAGTAGGATTTACTACTTGATAAGAGGCATTAGGATCACCCTTGTGTTAAAACCGTATCATAATTACTTTACCATTTAAGTCAATTACATTGACTAACAAAGTCAATTAATTTTCCCACACCTTTGCGTTGTACTCATTTTTAGTACACGATACCCCTAGTACACCTCTCCAAGCCTATCTTTTCATTTCTAACTTTAAGCATTTTACTTAAAGGAAGAATTTGTTTACAACCCACCCCAAATGTACGCCTAAATCGCCTTAGCCTTCTTTGTATGCACTCATCTTTAGTGCATTATTGTTACATGTTTAAACCCTTAGTTAATTGTCTAATTGATTACATGGTTGCTGATTGGCTCCAAACGGTAAACCAAAGTCAACCACGGATGTGGTCAATATGGTCAAACAGCCTAAAGTCAATCTCCATGGAAGTATAGGGTTTCCCCAGGTCGTTATGTCCCGACGAGGTGTGAATTGTTATCAAACGGGTTTGTGATCGGGTGAATTTGGACAGAAAAGGGGTTCGTGATTGATTAAACTAAGGAATATAAGAAGAAATAGCTTAAATAAGCTATATGAACAAGACTGGAAATTTAGAAAAACCAGAAACGTTTAAAACCTAAAAACATGTACGTTCAGATTAAATTTACGTGAACGTACGAAATAAAACGCGAGTTTTAATGAAATAAAAATCCTACGAATATGAAAATTATATTTTTACAATCCTAATGTTATAAGAAAATTTTTAGAAAATTAAAATTAATTTTTACACTATTTATATAATTATTATTAATTAATTACTATTTTCCAATTACTTATTAGTTATTTAAATTAACCTAAAATATAACTGATTATGAAATTACTCTAAAAATATGAAAAATAAATTTGGAAAAATCTAAAATATTATGAAACTAATTTTCAAACTGAAAATATATTTTTCTTACTTTTTTAATAATTACTATTAATTAAAAACTAATTATTAATTAATTTAAACTATTTGAAATTAAGAAAAATAGAAAATGAACAGTAAAAATTATAAGAAAATCCCTAAAATTATTTTATAACTTATAAAAGCTAGGAAAAATATAAAAATTAGGTATTACTTAATAAAAACTAATTTTGCTATTTAATACTTAAATATTAATTAATTAATAATAAAGCTAATATTAAATCTAATAAATACTAAATGGCCATATAAAAATCTGAAAAAATTACTTAAAGTACTTAAAGATAAAAGGAAATTAAGAAAAATATAAAATCACAAGTTACTTAATAAAAATCTAAAAAGGAAAATTAAAAGGATAAATTACATTAAATAGAAACTATCACTTATTTTTAAATTGGTTTTTCTGGATTTTTCTTTTTAAAAACTATTTTATAACTAAAGATAAGAAACTTTTGTGATGACAAAAAGCTGGGAGCTCAAAGATAAGCACTTTGAGTGCTTATTTTCTAAGCAGTTTGACTTTTGGTCAAACTAGCTAAGAGATAAGCTTGAATAAGCTACCAGGGGAACAAAAGCTATAGATTAAGTTGTAAACAACTTAGGTGAACTTAAATGAGGCTAAATCAACAAGTAATTAGCACTGAATAGGCTAAATAAGCCAAGAATAAGCACATGGAACTAGGTTTCAAACAGAAAATGGGACAGAGTTTAGTACTGATCTAGGGGGCCCACAAGGGTGCTTAAGCTCAAAAGATTAGTTGCAATGGAGAGCTAGCATGGTGGTGAACACCATGGAACCAAGAACCACCACTGGGGCCCATCGAGGTGGCATGTGGGACCCACCAAAGTGGTGGCAGTGGTGATGGTGGACTGCTGCAGCAGGGGACGTTCATGAGCCTGCAGCCAAGTTTTTGAGGTTGTGGGGCCCACTATAAAAATCACAAAAATGTAGTGATTGTTGATTCCTAAAGTCTATGTGGTAGACTACAACTTGTGAAAGTTTCAAAGCCTAGATCCTAACACAAAATTCATAAAAAATCATTCCATTTTGGGTTTTTCTGTCAAAGAAGAGATTTTGACTTTTTGAAATTGAAACTTAGTTTGACTTATGTGAGTTTCTAATAATCCTAACTGATTAAGTAAGCAATACTAAGCTATTTAGAAACTAGAATAAGCTATAACAACTATTTATGCAATGAAGTGGTGAATTATACACCTCAATATTCCACTAGTAAATGAAATCAAGGATCTCAACTTGATTTTGACTTTCTATGCTAAGAGTGCAATCTAGTTAGTGTACCTAGCTCTAATATGACCTAATAACACTAATGGTGCAGAAAAAACAAGCCAAGTGACAGCTTACACAAGCAAAACAATACACAACCAAACACCCCTTTAGGATCCTGTTTTGAAGGATTTCAAAGCAAATTAACAAACTAACACATGAAACTGAAAACTTAGCCCATATTAACATCATGTAAGCTCAAAACACTGAATAGTAATGAAGATAAATAATACATACCTATGCTACAGTAAAAATTAAAAAAAAAAAAAAAAAAAAAACTTGAGAGTTTGCTTACAAAGGGATCAAGTGAGCTCAGAACCAAGAACCAACTATCCAATTTTATCCTGTTATCCCCCCTGAGACACTAGACCAGATTCCAACTTCTTCTCCTTCTTCTGTCTTTTTATTTTTATTTTTCTATTTATTTTTATTTTTTTATATATTTTTGGATTTTGAGTAAACTTAAACTGGAACAGTTTTTAATGATTAGAACTATTGTAAAAGCTTATTAATGAGTAAGAATTAAGACTTGGACTATCCTAAACAGCTTTCAACAACAATAAAGCAAACTTGAAATTTTGATAAAATAAGTAAATTTGCAAAAACTGAATTATAATAAGAAAACTGAAATTAATGCTTGCAATAGGTTTTGATTACACTTAAAAACTTTTACATTACAACTGAGGAGCTGAAAATTACATTAAAATGGAAATTACACTAGATTATTACCTAAACTACGCTACTGCTACCCCCTGCTCTCTTTCTCCTTCTTTCTTGTTTTATATTGACTTTCAAGGTTCCTGGCAGTCAATTGGTCAAATCCCACTTCAATGTTGAACCGTTGGATGGCTTAATTTCATCCTAGCCTTAGATTTTGTTTTGGTGGGAAATCTTAGAAAGTGCAATTGGGGTGGTTAGGTTTAGGCAGGTGGAGATATTAATGAAAGTTGGGGTTTAGTGTGAGGTGGAGGAGACAAGGCCTAGTGACAATGAGCTGGAGGTGAGGGGTGGTTTGGATTTGCAGGTTGTGAGTGGGAGAAGGTGGGGTGTTTGTTTATTTATTTTTGTGGGAGGGAGGAGTATAAACAAAACGGGGGTGAGGTTTTGACCGGGGAAAGGGAGGGTTGACTTGGGTTTATTATTAACGGGTGTTGGGCTGGTAAGGGTAAATGGGCCTAGGGTTGTTGGGTTGTTGATGTTTTGGGTTTGGTTTGGGTTTATGAAGTGTAATAAGGGTCCGGTTGGTTGTAGTAGTAAACATAGGGACCAAAAATGTATTTTTCTGATTTTTGAAGGGCTGAATTGTAACATTCCCAAAAGTTATCAAAAGGACCATACATGCCATAAATGAATAGTACAAGGGTAAAATATGATAATTTTCAATTTTAGAATACCCGACGACAAAATTTGCCAATTTTGAAACTTGAGGGGTAAAAGTTGCCATTTTGTGAAAACTTTCATCCATGGATTAATTTTGAACAAGTTTGATTATCCAAGGACCAAAGTTGAGTTTTTATTCATTTTAAACCTTCAGGGACTAGTTTTGACAATTTTTGAAAGTTGGGGGACTGAAACTGCCAATTATGCAAACTTTGTACGTTTTTCATCTGTTTTTACTCATTTTGCATCTGAAACATATAAAACACAATTTTGGAATATTTTCATTATTTTGATGCATTATTGAGTGTTTTTAAATGTTTTTGCAGTTCAGATTGACAAAAAATGATGAGTGTTTGAGCACTTATCAATCCCCCACACTAAAATATTGCTAGTCCCTAGCAATCTTTTGAGAAAACATAATGGGTTTGAATCTCTTTACCAAAAGCCATTACTTCTGGAGTAGCCAAATGTTTCAGTTCGAGTAAGAACTATGGTCCACCTGATAACCATGTGATTTTGAGCAAACCACCAGCTGTCAACGGATTTAATTTGTCTTTACCAGAAACCGTTTGCTTCTGGACTAGCCAACTCTTGATGGACATAGTCAACATCTTGGTGAGTTGATTACCAATTATGGTTTTCCACTGCCTTTACCACAAGCCATAATCTTGCGGGCTAGCCAACTCTTTCACTTTTTAGGATATGGCGAGTTGAGATACCATACAATTTTGGGCAAATTGTAAGCCATAAACGGATTTGATATATCTTTAGCAAGAGCCGTTTGCTCCTGGATTAGCCAATCCTTTTGTCGGTTAGACAAGGTGGACTGATAACCACAGAAATTTTGAAGCACATGTGAAAAAAATTTAAAATTTTTGCCAAAAACGGGGGTACTAGATGGTAAAATGTAATAAAATTCGCTAGAATTCTCCCCCCCCCCCCCCCCCCCCCCCACACTTAGAATTGAATATTGTCCTCAATATTCAAAGTCCCGGCTATTATGCCGACTCTTTGAACGTAAAAGGGCAACATTATAATCTAAATGTGGAAACACCATTTTTCACTTTGTTTGTAACCACAGCAGGGGCACTCCCCCACACTAAGGGTGAAAACCCTACATGCATGCTACTGTTTTTGTTTACCGAGTCGCTAGCTTGACTCGACCCCGAATTCATTTGTTCTTGGGGAAGCATGATGTGGAAGAGACAATCTCCATCGGACTTTCATTCAAGATGTTTGGACAAACATTTGAAGCACGTGAAAGTTCCACACCGATGAGATATATAGACCCAGGCTTAAAATAGTATAAACTATAAGCGATGCTGCCAGGGTCAAAGATAATGTCTTCATTCCCGAAGGAATGAAGAACAGGAGAAGTCACCCGATAGGTGAAGAATGGAAGGGAAATCTTGATAACAATCAAGATTGACTCATCATCATCAGTAAGAGAATTCATAATTGGTGTATCATGAATCTCATCATTTAAGCTCATATGATCTAGACATATTATGGGTGGGAGGGTTGGGATTTTGATATCAATCAAATTCTCAGGGTTGAGAATATTTCCCTCCGGAACACAAAGATCATCTTTGTCTAGATCAAAGTAAAAGTTATCATACTCCGGTGGAGATATGATATGAGTGAGTTCATCGGAGAACTCCTCAAAGGTGAATGAATCATATTCGGGGAGAGAAATTTGAGAATGAGAAGTGGTACTGCCACTAATCTTCTCTCCCATATGATCAAAGGTAAAGGCTTCAAACTCCAGAATAGGATCATCAGAGAAAATGTCACTATCCTTAATCGGGATAGGAGATGAAATAGGTTTCATATTGAAAGCCTTGATTTTAGAAATGAGGAGATCGACATTCAATAATGTTGCACGAAGTGCTTCATCCTTGATTTCAGTGTCAATTTCGTCATTCTCTTCTTCTAAGCTAACTAGCTTAGAAGGTAATTCTTCCATAAAAACGATGTCTCCACAAGATAACGAATCGTCATCAGTAGAATCGGAGAACATCTCAACATGATCAGTCGGGAAGACAAGAGGAGGAATGATATCACACAAATGATCAAGAATTCCCTGTGACGCTCTAGGGATTGGGACAAGGTCCTCAACACTAGACTTTATGAATACGTCCGATTCCTTTTCAGGAACAGTGTCAAGATGCTCGTCCCCCATGCTCAGAGAGTGAGTGGGAACCTCGGGTGTGATAACTGTAGGTTGAGATGAAATCTCAACTGATGGTATTTCATCTGATGAATCTTTATAAAATTGAAGAATATCAAGTGTATCTTTATCATCACTGTCATCAGGAATGAAACGAAATCAAGAGCTAGATCTGGCTGCTTTTTCTTTTTCAATTGATTCCCTAATAGATTTTTCATAGGCATCTTGGGAATTTATTTTAGCAGCCTGTTTTTCAGCTAACAATTCTTCCATCGATTTTTGTTTTGGATTATCTGGGGTATGTGTGATTCCTTTCAAATCTTTCACTAAATCTAAAAGATCAAGGAGAAGACTTTGAGGAATTGGCTGAGGTGGAGGTTCGTCATAATACGATGTGTCAAAATTATTACAAGGAAATAGATTCCTTGTTTGACAATCGGAGCTGAAGTGTGGACCTCCACAGTAATCACAGCAGTAAAACTGATGTGGCTGTGGGTTGTATGTGCTAGAGTCATAATCGTTATCAGGAAACTGCTCATAGACAAGCGTGTTTCCCGATTGACAATCAGAACTGTAGTGTGAACCACCACAGTACTCACAACAGTAAAACTGCTGAGACTCATGGTGTGGTAGCTGATGGAATAAATCAGTCGTGTCATGGTAGGAATAAAGATCTTGGTTATAGACAAACCCGTTTCCTGACTCTACGATGCCACAACTGTGGCAATTACCACCATTATGAGGATTACCACACCATTCACAAATCAGAAGGTGTGGATGAGACATAGAAAGAATCAAAAGGTTTGGGAGGGTAAGGAATGAAGAATCAAAGATGTGAGAGGGTAAAGGTGAATATTTTTGGATTTTTGGAAAGACATTTTGTATATAAATAAGAAAGAAAATCTTTTTTGGGTTTTTTGTGTTCGTTGAAAACTTATTTAAAATGTTTTCGGGAACAGCATTGTTTTTATGTGATAATAATAAGAAAATATGAACAAGGATGGGTAAATATACAATGAGTGTATATCCAGATTCACTAATCTGCAAACCGTTTAGAATAACGCGCACAACCTCCCCTGCAGCGGCGCCAAAATTTTTATTAGCTCCAAACGGTCAACCAAAGTCAACCACGGATGTGGTCAATATGGTCAAACAGCCTAAAGTCAATCTCCGTGGAAGTATAGGGTTTTCCCGGGTCGTTATGTCCCGACGAGGTGTGAATTGTTATCAAACGGGTTTGTGATCGGGTGAACTTGGACAGAAAAGGGGTTCGTGATTGATTAAACTAAGGAATATAAGAAGAAATAGCTTAAATAATCTATATGAACAAGACTGGAAATTTAGAAAAACCAGAAACGTTTAAAACCTAAAAACGTGTACGTTCAGATTAAATTTACGTGAACGTACGAAATAAAACGCGAGTTTTAATGAAATAAAAATCCTACGAATATGAAAATTAAATTTTTACAATCCTAATGTTATAAGAAAATTTTTTGAAAATTAAAATTAATTTTTACACTATTTATATAATTATTATTAATTAATTACTATTTTCCTATTACTTATTAATTATTTAAATTAACCTAAATTATAACTAATTATGAAATTACACGAAAAGTACGAAAAATAAATTTGGAAAAATCTAAAATATTATGAAACTAATTTTCAAACTGAAAATATATTTTTCTTACTTTTTTAATAATTACTATTAATTAAAAACTAATTATTAATTAATTTAAACTATTTTAAATTAAGAAAAATAGAAAATGAACAGTAAAAATTATAAGAAAATTCCTAAAATTATTTTATAACTTATAAAAGCTAGGAAAAATATAAAAACTAGGTATTACTTAATAAAAACTAATTTTGCTATTTAATACTTAAATATTAATTAATTAATAATAAAACTAATATTAAATCTAATAAATACTAAATGACCATATAAAAATCTGAATAAATTACTGAAAGTACTTAAAGATAAAAGGAAATTAAGAAAAATATAAAATTGCAAGTTACTTAATAAAAATCTAAAAAGGAAAACTAAAAGGATAAATTACATTAAATAGAAACTATCACTTATTTTTAAATTGGTTTTTCTTGATTTTTCTTTTTGAAAACTATTTTATAAATAAAGTTAACAAACTTTTGTGATGAAAAAAAACTGGGAGCTCACAGATAAGCACTTTGAGTGCTTATTTTCTAAGCAGGTTGACTTTTGGTCAAACTAGCTAAGAGATAAGCTTGAATAAGCTACCAGGGGAACAAAAGCTATAGATTAAGTTGTAAACAACTTAGGTGAACTTGAATGAGGCTAAATCAACAAGTAATTAGCACTGAATAGGCTAAATAAGCACATGGAACTAGGTTTTAAACAGAAAATGGGACAGAGTTTAGTGCTGATCTAGGGGGCCCACAAGAAGATTAGTTGCAATGGAGAGATAGAAAGGTGGTGAACACCATGGAACCAAGAACCACCACTGGGGCCCACTGAGGTGGCCGGTGGGACCCACCAAAGTGGTGGCAGTGGTGATGGTGGACTGCTGCTGCAGGGGACGTTCATGAGCCTGCAGCCAAGTTTGTGAGGTTGTGGGGCCCACTAGAAAAATCACAGAAATGTAGTGATTGTTGATTCCTAAAGTCTAAGTGGTAGACTACAACTTGTGAAAGTTTCAAAGCCTAGATCCTAGCACAAAATTCATAAAAAAATCATGCCATTTTGGGTTTTTCTGTCAAAGATGAGATTTTGACTTTTTGAAATTGAAACTTAGTTTGACTTATGTGTGTTTCTAATAATCCTAACTGATTAAGTAAGCCATACTAAGCTATTTAGAAACTAGAATAAGCGATAACAACTATTTATGCAATGAAGTGGTGAATTATACACCTCAATATTCCAACAGTAAATGAAATCAAGAATCTCAACTTGATTTTGACTTTCTATGCTAAGAGTGCAATCTAGTTGGTGTACCTAGCTCTAATATGACCTAATAACACTAATGGTGCAGAAAAAACAAGCCAAGTGACAGCTTACACAAGCAAAACAATACACAACCAAACACCCCTTTAGGATCCTGTTTTGAAGGATTTCAAAGCAAATTAACAAACTAACACATGAAACTGAAAACTTAGCCCATATTAACATCATGTAAGCTCAAAACACTGAATAGTAATGAAGATAAATAATACATACCCATGCTACAGTAAAAATAAAAAAAACTTGAGAGTTTGCTTACAAAGGGATCAAGTGAGCTCAGAACCAAGAACCAACTATCCAATTTTATCTTGTTATCCCCCCTGAGACACTAGACCAGATTCCAACTTCTTCTCCTTCTTCTGTCTATTTATTTTTATTTTTCTATTTATTATTTTTTTATATATATTTTTGGATTTTGAGTAAACTTAAACTAGAACAGTTTTTAATGATTAGAACTATTGTAAAAGCTTATTAATGAGTAAGAATTAAGACTTGGACTATCCTAAATAGCTTTCAACAACAATAAAGCAAACTTGAAATTTTGATAAAATAAGTAAATTTGCAAAAACTGAATTATAATAAGAAAACTGAAATTAATGCTTGCAATAGGTTTTGATTACACTTAAAAACTTTTACATTACAACTGAGGAGCTGAAAATTACATTAAAATGGAAATTACACTAGATTATTACCTAACCTACACTACTGCTACTCCCTGCTCTCTTTCTCCTTCTTTCTTGTTTTATATTGACTTTCAAGGTTCCTGGCAGTCAATTGGTCAAATCCCACTTCAATGTTGAACCGTTGGATGGCTTAATTTCATTCTAGCCTTAGATTTTGTTTTGGCGGGAAATCTTAGAAAGTGCAATTGGGGTGGTTAGGTTTAGGCAGGTGGAGATATTAATGAAAGTTGGGGTTTAGTGTGAGGTGGAGGAGACAAGGCCTGGTGAAAATGAGCTGGAGGTGAGGGGTGGTTTGGATTTGCAGGTTGTGAGTGGGAGAAGGTGGGGTGTTTGTTTATTTATTTTTGTGGGAGGGAGGAGTATAAACAAAACGGGGGTGAGGTTTTGACCGGGGAAAGGGAGGGTTGACTTGGGTTTATTATTAACGGGTGTTGGGCTGGTAAGGGGAAATGAGCCTAGGGTTGTTGGGTTGTTGATGTTTTGGGTTTGGTTTGGGTTTATGAAGTGTAGTAAGGGTCCGGGTTGTTGTAGTAGTAAACATAGGGACCAAAATTGTATTTTTCTGATTTTTGAAGGGCTGAATTGTAACATTCCCAAAAGTTATCAAATGGACCATACATGCCATAAATGAATAGTACAAGGGTAAAATATGACAATTTTCAATTTTAAAATACCCGAGGACTAAATTTGCCAATTTTGAAACTTGAGGGGTAAAAGTTGCCATTTTGTGAAAACTTTCATCCATGGATTAATTTTGAACAAGTTTGATTATCCAAGGACCAAATTTGACTTTTTATTCATTTTAAACCTTCAGGGACTAGTTTTGACAATTTTTGAAAGTTGGGGGACTGAAACTGCCAATTATGCAAACTTTGTACGTTTTTCATCTGTTTTTACTCATTTTGCATCTGAAACATATAAAACACAATTTTGAAATATTTTCATTATTTTGATGCATTATTGAGTGTTTTTAAATGTTTTTGCAGTTC
Source organism: Artemisia argyi (assembly GCA_030686995.1). Taxonomy (NCBI): domain Eukaryota; kingdom Viridiplantae; phylum Streptophyta; class Magnoliopsida; order Asterales; family Asteraceae; genus Artemisia; species Artemisia argyi. Next base: position 55,155,310 of record CM060694.1, on the reverse strand, counting down.
AGATTGACCAAAAATAATGAGTGTTTGAGCACTCATCAGTTGCTAAGTCGAGTCATATCTTGTACATATTGTTTTGGGATGATTGGGACTCATGGGTAAAGTACTAGTGTTATGGAGTAATGGGGAATGACATCATATATTACCCCCATATGCGCGTTAATCTTAAAAAGTACTCCAAGTGTTTTGATTATCTTAATTCGAGTCATTAAAATAGTTGATTGTAAAGTATGTAAAAGTTCAAGTGTAAGGGGAGTGCAAAGTCCCGTATGATGTATTATTTTGGATGGTATAGTAAGAGTGTATGCAAAAAAAAAAAAAAAAAAAAAAAAAAAAAAAAAAAAAAAAAATCAAGAAAAAAATAGAAAATGAGAAAGCGAAAAAAACATACGGACTACCATCCCGTTTCCTTTTATGTTTTTGTTAGTTTGTTATTAGCTTAAGTCGATTCGAGTCTTGGCTTAGCAACGCCAAATTGTACATGTAATTAACCAAGATGATTAACTCGCCACCAGTAAATATTGCCTTTATCCAACAAAACCGTGTTTATCCTATCCCTACACCTCACGTTATAACCCTTTAAAAGACCTCTTTGATAATTTATCCTAGGTGCTTACGCCAAGTGGTGGAGGTTTGATCCTTTCCCAAGCCTATGATAATCTATTTGCTATGACAGGTAGTGAAAGATGTTTTCCATTTCCATATTGTGATATATACTTTATTACACCCGAGCGATGTGAGTATCTAAACACTATTTGTGAAGAGCTAATGTATAATTTCCGTGCTTGTTTTTGTTTGAAGTGGAACGATTATTTGTTGTAATTACTTTTATATTAGTGTTAAATGACCCCTAACTTGTATTTTGATTAGAATAAAAGCGCATTTGCTTGAGGACAAGCAAATCTCAAGTGTAAGGGTATTTAATGAAGCGAAAAGTGTACCGCTTTTGGGGGGTCATTTAAAGCCAAAGTCGAGATTATTTTGTTGAGGCAACATGATCAAGATCTCTTTATTTTTTAATGATGACAAATAAACCATCGAATCACATAAAATAACAAATGTTAGCTCAAAATCGCCGGAGCCAATGTCTGCTCCTGGACCGCTGCCCGCGCGTCAACGCGCGGGTGATGCGCCAGGAGTCTGTATGGTTCCGGGCGAATTTTGAAAGTCGGCTTTCCCCTTACCTGACAAATGTGGATCTTTCAATACAGGTATGAATATGTTATGTGCTTAATTGAGAACATTCGAAACGAGTTTTGAGACTTGAGAGATCCCACTTTTAGAACACCCATTTACGGGAAAACGCCAACTCATGTGTTCTAACTATCGCCCCTAGCCAAGGCTTTTCTAAACTTAAGGAGTTTATATATTTCACGTGACATTGTGTTGAAGCATCCATATGCTCATATCTCGTGCTTACGTCTTCTCTAATTACGTAACGGGTTTACTCCCTTATTGGTCAAACTAAGTCAAAGGTCACTTGCGTAAACGCATCCTTTCCCACTTGGGTTATGCTTTATATCAAGGCAAAGCACTTAACTTGTTTGAACCAAGGTATTAGTTGAGAACGTCGAGCCGTGGAAAGTCACGAGATATGAAACTATGGATTCACGACATTGTGTTACTTGAACTTATAAGTAACCTATGATTTTCTCAACTTATAATATTAATTGTCTAAACCTTTTCCTCTTAATGACAATTAGATTATGTCTTAATCCTCTCTTAATCCCATTTATACATAAGACAAAACCAATCATATCTAATCATATCCAAATCAAATATTCTCTTACACAATCTCTTACAGTCTTACATATTCCCTTACACACTACATTTGAACCATCCATTCCCTTACAACACATCTCATCCCTTCATTTTTAACACACATGTAATTTTTTGAAACCCTAAAGAGGCTCCTCTCATCCTAGCCATTGAATTCAAATCAAACACATCTCAACCATCCATCCAATCTCTCATATCTATGCCACCACATGTGCTTGATCTCAACCATTGAATTCAAACCAAAACCATCTCAACCATTGATCTCTCCTTTCCCCCCAAGCAAAGCATATTCCTTTGGAATATCCTTTCTCAACCCTAACCTAGGCATGTTTGATCCTATCCATCCATTTTAAATGAGAATATCTCAACCATCCACATTCACCACATGTCAATTGTTTCAAAACCAAGGGAGGCTCCCTTTGATCCTAGCCATCCAATTCAAACCATTTCATCTCAACCCTCCATCTCATTCCCCCCCCCCCCAAGCATTGGAATATTCCTTAGCATATTCTTTCTCTCTTTTCAATGCCATGTGAGGAGATACACTTCTACCCCTTCCAAATTACCCTATCTACACTTTAAACCCTTGGTAATTTGGTTTCTCTTTAAACACTTCACAAAACATTTTCCAAATTGGCTATTTGAGTTGGCAAACCTTAGAATGATTAATGTTAAGGTTTAGTGTGAATTACAATTGGGGGTTTAGCAAGGATAGGTATTTATAAGATCCAAACACCCAACACTTGGGAAAGTTTACAGAAGCCTGGCGCGCTGCCCGGGCGCTGACGCGCGGGTGACGCGCCGTCCTCGGTAAAAATTCCCAAATTTGGGTTCTTGGCCTATAAATACCACCCTTGCCTCTTGTATTCCTCATCCCTTGCCATTATTCTTTCTCTCTAGATTCTTTCTCTCAATCTCTCTCAAATCTCTCTATCTCCAATCTTGTGTTCTTGATTTTCATACTAACATCTTTGAAAGAACACATATCTTTGCAAGGGAAGAATCACAAGAACCTAATCCACTCTTGTGATTGTGTCGATGGTCTTCTTATCTATACCCTTTCTACTAGAATCGAGTCTCTAGGTTAGGTTAGGACTTGATTGAACAAACATTCATTCATTCATTCAATTGTTTGTAAGGGAAGTCTTGTGTCTTGGTGACCAAGCCTAGATCATTGGGGATCTAGTTGGGGTTTGATACTTCCGGTGGGAAGTCTTGGTAGTGGTCTTGGTGACCCTTAGGTAAAGTCGAATCGTGAGATTCTTTTGGGTGGTTTCTGAGGGTGGAATACCGTTGGGGAGTAACTCCTTCTTTGTGAGCATCGATATTGGTGAATATCGGTGGAGTGAATTGTAACGGTTTGTAGTCCACCGAAAGGATTATACTAGTGAATATTATCAGAGTCGCGGATTCGCAACTGGACGTACGGATGGTATAAACCCCCCATCCCGAACCAGTATATATCGTGGTGTCTTTCTTTACTCGCATTATATACTTTGGTTGTGTGTGTAGTTGTTTGGATTGATTATACAACCACTTAGGTTTTCTTTGAGGCTTAAAGTTTTTAAACGTCTTAAAAGCCTAAGAAACCGTATTCACCCCCCCCCCCCCCTCTACGGTTCTACAATTGGTATCAGAGCGGTGTACTTAAGTTTTTGAGCTTTAAAGCCTTCCCGAGAAGTCGTTTTAAGTCAAAAATTTCTTTCCCAAAAAATCTAAAATCCTAACTAAGATTTTTGGTAAAGTAGAGTATAGGTCCATGGCTCAAGAGAACTATGTTGAGGGGTGTTCTATGCAAAGACCACCTTTGCTTGAAACCGATGGGTTTTGCTTTTGGAAAACCCGATTTGAGACCTATGTTAGGTCCAAAGATCTTGATTTGTGGGAAATCATCCAAAATGGCAACTTTGAGTTCATGGTGGAAGACTCAGAAACAAAGTTGTTGGTGAAAAAGCCACATATGGATCTTAATGATGATGAAAGGAGAAAGCTTGGTAAGAATGATGAAGCCAAGATGTTGATCTACAATGCTCTACCTCGAAGGGAGTTCGAGAGGGTTCATGTTTGCAAGATCGCCAAGGAAATTTGGCATTCTCTCATCATCACTCATTAAGGCAACTCTCAAGTGAAAGATTGCAAGATCGACTTACTCATACAACAATATGATAAGTTCTCGATCTCGGATGAAGAAACCATTGATAATGGGTACACAAGGTTCAATTCTATAATCACTAGTCTCACGGCTCTTGATCCTAGCTTCTATAACAAGAACCATGTGAGAAAGTTCGAGCACTTCCAGTAAAGTGGAGGCCAAAGTTGACGGCCATAGAAGAAGCCAAGAATTTGGCGGAACTACCTCTTGACGAGCTCATTGGAAATCTCAAATTCTATGAGATGATTCTTGAGAACGACAAGGCAAGCACCAAAGACAAGAAGGAGAAAGTTAAGTCTTTGGCTCTTAAAGCTAAAGTCACTAGTACTCAAGCTAGGGATGATAGTGATAGTCAAGATGATAGCAATGAAGAAGATGAGATGAATGACGAAGAATACAATCTCATGGCTAAGAACTTTCGGAAGTTCTTTAGGAAAGGTGGTAACTTTGGAAGAAGAAATCGGTTTGGAAACCGAGATAATGGTGGAAAGAACCACTTTGGGGGAAACCAAAGAAGGGACAACAAGGTTGGAGAAAGCTCAAGACGCACTCAAGGATGATACAATTGCGGAGAAAAGGGTCACTTCATCAATGAATGTCCTAAGCCGAGAGTGAACAAGGCATTCGTTTGAGGAGCGTGGAGTGATAGTGAAGATGAAGACCAACCTACGAATGACGCTACATGTCTAATGGCCCAAGAAAAATTTGAGGTATCTCTAAACCCTTCTTCTTCTAATAACTTAGATATTATCAATTTACAAAAGGAGATTGAGGAACTAGTTAAGTTTAATGATAATTTTAGAAAAACCCTTGATAGAGCTCTCAAAGAAAAACGTCTTCTTGAATTGGAAAATGTTAAATCTAAAGAAAAGGTTTGTGAACTTGAAAATAAAGTAAAAACACTAGAACATTGCAAAGGGATAATTGAACCTTGTAAAAGTTGTGAAGTACTCACACTTGAGGTTAACTCTTTCAATGAAAAAGTGTTGAAACTTCAAAAGGAATCATTAAGCTTTTCAAAATATAAAAAGAGCACAAATGATTTAGAAGAAATAATAAGTCGTCAAAAGGTTTCTCAAGGTAAGGGAGGTCTTGGATTTTTTAAACAAGGAACAACCACTCCCATAAGCCTAACAAAACCAATAACATTTGTAAAGGCCAAAGAAAACGAGGCCCCAAAAATCCCCGAGGCTGACGCGCTGGCTAACGCGTCAACGCGCCATCAGCGCACCAGGCCTCTGAGGAATATTGGACCGTTATCAAACAATGTCATTAAACCAATTATTCCTCAAGCTCCTCTTGTAAGTACTCGAGGTAATCAAGCTCTTATTTCAAAAAGAGAAAATGCAAAACAATTTTCTAACTCAAGCTCTCGCAATGGACTTGGATACTCACAACCTCGAGTAAATCATAGACCATCGTTACCTACACCTAATATGAGATCTTCCACCTCATACAACCAAAGACCAACTTTTCAAAATAACCAAAGAAGAAATTTCTCTAATTATGGTCAAAGGTCTTCTCAATACCAATACAACAACTATCAAAGGAGAGACAACTTCTATTCAAACCAAAACATGTTTAGACCTCAAGCATATCATAACTATAGACCAAGTTATCAAACTCAAAATGACTATCAAAACAATCCTTGGTCCGCTTTCTCTAAATATGGTATTGAGAAATTATGTGTCTTACTTCAAGACCCAAGAATGTTTAACTTGGGCACTTTAAATGCTAACCAAAATGGACCCAAGAAACAATGGGTACCAAAGGCATGAGTTGTACTTTTGTTGTAGGTTTGCCTCAAAAGTGATCTAGAACCGGATGAGTGGGTAGTGGATAGTGGTTGCACTAAACACATGACCGGGAATAGAAGATTGTTCACATCATACACGGCGTATAATGGCAATCAAGTCATTTTTGGAAGTAAACTTAACGGCAAAATTGGCTAGGCAAAGGTAATGTCCTTCATGACTCCATAGAAATTTCCAATGTTGAGCATGTTAGGGGTCTAAGTTTCAATTTGATTAGTGTGAGTCAATTAAGTGATGATGATTGTGAAGTTAAGTTTACTAAGGTAGATTGCACTATTAGTAAAAATGGTGTTGTGTTAGCAAAAGGTCATAGGAGAAATAACTTATATACATGCAAGTTGGGTGATAACTCTAAGCAACACATATGTCTTACGTCCATGGTAGACAACTCAACGCTTTGGCATAGGAGGTTAGGTCACGCCAATATGAGGTTAGTCCAAAACCTAGCTTCTAACGAGCTAGTACGGAATTTACCAAAGTTGAGCTTTGAAAGGCATTATTGTGACACATGTCTAGGGAGTCAAGGACAAACCAATAATAGGAATAAAAAGGAAGTGACAACTAGTAAAGTTTTAGAATTAATTCATTTGGATTTGTATGGTCCATCTCTGATCCAAAGTTATGGAGGTAACTTCTACACTTTAATGATCATAGATGATTATTCAAATTACACTTGGATATTATTCTTAGAAAACAAGGATGGAGTTTTGAATAAATTCAACATTTTGAGAAAGAAACTTGAAAACCTACTTGATTGTTCAATTGTTTCAATTAAAACAAATCATAGTAGCGAATTTGATAAAATGCAATTTGGAACCTTTTGTGAACAACATGGAATATCTTATAACTTATCGGGCCCGTTCACTTCTCAATCGCATGAGATTGTTGAAAGAACACATCGTAAGTTAAGAAAGATGAGTCATGCAATGCTTGACGAGCAATCCATTCCACAAAAGTTTTGGTGTCATGCCCTAGATACCACTTGTTACATTTTTAATAGAGTCTACATAAGAAAGGTAATTAATAAAACACCTTATGAAATACTTAGGAATAGAAAACCATCCCTAGAGTATTTTAGAGTATTTGGTTGCATAGTATTTATACTTAACACCGAAGAATATCTCACCAAATTCGACCCAAAGTCGTATGAAGGTGTGTTCCTAGGATACTCTCAAACTAGTAAAGCATACATAGTGCTTAACAAGGAAACAATGAGGATTGAGGAATCTCTCAATGTGACCTTTGATGAGAGCATGCCTGAGCCTAAATCATCTCCTTCGGTAGAAGATGATGTGATCGATGAACCTTTAGTTCAAGATCAAGAAAGGTCGCCAACATTACAAGTTAATGTTTCGGATGAAGGCAATCCTAAGGAAGTGAGAGAAGTGAGGGGTCATCCTATACAACAAGTCATTGGTGACTTGAATAAAAGGACACTTAGGTCACAAAACAAACAAGTCTAAGTTTTGGCATGAAATTTTTCAAAAGTCCAAATTGATTTGGGATAGGTTTTGATGCTAAAACATGCATCTTAGGAGAACAATTTTTAGGTGCTATTAGAGCTTATGTGATTAAGGCTTATGTGGAGGCATGGATGGAAGATCAAACGAATGTCTTCTAAGAGGAAAGATATGTATCAACCCATTATTCAAACAATGATTGATAGTATCCAAGATTCTACATGTCTATACTATGTGTTTGAATAAGAAAACTTGACACAAAATTATCTTGATTCATCTTGAAAATTTTGTCTATGTTAAGCTTCCAAGATTAGATATGACGTTTTTCACAACTCACACTTGTATTAAAGATCTTGTATCTAATTCATCTTGTTCACCTTATGTGATAAACTACATGTTGCATGCTTAAATTAAAATCGAATAATGCTTCATTGCTTAAAATTTGATGCATAGCTTAACAATTTATGGTGCATTCTTAATGGTAGGTAGCATATGTATTTTGTCCACATATCACAACTTAAGATCAACTAAAACACTCATAGTTTTTTGAATAAATTTTCTCATGATCATGTGATCTAAAGCACATTTACCTTTCCTATATATTCTCTTCCTCTTGATCTCCACAATTTGTACACGTAATGAGGAATCTTAGTACTAATTGCCTTAATACCCGTTAGATAATAAGTGTCATCACCCACATCTAAATCCCACCTTACTATTATTTAAGGATTAGAGATCTTGTCTTAGAATTACACCTAAAATCTCAATCTAAGTTAATAATGAATAACCAACCACTTTCTCCGAACAATGTTCTTGACAATTTCATCCTCCAAAGTAGTGACACTAATTCCTTGAGTGCAAACAATGGAAGTGAAGAAATTGCTACCAACAATGTTGTCCCTCAAGCTACAACCAAGAGTGATGGGATGGGAAATGAGTGGTTTATGCCTAACAAACCAACAACAATATCCTAGGATCAACCTTGAAAAACTAATGCAAGATGATGTTTGGAGCAATCCACAAAATGTCCAAGTCACATCACCCCTAAATAGGGGAATTGGTGATGAAGAAGTTTGGGAAAAGATAAGGAAGCCCTTAAGCCCAAAACTTCGTGAAGGCAACCATGCAATTTGTTGCGAAAACACAATTGACATGCTTAACGCTATTAAGGATCATAGAGAAGAAACCCGTAAAATGCTCAAATCTCTCCATGACGGTGTTAAATTGCTTCAAGCATTAGCCTCAAACATAACATGCATTGTACATCAAGATAGGGGTGTTGACACATGTGAGGACAATCTTGTAGATCGCAAGAAATAGTCTCCTTATATCATGTAATGTTTTAGTGTGTTTGTTAGATGCATTGTGTGCATTTTATGTTTCTTGGATCTCTTGGTACCATGATCTAGTTGTAACTCGAGCTTTCATGCTTTATAATAAAAACAAATGCACTTCTCTCAACCTTGTCATGCTCAATTATTGGTTATTGGAGTCATATGGGACAAATACATACATATACATTATATTGTGGACTAACCCATGTTGCAAGTCTCCAAATGGTAACCTAACCCATTTTGGAACTTTCACATGTGAGGATTTCTTGTTGGTTGCAATGTTGTGATTTCTATGTGTAGCTAGGCCATCGCAAAGGTGAGGCTCTTGACCCATGGATCCCCGCCTTGCAACAAGGGGGAGCAACGATCTAGGGGGAGCTATGTTCAAGGGGGAGCACATTCGGGTGCACATACTAGCTTGCTCGTTCTACCCACAGGCCCAAGTTTGAAACCTGGCTTGATTGGAAGTCCTGCCTTTTTGATTCGACAAAAGGGGGAGAAAGAAAGCAAGAGCGTGAAGACCATTCAAGGCAAATGATAAAGGCTTCACCAAATTACAAGGCAAAGGTCAAGACGCAAGCTACACCAAAGGCGCGCTTTGTCTTTCCTAAGTTTTGTAATTTTATTTGCTTTCGGTTTTTATTTGTCATCATCAAAAAGGGGGAGATTGTTGAGGCAACATGATAAAGATCTCTTTATCTTTTAATGATGACAAATAAACCATCGAAACACATAAAAGAACAAATGTTAGCTCAAAATTTCCGGAGCCAATGTCTGCTCCTGGCGCGCTGCCCGCGCGTCAACGCGCAGGTGACGCGCCAAGAGTCTGTATGGTTCTGGGCGAATTTTGAAAGTCGGATTTCCCCTTAACCGACAAATGTGGATCTTTCAATACAGGTATGAATATGTTGTGTGCTTAATTGAAAACACTCGAAACGAGTTTTGAGACTTGAGAGATCCCACTTTTAGAACACCCATTTACGGGAAAACGCCAACTCATGTGTTCTAACTATCACCCCTAGCCAAGGCTTTTCTAAACTTAGGGAGTTTATATATTTCATGTGACATTGTGTTGAAGCATCCATATGCTCATATCCCGTGCTTACATCTTCTCTAATTACGTAACGGGTTTACTCTCTTATTGGTCAAACTAATTCAAAGGTCACTTTGCGTAAACGCATCCTTTCTCACTTGGGTTATGCTTTACATCAAGGCAAAGCACTTAACTTGTTTGAACCAAGGTATTAGTTGAGAACGTCGAGCCGTGGAAAGTCACGAGATATGAAACCATGGATTCACGACGTTGTGTTACTTGAACTTATAAGTAACCTATGAGTTTCTCAACTTATAATCTTAATTGTCTAAACCTTTTCCTCTTAATGACAATTAGATTATATCTTAATCCTCTTTTAATCCCATTTATACATAATACAAAACCAATCATATCCAATCATATCCAAATCAAATATTCTCTTACACAATCTCTTACACTCTTACATATTCCCTTACACACTACATCTTAACCATCCATTCCCATACAACACATCTCATCCCTTCATTTTTAACACATGGGTAATTGTTTGAAACCCTAAGAGGCTCCTCTCATCCTAGCCATTGAATTCAAATCAAACACATCTCAACCATCCATCCAATCTGATGAGTGTGTAAATACTCATCATTTTTATCGTATCTGAACTGTCAAAACATCCAAAAACACTCAGAAATGCATCAAAATACAGAAATTATCCCAAAAGTGTGTTTTATATGTTTTAGATGCAAAATGTTTAAAAACAAATGAAAAACGAACAAAGTTTGCATAATTGGCAGTTTCAGTCCCTCAAGTTTCAAAATTTGACAAAACTAGTCCCTGAAGTTTTAAAACGAAAGAAAAGTCAACCCAAGGCATTTAAAAGTAAAATATTATCAAAAACGATCCTTGGGTAAAAAGTTTGAGAAAATTACACATTTGGTCCCTCAAAATCTAAAATTTACATAATTGGTCCCCGGGTGGTTTGAAATGGAAAAAATTCAATTTTGGTACTTTGGTTTATCTAACTTGGCAGGGATGGTCCCTTGAATTGAGATTGGAAATTTGGCAAATAATACCCCTCAAGTTTCAGCATGTTTACAAGATCGGTCCTTGGGTTCTATAAACTACAAACCAAACCGGACCTAGTATTATACTCCCTAAATCCAAATAATAAACCAAACCCAATCCAAAACAAAAACCCCTTATAACTCCAAAGCCCACCCCATTCCCTTCCAAGCCCATCTCCTCACTCAGCCCACTCCACCCCGTTTAATAATAATACTCCCTCTCCTAGTCAAACCCCTGCCTTTGACCCTCCTCATCATCACCATCCACTTCCCCCGTAACCCTGCAAACAACAACACCATCATCACCCCTAATACCTGCCTTTACCTTTGCAATACTCAAACCCCCCCCCCCTGCCTAACCAAACAAGCACACCAGTCCAAACAATCCCCCTGGCATCAATTATCAAAAGAAAAGGCCAAAGTACATCTTGGCGCCAAAACCAATTAAAGGTCAGGATTGATGCAATTCATCCAAGGGTCAAGGATTGAGCTGGGAAAATATAAAAAAGACTCAGAAACCCTAATTTGGTAGTATAAAGGGAAGAAGAGAAGCAGTGGAGCAAGGTGTTAGATTTTAGTTGTAATTTAGCCATTTTAAAAGTCATTGTAATTCTCCATTTTCAGTATTGTAACTTGTTCCTTTTTATTATTATAAGTCTTAAATTTAGAAATATTAAGTCTCATTATATTTTCACTCCAATTTCAATTTCATCAAAAATAAATAAAAAAAATATAAAAATAAATAAATGCAAGAAGAAAAAGGAAGAATGCAGGATTAATGGAATGGTTTAGAGCTCTTGGGAGCAGTAGGAATATGTTATGAGTTCTGGTTCAACCTTTGTTCTAGCTTGGGACCAATTGTAAGCAAAATTTTAATCCTCTATGATTTCACTGTAGCATTGTTGTAGCCTAGCTTATTAAGTGTTTAATTCAGTTTTTTTATGCTTATTATTGATTAGTGTAACTATTTATGTTTGCTTTATAGCTTAGGTAGGCTTGGTTTAGGATTTGCAGCTTAACTGTCATATATACCCTAGGATTGTTTCTTGTAGCTGCTTATTGTGTTTGCTTATTTAGTGTTTTTAATTTGCTTATTAAGTGATTTTTAATACACTGCAACCTCTGCATCGTATTTAGATTCATAAATTCACCAAATCCTTTGAAAATAACAATTCATCAACTCATAAAGGGGTGTTTGGTTCTGGGTTACTCAAGGGGTTCCACAGTGTTTTAGTTGAGATATCTGGTTTAAACATGTTACCTTAGGATATAATAACACAGTCAAAGCTTCAAACCTAGTCCTTATTTGTTCAAAAGTCAAACTTGACTCTAATCAATAGGATTTAGTTAACTGTTAGGGATTAGACTCAAAAATCTCACCAAATCTGTTCACAACTAGTAACTAAAGCTCAATATCAGGTCATTTAAACTTGATTCATCATATTAAGTCATTGAGATCAGATCAAAACTCACCCAAGTCAATTCTTGTGAAAATCTTGCAAAGTCAAAATTAATAGTAGATGCAGAATGTCATTTTTGGGTGAATTTCCTAGATTTTTGTGGGTGGAATCAGACCCTGAAAGTTTTTGAGATTAAAATTCACCACTCATTCTTCAATGATCTGTAATCATTTCATTTTTGTGAATTTTTTATTGGCTTGTGCATAAGCTCAAAAAGAGCCCCTCAGGCCTGTGTTACCCTGCACCCTAACAGCAGTCCAAATAGACCCTTTTCAATGCCCTCCCCTGTGCACCCTAGTGGGTCCCACAGTGTGAGCTTGGGCTTTTTGAAAATCCCTTAAGTCATTCTTCTAGAACCTGAGCTTATTTCCTGCTTATTTGCTTAATTGACAGGGCTGGATGCCCCATCTTTGTTGACCACTTGCCTGACTTTAGCTGAGCACCCAATTTTTGACTCACCCTTCCAAGAGCCCTACAGAGCTTGAACTTAAGCCATAAGCCTGACTTATTGGCTTAATTTGAAGCTTGCCAGGTCCACTTTTGAGATCAAGTCTCACCTTGTATGCTAATACACCCTGGTGGGTCCCACAGAGGTCCAAAAGACCCCTTGTTAACCTGTTTGTACCTGAATTGGATTTGGAATTGCTTATTTGGCTATTTTGCTTATTTAGTTAAAACTTTCTTGTCATTTTAGCTTTTTCCAAGTACACATAAGTTATTTATAGCTTATTCTTTGGCCTGAGTACTCTGTGTGGCTTGTTTCAAGCTTATTGAAGCTTATCTAAGCTATAAGCTCACTGTGTGGCTTATTTGTGTGCACATAGCTTATTTTCAAGTTTCATAGAAAGTTCCTTCACAAAAAGTGCTTATTCTTAGTAGTTAATTAGTTATGTAAAAGAAAAATTAGAAAAAACCAAGAATAAAAAAATAATAGCTTCTATTTAAGCCCTTTTGGCTTATTTTCTGCTTATTTATAAGCAATTCTCATTTTTAAATTTTTCTTAGGTTTGTTATAACTTAAAATAATTTTAGGATTTTTTTCAGATTTTTCCTTGGTCATTTAGTATTTTTTTTATAATTTAATTTAGTTTAAATCAATTAAATAATTAGTTTTAATTAATAATTAAAAAGTATAAAAAATAGGTTTTCTGTTTTAAAATTAGTTTTATAACATTTTAGATTTTTCTAAATTTAATTTTCATTTTTCTAGTTAATTTTCATAATTAATTAATAATTAGTATAATTTAGTTAATTAAAAAATAATTAATAATTAGTAATTAATTAATAGTAATTAATTAAATAGTGGTAAAAATAATTTTAATTTTCCAAAAAATTTCTTAATTCATTAGAATTGTAAAAATATAATTTTCACCTTCATAGGACTTTATTTGCTCACGTTTCACTTTTTATTTTGCGCGTTCGCATTTAATTTAAATTCAAACGCGCGTTTTAGGTTTAACTCACGTTTCTAGGTTATCTGATTATCAGTAATTGTTTCAATAGTGTTTCTAAGTTATTTTCAATCATAATCTCGTAGTATAATCACTCAAATCAAATTCCTGGCCCTCCTGTTAAATCACCCGACCACTTAAAACATTTTTAAAATACAATTGCTTACCTCGCTGGGACATAACGACCCAGGAATACACTGTACTCCTTGGTTAGTTGGTTTTAGATGTTTGACTTGGTTGACCAATCACATTGGAAAACTTAGTTGACCGTTTAGGACCAATCACAATCTCTCCTATCTATGCCACCACATGTGCTTGATCTCAACCATTGAATTCAAACCAAAACCATCTCAACCATTGATCTCTCCTTTCCCCCCAAGCAAAGCATATTCCTTTGGAATATCATTTCTCAACCCTAACCTAGGCATGTTTGATCCTAGCCATCCATTTCAAATGAGATCATCTCAACCATCCACATTCACCACATGCCAATTGTTTGAAAACCATGGGAGGCTCCCTTTGATCCTAGCCATCCAATTCAAACCATTTCATCTCAACCCTCCAACTCATTCTTTCCCCCCCCCCCCCCCAAGCATTAGAATATTCCTTGGCATATTATTTCTCTCTTTTCTATGCCATGTGAGGAGATACACTTCTACCCCTTTCAAATTACCCTATCTACACTTTAAACCCTTGGTAATTTGGTTTCTCTTTAAACACTTCACAAAACATTTTCCAAATTGGCTATTTGAGTTGGCAAACCTTAGAATGATTAATGTTAAGGTTTAGTGTGAAGTACAATTGGGGGTTTAGCAAGGATAGGTATTTATAATATCCAAACACCCAACACTTGGGAAAGTTAACAGAAGCCTGGCGCGCTGCCCTATGTAAAATTTCCCAAGTTTGGGTTCTTGGCCTATAAATACCACCCTTGCCTCTTGTATTCCTCACCCCTTGACATTATTCTTTCTCTCTAGATTCTTTCTCTCAATCTCTCTCAAATCTCTCTATCTCCAATCTTGTGTTCTTGATTTTCATACTAACATCTTTGAAAGAACACATATCTTTGCAAGGGAAGAATCACAAGAACCTAATCCACTCTTGTGATTGTGTCGATGGTCTTCTTATCTATACCGTGTCTACTAGAATCGAGTCTCTAGGTTAGGTTAGGACTTGATTGAACAAACATTCATTTATTCATTCATTCATTCAATTGTTTGTAAGGGAAGTCTTGTGTCTTGGTGACCAAGCCTAGATCATTGGGGATCTAGTTGGGGTTTGATACTTCCGGTGGGAAGTCTTGGTAGTGGTCTTGGTGACCCTTAGGTAAAGTCGAATCATGAGATTCTTTTGGGTGGTTTCCGAGGGCGGAATACCGTTGGGGAGTAACTCCTTCTTTGTGTGCATCGATATTGGTGAATATCGGTGGAGTGAATTGTAACGGTTTGTAGTCCACCGAAAGGATTATACTAGTGAATAGTATCGAAGTCGCGGATTCGCAACTGGACGTACGGATGGTATAAACCCCCCATCCCGAACCAGTATATATCGTGGAGTCTTTCTTTACTCGCATTATATACTTTGGTTGTGTGTGTGGTTGTTTGGATTGATTATACAACCACTTAGGTTTTCTTTGAGGCATAAAGTTTTTAAACATCTTAAAAGCCTAAGAAACCGTATTCACCCCCCCCCCCCTCTATGGTTCTACATATTTGATCAAATATTGCCCTAAATCGTTCCTTTTGTCATTTTAGGTACTTTTGAGAGGAATTTTACAAAAGGAAGCATTTTGGACGTTTTTGGAGTAAAAAAGTGAAGAAACGAAAAAGTCTAAAAAGCATGTTGAAAATTACCTTTGACGGTGTCACAAGGTGTTAGTGACAGCGTCATGAGTTGACCAAAGGGTGGATAAATCAATTACACATGACGCGCCAGAATGTTTTGTGAAGGGGGTCTGACGGCGTCACGTACAAAATTTCCAAGGCCATCAAGAGTTATCGTAAAGAGTGACGGCCCAGAACCCATATAGAGTGACGGCGTCAGAAGTGGATCTTGGAAATACGAGTATTATTTTCACGGCGTCAGACTTAACTCTTGACGCCGTCATGATGTAAAATCTATATATAGTTTTTTAGTTTTCATTCATTGTGTGCAACTTTGAGGGAATAAACCCTAGACGAATTTTACAGCTTTTTCAAGGGTTTCAACCCCTTGTTTCTTCCATGCTTAATTGAAGATAATTACTTTACCAAATCATTCAATATGTCTATGTGTTGTTTGATTATATCTTACGCTTGTCTTCTCTTTAACATGCTAGGCTAGGTTTTCTTCATGTTTGCTTAGATGTAATGAAACTTAGATATTGATTATGGGTTGATTGTTTGTTTATAATTGTTGTGGATCAATGAATTCGATGTTAGGCTTAAGAAAACTGGCAAACTTCCAATTGGTAACTTGCTTGAACATCTTAAGAAACATGATCGGATGTGTACTACGATTATTTGGTTATATTTAATGCATAAGTATCTTCCAAGGATGCCATGTTAGGAGCTTTTAGTCGGCTCGACATAGGATTGAGGCAGAAGCTTATAGAGTTAGGGAAGATCGTACACGGCCGTACGAATGGTATTAAGGAATATAACTCGTCATCCATGCAGTTGTAACAAGTTAATCAACCTATAAAAGATAGCTAAGGAGTAATGATATCTAAGTAAACAAAATTTTCTCATTATTGTTTACACCACAAATTAGTTTAAGTTTAGTTTATTTTATTTTGATTGCATCTTTAGATAATTGGGTTAGTTGACTAGCAACTAATTCCGCCCAATCCTTCCAAAACCGAGATTTTTACTTGCTTTCCTTAAAATATAAAAATACAAAAAGAATCATCCCTCACCTCTAGACCTAGTTTTAGTGAGTTTTAACCCTAGCGAACACTATTCTTTGAGTTGAACGATCAATCCCCCGGTACTTGTCACTATACTATACTACAACGAACAGGTACACTGCCTGGTGGGGATTGCAAGCTTCTCAAGATCCCTTGAGAGGTAAAACCTTTTGCGAGGGCGCAATTCCACGCATCAGTAAGAAACATAAGTCTGCAACTGGTCCATCATCCTCACAAAAACCACCAAAAGCTTCTGCACCTCCTGTCCCACACCGACACACATCAACTTCTAGATCAGGTCCTACCAACGAGGAAGAACCAATCATGCACCATGAGGAAGACTAACAGGAACAACCCGATATAGATAGTCCTGCATCTCTAATGCCCGACTCAAGACCTGGACCATCAAAAACTCAAGACAAGGGAAAAGCTACAAAATCAAAGAAGTCAAGAAAGGATAAACTAATCACCTGGATTGACAACGATGACACACCAGAGGGTGATTGGTTGACTGAAATGATCAAGGCACAACCTCTTCTTGAAGACGAAGAACCCCTTCCTGGAAACACCTTGCAATACACTCAAAGTATAATGGTTGGTCTTCAGATTGAAAAATTAACTAAGGCAGAATTGAGGAGGATCAATCGTGATGCTTTTGACTTCCTCAAATCAAGATCTGGTAACAAGGTTGAACTCGAATATCAAATGGAGAATGTTGCAAGTGCAATGTCTGGCAAGTTCGACTGACTTAATCCGGAGGCTAATTTCGACATTCACTCTGGAAAACCCGACAAACCTTACTTCACCGACTGGACCAAACCGTTACCGTTGCAAGGATTTCCTGAAAAGCCCAAGATACCCTACAGATTCTTCTTCAACAAAGATCTTCGATACCTTCAATTTACTCTCGAGAAATCAAAAGAAAGATATGCTTCTTCCTTGACTATCTCAGTCCCTGCTGCTAGGTACGAAATACCTGCAATTAAAGAGTCGACACCTATATTCAGCAACTCCATTGTAGCCTACAACAGAGATGCACTACTAGGAATTCAACACTGGCATGAACGTCGTCGACTTGGGTACACTCACAGATTGGATCTGAAGTCAATGGAAAATGTGAAGCATAAATCAAGAATTGTTGCCATTATGGAAATTCATGAATCTAAAAAGTTCAACTACACTTTCATGAGAGAGATCGTCGTCAAGAGATAAGATGAAAAGAAATACAAATTCTCAGAAGCAAATTTTCCCTACCTATATGTAAATGACATTCAAGACATGTATTTAGAAAAGGTTCAAGGAAGAATTCGCCGATTCTTAACTGACATGCAGTACAACTTTATCTCGTCCCTAATTCTCTACATCAGATGACTAATTGTTCAAGAAAGAGTGGAAGATCTTCAGCTTGACGTTGAAAGCTATCAACAGAAGATCAATCTGACTACACCACAACTCTCATTTTCAGGAATTGAACAGACATCACAATATATGCTCATTCAACAACCTTCGTTTGGATTCACCTACCTAAATCAAAGGAAGGAGCTCAGATACATGAGGTTTGATGAGATTCACAAATTTTGTGAAGAAACACTTAAAACAGTTCGAGAGGGGTTAGCCAAAAGGTTGCAAGATGACAAGAAAAAGTTGAAAAAGGGTAAAACTCCAAGATGGAAGTCTAATGCAAGAAGGCAAGTTCGCAACTTTGTCCGTACAATTGAAGAGAGGTTGTTTCGTCATGAACAGATAAGAAGATTAGAAAGCTACATTGGTGTCCAACCATCATTTCCTGTCAAAACCTTCCAACGACCTGATCCTCAATTCACAAACTTTGATGCAATGATTGGTTATGAATCGTAAACTAGACTACTCGGGTACTAACATTTCAATACTATCTTTTCATTGATTGATTTGTGATTAGTTTGGCTTGACCTCTCGCTCGGAATTAACCCATCACCGACAGATGTCCCATGCCACGTTTCGTGAACAGCTATACCCCAGAATTAATGAATTGTGATATAGCGCCGAATAAGTAACAGCTCTATTCCCGACTTGAAATCCATAAAGGACTTTAAGGTAGATAAAATAGGGGGCCCTAAAATGCCTCGGGACGACTGCGCGTTACATCATAGCAGCATGACCAAATGGAGGCGGAAAGTCGGTTGGGCGCTAGCGCTTTATATTATATGCACATATATCAGTGCACAACCCGATCTTGTAAAGAAAGGACCCTGAGGTACGCATTAGTGCCTCAATCCTGATATAAGGAGCGAAAGCTTCTTACTTTTGAGTAGAAATAATCAAATTTTTTATAAGTTTTCATAATTCTGCTCAAAAGGACAAGTATTTCACCTCAATGAGTCTCATCACTTGTTGAGGGGGAGCAATTGTCAAACAAAATTCTTTGGTCTTGAAAAGTAAAGTTCTTGGTGAATCTCCTCATAAGACTCAAAAGGCATATTTTAATCAAAAGTTTATCAAAAACAACATTTTATATGCCATTTTTGAGGGGGAGAAATGTAAAAGTGATTAAAATATGAATGTTTATGGTTGCTTAAAGTTGAATCTTGTGTGAGCTCGACTTAGAATTGACCCAGGAATTGACAAAACAAAAAGTTAGAAATCGAAAAGACTTATCCTCGACGGGTAATGACATCAAGTTAGTTATTAGAGCTAGTTGTCACCTAAAAACTGACAATGGAACTCTCTAACTAGCCACGTAAGAGTGTCTCGAAAAGGATTTGTCAAAGTAGATATGTACCGTTTCGAGAAACTTTCTGTGGACTCGACCAGGCCGGGTAATAACTTCAAGCTAGTCCAACTAGTGATGTAAGCGTGTCTCAAATCGGTCTTGTTCACTGAAAGTGGATCAATTCAAAAGTGCTTACTCCTCCCGCATGTGCAAATTTATTAAATAATCATGAGCACATGTGAAGGGGGAGTCCTCCAAAAGTAAACCAAAACTCTCAAAGTGTTAACAAAACGTGTCTTATAATATCAAACACTTTGAGAGATTTTCAATAAATGGTTTCATGGCAATTATAGGATAGTCATGGAGTTATAAGGTGACTAAGGTTAGGGAAAACCGTCCTATGATCCGCCAGCGCCGGAGGGATCTACCCAAGGACATCACCAATAGTTAGTATTAGAAGTCCTTGGGTATGATATGAAGAAAAAAAAGGTGTAAAGAAAGAAGGAGAAAGAATGGGTTGAAGAATTAAAAAGAAAAATAAAGAAAATGGTGAAAAGAAATAGCCCTCCATATGTTCAACCTTAGGGCAGACATCGGGTTTAATTCATATGCTACTAGTTGTTGCTAAAGCGACACCGGTATTGAAGACAAAGACGTCATGGACCCAGTGACGCAATGTACTTGTTGGGTCTGAAACTGCTGCTGAGTAAAACTGCTGCTAAGTAACTGCTGCTAGTGGTAATGATTCTGCTGCCAATGTCAAAGTGTTGCTGAGGATAAATACTGCTGGCAGAATCTGCTGCTAATGTGATAAGGATGTATACGGTTTAGATAAATATAGAATAGATTGTGTAAATATTATATTTATCTAGAATATACTTATCTTGTAGAGAAAGGTATTGTAAACCTAGTAGGACTCCTTGGCCTATAAAAGGAGGATCCTAGGGTTAGTTTATGAGTGTGTTATTATTCACTTCAAGGTTGTAAAACCCTAGCATTGTTGAGTGCTCGTATTAATAATATTGAAGTGTTGAAAGAGAATCGTAAGTCTTCTTAAGTTAAGCTTTTATATTCCGCGTATTAGCTTAAGTATTCATTCAAGTTAACTTCTATATAAGATCGTTTAAGCTCAACTGGGATCAACAAGTGGTATCAGAGCTTGTGATCTAGAAGTTATAATCAAGAAGATTTTGTTTCTTTAAAGTTTGTTGTTCCAAATCGTTTGCTTAAGATGGGTGATGAAACTCATATGGTGACTGCTTCAAGGGTACCTATGCTCAATCCTTCTGAGTATGAGCTATAGAAGAGGAGGATCAGACAATACATTCGCATGATCGACTTCAACATGTGGAATGTGATAATTAATGGTGATTCTGAACCAGAGAAGAGTGCTGATGGTAAGGAGATACCAATCAAGTCTGCTGAAGCTAATGCAACTAGGAAGCTGGAAATCAAGGCTCATAGTATTCTCTTAATGGGAATACCTAATGAATTTCAAATGGACTTTGATGATTGTGAAACAGGAAAAGCATTGATGGATGCGGTGGAATTCAGGTTTGGAGGGAATGATGCTACTAAGAAATCCAGGAAGAACATGTTGAAGCATCAGTTTGAAAATTTTACTTCTGAATCTGGAGAAAAGATAATTGGCACATATAACAGGCTAAATCAACTAGTTAGTCATCTAAAACTGGTTGGTTATGTTGTTCCACAGGAAGATGTGAATCTCAAGTTCCTAAGAAGTCTTGCACCTGAATGGAGTATGCATACAGTGGTGTGGAGGAATAAGCCTGACTTTGAAACAATGAAGTTGGAGAGCCTCTACAACAATTTAAGGGTGTATGAATCTGAATTGGCTACTTCTTCTACTTCATCCTCTGGTACTCAAAATCTTGCCTTTGTATCCTCTAAAGGAAAAGAATCTCACTCTGCTGCTCATTCTACTGCTTATGGAGTCTCTGCTGCTGATGGTACTGCTGCCAGTTCAAATGATAAGATCTCTACTAGTGATATTGCTTTGTGTGCATTCTTGGCTGAGCTCACAACTACTATAAGGTCACATGTCTTAAATCAAGATTTGGATTACATTGATCCTGATGATCTTGAAGAAATTGATCTTAAATGGCAAATGGCTATGTTAACTTTGAGGGCAAGAAAGTTCTTGAAAAAGACTGGAAAAGAAGTCAAGTATAAAGCTAAAGACAGTCCAGGCTTTGACAAATCAAAGATAGAATGCTACAACTGCAACAGGAAGGGACATTTTGCTAGAGAATGTAGAGCTCCAAAGAAGAATGCTGATGCTGCAAAGAAGGTTACTGAAGAATCAAAGACTACTGCACTGGTGTCTTGTGATGGACTGGGAGATTATGATTGGAGTGATATGGCTGAAGAAGAACCAAACTTCTCTTTGGTAGCTGTTGATCAACCCAAGGTGCAGAACTTTGCACTTATGGCCTATGGTTCATCATCAGGCTCTGACTCTGAGGTATCTAATGACTCTGAATCATCTGGTTGTTCTTTTAAATCTTGTTCTGACACTATAGAAGTTCTTAAGGCTAGGAATGAGAGTTTAAATAAAGAAGTTGAACACCTAAAACTTGATAACTTAGGTTACAAAGTAGGTATTCAAAATGTTGAAAGAAGATTAGAATATCTTAAAGAGTGTGAGAAGGAATATGTAGATCAACTTAATCTCAGAGATATAGAAATTTTTAAGAAAAACAGTGAAGTAGAAGTTCTTAAAAATAAGTTGGTAGAAGCAGAAAAAGAAAAAGAGGAAGCTCTTGCTGAAAAAGATAAACATGTAGTAAGAGTACAAAAACAACAATTTGCTTCTGATATGGTTCATAAATCTATTGAGAATAATTTGATGAGAAAAGGTAGTGGAATTGGGTATAATGAAGTGGCTCCTCCAGCCAAAAGTGCTTTTGCTCCACCAGGAAAAGAACTATCCTTCATTAGTGAGCTGAATATTGAAAAACCTGTAGGTGAAAGTAGCACAAGTGTTAATGAGACACCTAAGATTGAGGCTAGAAAATTTCCTGAAGCTCCTATTATAGAAGATTGGTATTCTGATAGTGATAGTGATGAGAAACAAGTTAAAAAGAATCAAAGTGTGAAAAAGGAAGAAATTCCTACAAAGTTTAAACCTAAAATTGAACAGGTTAAATTTGTCAAACCTGTGTTAGGAAATAACTTCTCTAGAAAAATGGTAGAGTACAATGAGGTACCTAGAGAACAGATGGAAAGGTTCAATAATAAGCCTAGGGGTAATCACAGAAACTTCAATAATCTAGTTTCAAAAAGGTTAGGTGATCAGTTTCAATTACAAAAGAAGGCTTGTTATAAGTGTGGTAGCTTTGACCACTTGATTGTTAGATGTCCTGAACACCAAAAGCCTGTTTGGAATCAGTACACTAGGGTGAATCACAAATATGTAACTAAACAAACTCACCCACATCCTAATAGAAATATGGTTCCAAGAGCTGTTTTGTTGAGATCTGGTGCTACTAGATCTATTTATGTTGCTAAATCAAATGGTGTTTTCAAATCAACAACTAGTTCTTCTACTGGCTCTACTGCTAGTATGCATTCTGCTGCCAGTATGCACTCTGCTGCTAGCAAGCAACCTGCTGCTAGTACAAAACTTTCTACTTCTGGGCCAAAAGTTTTAACAAATACAGTTGTTGGTAATCACTTTTATGCTGTTAAGGCCTCAGCTTGCTGGACTTGGAAACCAAAAACAAATGGTTCAAATTCTGTTTCCAAGGATAGTAGTGCATCAAGTGATTTAAAGAAATTTGATTATGTTGATGCACAGGGCAGATCCAAGTCAGTAATGGCTTGGGTCGTCAAGAGGAACTAATGTCTCTACTTTTCATGTGCAGGTCAATCTACTGGATGAGCTTAAGGATATGGTTATTGTTGACAGTGGATGTTCTGGTCACATGACAGGAGATGAGTCTCAACTTGAAGACTTTGAGGCTTTTGATGGTGGTTATGTTGCTTTTGGGAATGATCCAAAAGGTGGAAAGATTGTTGGAAGAGGAACTCTTAAAACTGGAAATTTGGACTTTGAGAAGGTGTTTCTTGTAAAAGGACTTAAGTTTAATCTTTTTAGTGTCTCACAAATGTGTGACAAAAAGAACTTTGTTCTTTTTACAGACACTGAGTGTATGATCCTTTCTCCTGACTATCAGTTGCCAGATGACAAATCTGTGCTTTTGAGGGTCCCTAGAAATGAAAATATATACAGTGACCATATTAAGAACATTGTTGCTAAGAGGACTTTGACTTGTCTAATTGCAAAGGCCACTGTTGATGAGTCCAAATTATGGCATAGGAGATTGGGACATCTGAACTACAAGACAATGAACAAATTGGTAAAAGGAAATCTGGTCAGAGGAATGCCTACTAAGACTTTTGAGAGTTGTGAAACTTGTGTTGCCTGTCAAAAGGGTAAACAACATAGAGTTTCATTCAAGTCCAAAACTGTGAACACAAATACTGAGCCATTACACCTATTGCACATGGACTTATTTGGGCCTGTATTTGTCAAAAGCTTGAACAAAAAGTCATATTGTCTTGTTGTCACTGATGACTTTAGCAGGTTTACTTGGGTATTCTTTCTTGCTACAAAAGATGAAACTCCAGACATACTCAAGGCATTTATTACAAGAGTTGAAAACCTGTACAATCACAAGGTGAAGATAATAAGATGTGACAATGGTACTGAGTTCAAGAATAGTGTTATGAATCAATTCTGTGTGGGGAAAGGAATTCTTAGACAGTATAGTGTAGCAAGAACTCCACAACAGAATGGTGTTGCAGAAAGAAGAAACAGGACACTTATTGAAGCTGCAAGAACAATGTTATCTGATTCAAAACTACCAATTCCTTTTTGGGCTGAAGCTGTGAACACTGCATGCTTTGTGCAGAACAGAAGTAAGGTAGTCAAGCCTCATAATAAGACTCCATATGAGTTATTTCATGGAAAGAAGCCACTGATTGATTTTCTCAAACCATTTGGATGTCCTGTTACAATTTTGAACACTAAGGATCAGCTAGGCAAATTTGATGAAAAAGCTGATGAAGGGAATTTGGTTGGTTACTCTGTGATTAGTAAAGCCTTCAGGGTATACAATAAGAAAACCAAACATGTAGAGGAGAATTTGCATATAAAGTTTTCTGAGAACACATCTAATTCTGAGGGAAAAGGACCTGAATGGCTGTTTAATGTTGATATGCTTACCAAAACAATGAACTATGTACCAGTTATTGCTAGTATTGACAAACCACAAGAAGAATTTGTTGTGATTGAAAAGATAAAGGTTGGTCCTACCTTTCAGTCAGTTTCAAGTCCTAAAGAAGATGTGGTCACTCAAGAAAAACCAAAGGAAACTGAAGAAGGTTTTGAAATACCTAATGAAGCAGAAAAAGAAACTAATGAAGTTCTCAAAGTAGTTGTTGATGTCTCTCCTACAAAGCCAGAAGACTCTGCTGCTGACTCAGAAGACTCTACTACTAGGCCAAAAGTTACAACTACTACTCCACCACATTCTGCTTCCAAGCCTACTAACTCTACTGCTACTTCAATGTTTCCTAATTTGGACTCTCAGGGCAGACCTATTGCTGAATCTATCTATCCTGATGATCCAAATATGCCTCCTCTTGAGAATATTTATTATGACACAGATGATGATGCACTTGATGGTCAGTTATTTGGAGTTGCTGCAGATTTTACTAATTTGGAACTCAATATTCCTGTTAGTCCTACAACTACCACAAGAGTACACAAGGATCATCCAAAAGATCAAATTCTAAGTGATCCACAATCATCTATTCAAACTAGGCAGATGACTAAAGCACTGAAAGATCTTCAACATCAAAGTTTCTTTGCCAGATCTCTACATCAAAGAAATAGTCATAAAGATCTTCAAAATTGCCTGTTTGCATGTTTTCTTTCTCAAATTGAACCCAAAAACACTTACAAAGCCTTACAAGAAGCAAGTTGGGTGGAAGCAATGCAAGATGAGCTTCTACAATTTAAGCTGCAAGAAGTTTGGACTTTGGTTGAACTGCCAAATGGAAAAAGAGTAATTGGCACAAAATGGGTTTTCAGATGCAAAAGAGATGAGAGAGGAATTGTCATAAGGAATAAGGCAAGGTTAGTAGCACAGGGATACACACAACAAGAAGGCCTTGATTATGATGAGGTATTTGCTCCAGTGGCAAGAATAGAAGCAATTAGAATATTCTTGGCTTATGCTTCATACAAAGATTTTGTAGTGTATCAAATGGATGTGAAAAGTGCTTTTCTGTATGGGACCATTACAGAAGAGGTTTATGTAGCTCAACCACCAGGCTTTGAAGACCCTGATCATCCTGACAAAGTTTACAAGGTAAATAGAGCAATGTATGGTCTACATCAAGCTCCTAGAGCTTGGTATGACACTTTGTCAACATACTTGCTAGACTCTGGGTTCAGCAGAGGAAAGATTGATAAAACTTTGTTTCTCAAAAGACAAAAGGATGATATTTTGCTGGTTCAAATCTATGTTGATGACATCATATTTGGGTCTACTAACAAAGCTATGTGTGTTAGTTTTGAAAAGCTTATGAAGGACAAGTTTGCTATGAGTTCAATGGGAGAACTCACCTTCTTCTTAGGTCTGCAAGTTACACAGAAAGAAAATGGCATCTTTATCAGTCAGGATAAGTATGTCAATGATATTTTGAAGAAGTTTGGATTTGAAGATGCTAAACCTGCCAAGACTACCATGGACACCAGTAAACCATTGCTGAAGGATGAATATGGAAAGGAGGTGGATATACACTTGTACAGGTCTATGATTGGCTCATTGATGTATCTTACAGCATCAAGGCCTGATATCATGTTTGCTGTGTGTGCCTGTGCAAGATTTCAAGTGTGTCCCAAGGAATCACATCTCAATGCTGTGAAGAGAATTTTTAGATATCTGAGGCATCAACCAAAATTGGGCCTTTGGTATCCTAAGGATTCCCCATTTGATTTGGTCTCCTATTCAGATAGTGACTATGCTGGAGCTTCTTTGGATAGAAAGTCTACAACAGGGGGTTGTCAATTTCTAGGAAGCAGATTGGTGTCATGGCAATGTAAGAAGCAAACTGTGGTGGCTAATTCTACAACTGAAGCTGAGTATGTGGCTGCTTCAAGTTGCTGTGGACAAGTTCTCTGGATGCAGAATCAATTATTGGATTATGGGTACAATTTCATGAATACTAAAATCCATATTGATAACAACAGCACACTTTGCATAATTAAAAATCCTGTTTTTCATTCTAAAACAAAACATATTGAGATAAGACATCACTTCATAAGAGATTGCTATGAAAAGAAGTTGATTCAAATTGTTAAAGTTCATACTGATAACAATGTTGCTGATCTTCTCACTAAACATTTTGATGTGGGGAGGTTTCAATTTTTAATTGCAAACATTGGTATGATCAATCTTTGAAAAACTTATCTCTTTGTTTTTGTTAAAGTTTGTAAAATGAATGTGCTGCTTGTTACTCTGCTGCTTATCATAAAGCATATATTTGTATTGCTATGTACTATGCTGCAAACTCTACTGCTAGTACATATGTTTGTTTGCTTTGTGGTGTTTTGTCTAATATTGTGCAGGAATAAGTCTAGATGATGATTTGCAAACAACAATATTCAGGCAACAAAAGAAGCATACTTATCATTCATTCAAATCAGAAGTTTTTACATCAAAAGAGATTACAAAAACTACTTCTGAAACTTTAAAAGTGTGCCAGAACATCAAATGACTACAACTACTACTTCCTAGGGCATGGCAGTCCAAGAACTATCTTTCTTTCCTTTGGAAGAGGAGAGTTTGTCTTTCTTGTCTTCTTTGCCTTGTTGGACTTCTTTGGACGTGGCCTTGATGACTGAGGCCTCTCAGGAGTGGAAGGTGGTTCATTCAGAGGCTCATCCTCATCTGATGACGTGTAGATGAAAGGGGATACAAGCTCTTTTGGGGATGGTTGCTGAATAGGGATCCAAGCTGTATCTTCTGAAGACTCTGAAGATGATGGAGATTGTGGGGACATCATAGCTATACCCCTGGAAGTGCTAGGGGTTTAATTCAAATTGAGGAGATCCTTGAACACCGGAAGATCATGTTTTCTCTTCTTTGCCTGCTCCTTGGTCCTACAACCACCATGAGGAGGACGGAATGGCGGTACATAGGTTTCAAATGGGCTCTCATCTTCGGATGATGAATCAGAAGAGATATTGATGATTTCGGGGGTTGATTTCATGGTTGATTGATTTGATTTGGGTTAATTGAGGTATTGATTTGGTTGATTGGCGTTTTGATTACGATTAGGGTTTGATTGTGATAAATTAGGGAAAAGATTTGGTCCGTTTTTATAGGGATTACGGTATATCATCACATTAAATGCTGAGGATCTTTGACTTTTTGACCAAGCTTGTTTAGTCAACTCTGCTGCTGGATTATTTCACTCTGCTGCTAGTTATACAACTCTGCTGCTTGTGTTATTGTGCTGCTACGGTTGAAAGTGTAAGGGTGGGATGTGTAACTTCTTAAATCAGTTTAAAACCTAATTGATCTTCATAATTGGTTTTCTCATATTTCAAATTGAAGTTCTCACAAACCCTAACACTCTAATTCTCTCAAAGTCAATTGTTCCCAATTTCCCTAAACCCTAATTCATGGAGTGCGTTCGTACCTGGGCACCACAACACAACAGTGTGGTCGTTTTGGATGTTGAATCAGTTAAAGAAGAATTCACAGACATGGTAACATTTTTGAATGCTACTTCTCTTAGGTATGCACTCACTGTGAATCCTACTATATTTGTTTCTCACATCAAACAGTTTTGGCTTACAGCAAAAATCAAAACTATGAATGGGGAAAAACATGTTAGTGCCTTAGTAGATGGGCAAAAGGTTCGTGTATCTGAATCATCAATAAGAGAAACTCTTCTCTTAGATGATGAAACAGAGACCACTTGCCTGGCCAATTCTGCTATTTTTGCTGGTTTAGAAGCTTTGGGATATGAAGGGAATCATACAAATTTAAAATTTCAAAAATCTCTCCTCTGTCCTCAATATAAGTTTTTGATACATCTTCTTCTTCATTGTTTGAGTCCTAAAACTTCTGGATGGCATGAGTTTAGTGCTACTATTGCTTCTGCAATGGTATGCCTAAGCAAAGGTAAACCATTCAATTTTTCCAGAATGATTTTAGAAGGGATGTTTCAAAGTATCAAAGAGTCTGGTTCATATTTACTTTATCCAAGGTTTATACAACTCTTTGTTCAAAAACAACTTACACAGTTTAGAGGTCATATTGCTACTTATGATGCTCCAAAATTGGTTTCTAAAACTTTTACTTTCTTGGTTAAACATGGCAAAGGTTTTTCAGGCACACATACTAATCTTACACCTAAAATGGTGCAACTTGTGCAAAACAATCAAGGTGAAGGATCAGGAAATCCCACTGACTCCCATCACACACCCAATTTTAGTGCATCTGCTACACAACCGAAAATACTCTATACCCGTAGGAACACCAAAAAGAACACTGATCTTCCTCAGGATAGTGTTAGCATGGCTGTACCAGATGAGGCTGTCCTAGGTGATGGAGAGGACATGTTGGCAAGGGTTGTCACTACTGCTTCTAGCTTAGCAGCAGAGCAGGATAGTGATAACATAAATAAGACCCAAACCAAGGCAACATCTAGAGATGATGATTCTTCTGAATCAAATTCTCAGGATGGTAACCCTAGCCAAATGGCAAAAACAGGGGGCTCAGATGATCAAACTAGGTTTGATACTGAGTTTATGTCCCAAGATTCACCTCTCGGACCAGGTTACACAGGTCGAAGTGATGAGGACAGACCAGTGACCAATGAATTGACGGAAAATCTTGTACATGATGACAATGTCCATGATTCACCTCTCGGACCAGGTAATACAGGTCGAAGTGATGAGACTATTATGAAACTTATTCAGGAATTGACGGTTACTTGTACCAACTTGGGGCTGAAATGTACTACCTTGGAGGACAAAGTTGTTACTCTTTCATCTGTTGTTGCTGATCAGGACAAGACCATCATCAGTTTGCAAAAACAGATAAAGAAGTTACAAAAATCTAAACCTTCAGCCTCATTGAAAAGATTGAAGAAAGTGGGCACTTCTCAGGTTGTTAGATCTCCTGAAGTCTCTACTCACTTGGAAAATGATGCTTCCAAACAGGGGAGGAATGAAGAGGCAATGGGTTCAGGGGAGGCAAATGTTGAAAAAGCTGATTGTGCTCTGGGTTTAAATGATGGAATGGTTTCAGGGGAGGCTCCAGTGATTGGTGATATGGATGTTGATAGTCCTCAGGATGCTGGAGATTTTGTAGTTGCTGATAAATCAGGGAATGAGGTTGTTATGGAAGAGGTGATTGCTTCACAAGAGAAGGTGGTAGAACAACTTACAACTTTGAAGCCTGAGCAATTAGTAAAGGCAACAGGGTTGATGGGTGAAACATTGATGAAGTTGGGAGATAATCTTGACTCTGCTGCTCAAGAACCTACTACTAAGGAAATCACTAACTCTGCTGCTAGTGGATCTGCTGATGCACAAGACTCTGCTGCTGGGTCTGGTGACAATGCTGCTGCTGAAGCTATGGTTTTGCTAAGCAAAAAGACTACCCCATTACCAACTCCTTCACTATCACAATTAACAACAACAACAATCAAATCATCAGCCTCTAGAAAACCTGAAAAAGGGATTGTGATTAAAGAACCTGCTGCTCAACAAAAGAAGACTATTATTGCATCTTCTACTGATAAAGGAAAGGGCAAGCAAATTGAAACCCCAAGGATAATGTATAAGGGGATTGACTTTACTGATGTACCTTTTGATTCTTGGCCTAAGCCATTGCAAGTTGAACATGATGAAGCTGCTGCTATTAAAGCACAAGAGTTGATTAACTTGGAAGATCAACAGCTGGCTGAGAAGGAGGCTGAAGGGTTAAAGAATTATGATGAATGGGTAGATGAAAAGATCAGAATTGCTGCTGATATTGAACTAAACAAGCTGATCAAGATTGAATATAATGAAGTTCCAACTTTTAATGTGCAATCTTGGTATAGTGACTTTACTTCTAAGAAGAGAAAAGAAAATGCTGTTGCAAGAAGAAAGATAAAGATATTCAAAGGTCCAACTGTTAAACAACAAAGGAAAGAATATGAAAGGTATCTAAAGAATATGGGAGGATGGACATTGGTGCAGTTGAAAGCTTATTCTGATAAAGAAGTTTTTGACTTGTATCAACAAACAAAGAAGAGAACAGATACTTTTTATGCTATGGGATGTGCTGAGGATTTGGAACAAATTGCTCAGATGAACAAGAAGTTGGTACCTGAAAAGATAGTTGAAGCAGAGCAAATTCAAGAAGCTAATGTTGTTGAACAGCTTGAGGGTGATGCAGCAAAGACTACTTCTTCTATGCAAGGTGATAAGAGAAAAGGTGTTATTTATAAGTCAGTTGCAAAGAAGAAGAGAAAGATTGGAGAAGGAAGCAGTTCTATGCCTGAAGGAGATGAGTTTAAACATGGTCTTGATCACATTCCTTCTGAGCATCAAAAAGAACAATTGAAGGGTTATACTGTGGTTGGCAAGATGGAAGATCCTGAAGTAGTTGATGCTAAACCATTAGGAGTTAAATATCCTATTGTCAAAGTAACTACAGGGTATGATACTAACATTGGAGCATTTCATGATGTCCAGAGATCTGATGGTAAGACTCATAGATTTCTCAGATTTCAACAGATGCTATACTACTTTGATAGAGAGGATGTTGAAGACTTGTGGAAGTTATACAAGGCAAAGTTTGGAGCTAAGAAATTTGATGGTAAAAAGTATGAGATAAATCAAATTGATCATATCTTAACTGCTTCTGACAATGTTATGTGGAGAGCTCTTAAACTTATGTTTGAACCTTCAATGGATGATTCTGAATGGACAGAGATAGTAGAATACAAAGTAAGAAAATGGAGACTCTTTCAAGATTCTGGAGTTCATGTGTTAGAAATTGGACCTATTACTTTGTATATGCTAGCTGAAGTAGATTACCCAGTGGTAAGATACTGGAATATTGTTAATCAGATGGTTAATGGTGATAGATCACTTAAGCTGCAGAAAGATTATGATTCTGATGATCAAGCATTCAATTTGCTGTCAAAGTATAAGAAGATATTTGATCAACTGAATTTTCAAGAGTTGAAGTGTTTGGAAGCATCCTCCAAGTGATTAATTGAGCTTAGAAGAAACTTACTTATTTAGAAATAAATAATAAGTTTAGGGGAGGATTGTTGGGTCTGAAACTGCTGCTGAGTAAAACTGCTGCTAGTGGTAATGATTCTGCTGCCAATGTCAAAGTGCTGCTGAGGATAAATACTGCTGACAGAATCTGCTGCTAATGTGATAAGGATGTATACGGTTTAGATAAATATATAATAGATTGTGTAAATATTATATTTATCTAGAATATACTTATCTTGTAGAGAAAGGTATTGTAAACCTAGTAGGACTCCTTGGCCTATAAAAGGAGGATCCTAGGGTTAGTTTATGAGTGTGTTATTATTCACTTCAAGGTTGTAAAACCCTAGCATTGTTGAGTGCTCGTATTAATAATATTGAAGTGTTGAAAGAGAATCGTAAGTCTTCTTAAGTTAAGCTTTTATATTCCGCGTATTAGCTTAAGTATTCATTCAAGTTAACTTCTATATAAGATCGTTTAAGCTCAACTGGGATCAACAGTACTAAACCTTCTTAACCACTCAAGTTCTCTTAAAAGAGCTTGTTTCATTCTCACGGGGAACCCTGCATAATCTATCGACCGCTCATTACGAGCCATGTTGATATTGAAACAGGAGACACCTCCCCAGTCTCCGACGACTAAATGAAGCACTTATCGAGTCTAGAGCTCCAAGATTACATCAAAAGATCTCTTAGGAACATTTAATACTTCTACAACTGGTGTTCTGCATCAATGGACACTAGCTGTAAACTATCGAGTCCTTCGCAGATCCTAGCAATCTACCGAGAACGTTTATGAGAGAATTTATTTATGTATTTCTCAATGATGGAACGAAAACTCCTGTCAGAGTCAACATCAAACAGCCCTGACAGCAGGTCACTTCGGTAACTCCTTGTGGGTTACGCTTAGTGTTCGCGGTGGTTCCAAAATGGTCTACAGTTGTGGAGTGATCCCCATCAACTCACCCATTCGTTGATCTACTTAGTAGATCTTGTAAGCCCTCTCGGGGGGTATCCAAATTGGGAACGGCCTTGGCGAGGGTTAGAAGGAGCTTCACACTATGCTGTTGACGATCTCTAATTCCGAACCTGTAAGTACCGGTTGATTTATTTCTAACTCTTTACTTGCAGCATCATATCACCTCCATGTCGATTGATTCCACATGCTCATACATAAGTCACAAAGTCAAAGAAGGCTCCCTCAAAGATCTAAGCAACACAAAGTTCAAATAAAGATTCTACGCCAATAAAGAATAATCTACAAAGTAAAGAGACAAAGATCAATGTGAAAAAAAGGGAACTGCTAATGTATGAATCTCAAAGTTCAAAGACGTATGAGCATGATGGAATGGCGGATAACCACCACAGACGCAGAAGTGACGAAAGGCAGACAACTTCATAATATGTTCACTACCGCATCAACAAAGAACAAAGAACAAAGAAAGATGAATGATTTTATCGAATGATTTTTTTTGAAGACGTCTAAAGCAGTGAAAGTCAAAGATTAAGACAAGTTGAAGATGTCCAGCAACCCTGACGACCGACCCTTAGGGGGAGATTGTTGGGAACATAGTTTTACTATTTATCAAGTCTCAGTCATCTGTAATAAACATTAGGTTGCTTAGTTAATTGTTACTTTAGTTTAAGTTATGTAGAAAGGCTTATGAAAGCCCAAAAGGCCTCCAAGCCCAGGATTTGGAAAGAATGGGAGAAGAGGGAGTGTTGCCCTACTTCCACCCTATATATACTACATGTATGGAACCTTGTTAGTTGTTGGTTATTTCATTATATTAAGAAAACTCTTTCTCTTTTATATTTCATATTGAAGTAATCATCCATTCTATCTCTTAACCTCATTTCTACTTATCATAATCTTGTGTATTCACTACATGGTGACCTAACAGTTTTTATTGCAAAATTGCTAGATTTGCTAGTTATGTGATATCAAGTTAACTAGATGCATAAACATAAAGAGTGTAAAGGAAATAGTAAAGGAAAGAACATAACCAAGGAAGACGCCGAGATTTATAGTGGTTCGGCATGAAGCTCTCTCTTCGTCCTATTCCACTCCCCGAGTACCACACTTGAGAGTTTTCAATCACTATGCCAACACACTCCTTCAGGCGGAGCAATCCATACACAAGCTTACAACAAGTTTAACGACACTAAGCGGAATGTCGAGTTCTAATCCTAGCTAGAACCAATCTACACCAAAGCCTACGTGGCTACCCGAACAAGCACTCTTGTCCCTCTTGGATCGACACACAATCCAAGTATTCACACGAACGAGCACTCCCGTTCACTTGAACCTTCACCCGATTCAATCCATCACACACGGACTTCACTAAGTCCTAATCTTCACACTAGAACTCCACTAAGTTCTAGCCTTCACACCATAACACACAACTATTATAAGATCTAATCAAGATACAACACTTCTTAGACTATCACCTTGGTCCAAGTTCACCCTAACCTATATAATCACAACTCACACACAAGTCGGATACAAAATATTAAAACATATATGAATGAGAGTAGGAGGAAGGATAGAATCATAACACTTGTTACGTTTGTGTGTGGACTCAATAACACATCGATTCATGATGATATCGAGTGTTCTTCTCTTGCACTTTGATGTAGAGGATTGGAGAATCACTTATAAACACATACCGACATATTATAGTGATCAAAGAATTAAGGAAGGAAGAACAGAATGTTTTTGTGCTAAGAGGCTTAGTTTTCTGAAAGGGAACAGTTCTGTATTTATAGTTTCCAGAAGAGGAGTGGGCGGTACCTTAAACATGTGATGGTCCTTAATCACTAAGGGACCGTCAGTCATTTAAGGGACCGTCCCGACAGACGCTCCTCTTTTTGTCCTGACGTAGTGAAAGTTTATCTGGTGAAAACTTTACAGTTTTGGGCGGGAATTATGGTTGTTACAACATTTGAATTTGAATTTATTTTCTTTATAAAACATTTCTTTTAAAAACACAAAAATACTTTTGTGAAAATGTTTTGTCATACATTAAAATGTAAGGTTTTGTGAAAATAAATTCTTTGATCACTCTACTAGTGTCTGTATAGAGTTTGTTCGTACCTGAAGTGATGTTGTAGACGATATGTTGAGTAAACGAGTTATCTCTATCAAAAACTTATTAACCGTAAGTTTACGTATCGTGTTTTTATATTTTGTGATTACACGTGATGGCGTCACATTATAAAACGCCAAGGCCGTCACGTGTTAACGTAAAGACGGACACGCCAGAACCCTTTTGAACCAGACGACGTCAAGAGTAGATCTAGGCAATCTGAGAAGATGTACGGTGGCGACTTGACGGTGTCACGACCTAAAAGGTGACGCCGTCACCTTGTATATTCTATATATATTTTTGGATTTTTCATTCATTAGGGGAGGAACTTTTGTGCAACAAACCCTAGATTATTTTACAGCTTTTGTAAGGGTTTTAAACCCCTTCTTTCATCCATGTTTAATTGAAGATAAGTTATCCTTTAATCATTCAATATGTCTATGTGTTGTTTCATTATCTTGTATGCTTTTCTTTCTATTAACATGCTAGCTTAGGTTTATTTGTGTCCGCTTAGATCTAATGAAACCTAGTTATTGATTATTGATTATTGGTTTGTCATTGATTGATTTTAGCGTTAGGCTTAAGAAAACTGGCTAATCTCTTATACGGTAACTTGCTTGAACGTCTTAAGAAACGTAATCGGATGTGTACTACGGTTTTATTGGATGTATTAAATGCATAAGTAACTATTAATGAGGCCATGATAGGATACTAAATGTGTCATCATAGCAAGAGATAGAAGCATATAGAGTTGGGTAAGATCATACGTGGCCCCACGAATGGTATTAAGGAATGCAATCCTTCATCCACGCAATTGTGACAATTCAACTAATCAATAAAAGATAACTCGGGAGTAATGAAATCTAAGTAAATACACTTTTCTCCATATAGAAGTTCCCACCAATTTACTTTCTTGTTATTTTTTTTATTGTTTAAGTAGTTATTTGGGTTAGTTCGCTAGCAACTAATTCCGCTCACTCTTCCAATACCCGAGATATTTACTTGCTTTCCATAAAATATAAAAATACAAAAAGAATCATCCATCACCTTTATACCTAGTTAGATTAGTTTCAATCCTAACGAACACTATTCCCTGAGAGAACGATCAATCCCTCGATACTTGCCACTCACTATACTACATCGGTCAGGTACACTGCCTGGTGGGGATTGCAAGCTTCTCAAGATCCCTTGAGAAGTAAAACCTTTTGCAAGGTTGCAAAACCACACATCAGTGCACTTGGTGCTTGAGGAGAGGAAGGTGAAGACTTTGGAGAAGGCATAGAGCTTTCTTGAGTGAGATCAATGAAGTTTGCTTGTGGCAGAATGATGGTGATCTTAGGCCTTTTGTTTAAGTTTGATTGAGGTAGGATGAGAATGTGGTTAGGCCTTTTGTTTGAGATAGATAGTAAGGTTGAGGGAAAACCCATTGTGGGTGATGAGAAGGAAGTGAAAGGTGAAAATGAAGATGAAGAAGAAGAGTTTAAATAATAAAAATGATTATGATTTGGGCATAGCATGCATTAGGAAGCATTTAAGCACATATGTTTGTTTAACTAAACATGGCAAAGGTGGTGATAAGCATGCAAATAGGCTTAGGATTTGCAGAAAATGAGAAACAGTGCAAAAATCTGTGACCTGGGTAGACGGTCCGTTAATTGCCCGACGGTCCATTATTGATAAGGGACCGCCGGAAGTAGGTTCCCAAAATTTCACCTAGTTTTTCAATTCTGCAAACCTGTATCTGTAACTCATCCTAATAGATCATATATAGATGACTCATATGTAATCACATCATTGACAAACATGCTATTAAAAGAGAAGCATTCAACATGTTATCAATTCACATTTGTTCAAAAGAAGAACATCAACTAATCCATAATATAACCAAGTCAAGTAAATGCATTTAATCATTAATACAATCAAGTCATAAGAACATATGTCATTAGAACATGAGACAATCACTAACAATCTTCACCATTCATTGAGTGACTTCTAGGTGCCTTTCTTTTTAGCTTCAATTACTCTCCTCTGATGCGTCTCGCACTTGTCATACCATCAATTCGTGTTCTCACAGTTGTAATGAAGGATGCTATATGTTGTCTAGTTATGGGCTCTAAGACTTGATTACTAAGGAGGTAGTGATTATTTTGGAGGTTTGGATAAGTTCTCATGAAGTAATTGAAGAGACAGGTTAGGAACATCCCATAAGGCATAGATTTATTATCATAGTCCTTGAGATGTATGATTCGCATAGCGAATAGATAAGCGAGATTGTATGGTTGTCTAGTGAGAATGTAATAAAGCATGTGAGCAACACTTGCAGGTATATAATCATGATATTTTACTAGACCCAATGCATTTTCTCGCAGAATAACTGCCATGGGTAGAAGAAAATAACAGAGCTTACATAGGCGAATTCTTTTAGGATAGAAAACGTCTGGTGAGTTATAGAGTGAGTTGATTAACTCAGCTTGAGAAGGAATATAAGTCTGATATGGACCTTCATATTCTCGATTTTCGAGAAGGGAGTTAAGATCAAGTGCTTCCGAATAGGCACATTGCCCACGACATGGAAGTCCAAGAATTTGAGCAAATTCCTCGAGTGATAGTGCAAACCCGAAGGAACCTATCCTAAATGTAAGATGTATAGAGTTATCTTGAATACGTTTGATTTTGACTTCACTAAAGAACTCTAGTATGAAACGAGGGCAAATAAACTCATTAATAGTGAGAAGACACTCAAATCCTATTGTTTGGAAAGCTCTATCTATATGTTCCTGAGCTACATAATAAGGATCGATAGTTCAAACTTCATGGATGTAATGTGATTCAATGTCTCTAAAGCTTCGAACAAATCAGGTGGTGTATAGGGTTCTAAAGAGATTTTTCGGATATATGCGTGGGTAAAGTGAAGATCAAAGTCGAATATGTGTGGCATGTTTACACCTATAAGAATGACAATCAAGACATTAATATGATAAACATTTTTCAGGTTTTCTAATGTCCTTTTAGTTTCGAAAGTGCTTTGGTTTGATTATTCCAAGACACACTGAATCTCAGTAAAATTTCAACTTATATTTATGCATGGTTGTGAAAATGTTTTTGACATGTATTAACAATGCAAGATTACATTTTCGTTACGTTTGTAAACATGATCAATGACAACACACTCGGATTGGGGATAATCTTATTTTTTTACCCTTTTTCAAAAGTGACCAATTAGACCAATTTGTATGTCAATTTAAGTGTTGTTGATGATACATTGTTAGGAATTAGTGTTTATAGTTGTTGATTTCATAAAAATTCGAAAATCCCCAATTTTAATTATATGTTCATATGAACCCTAATTTCGAACTAAGAAGGAATTGAATGAAATAGACTTTCAATTTATGATTGGTGTGCATGATAGGTTGATAATCTTAGATTGAAAGACTTTGATTATGGTTTGATTGATGTGATTAATTATTTGGTGGTATTAGTTAGTATTTCGCCATTGCAACTGCACAAAGGGCGTTTGATTTGTTTTACTGAGTGTAAAAGAAGGAAAACGAGTTTCAGCCTCAAAAAGCCTGACGGTCCCTTATCGATAAGGGATATCCATTTTGGTCCGGGACCATCAGCAATAAGATTGCAACTGCACAAAGGGCGTTTGATTTGTTTTACTGAGTGTAAAAGAAGGAAAATGAGTTTCAACCTCAAAAAGCCTGACGGTCCCTTATCGATAAGGGACAGCCATTTTGGTCCAGGACCATCGGCAATAAGATTGAAAGTTTTGACATGTTTTTGTTTTTAGTATTTTAGAAAGTCATTTTTATTAAGGACTATTGAAAATTAGATTTTTGACAATATGTGGCTCTAGATATAATAAGAACGAGTAGGCTGAGGAACACTGGTACAAAAAGTTGTATTGGTCACGCCAAAAATGTGTGACGATATGCCTATAGTTACACACGTTTTTTCCGTTGTGTGTCACTAAAAGTCCCGCCACCGTAGGTGGCATATGGTCACATTGTTGAGTTCGTGGCCTTTTCCATCGAAAAAGAATGACCAAAACCCCGAATATGTGTGACAAATTAGGCACAAGTTTTGTTGGATTAGTCATTATCAGTGACCGTAAACACCTTATAGTCACACGAATGTTTTTTGAGAGTGACTATTGTTCGTCCTTTGGCCACATAAATATATAATATATGTGACATTTGAGATTATATATTCAAGTAAATGTGTATTTTGTATGACTATTGATAATCCAATGGCCACATGAATATACAATAAATGTGACGTTTGTGATGATTTAGTCACACAATGGGTGTTATTTTTTTGGAGTTAGTCACATACAATTTAACACAAAGTGGCCAAAAGTGTGAATAAGTATGACCATATGCTGTTTAAAGTGAAGAAATGTGTATTTTGTGTGACTATTGATCATCCAATGGCCACGTGAATTTTATGTTTGTGTGGCTTTTTGTAATATTTAGTCACACAAAGCATGTTTGTTTTGGGTATTTAGTCACGTACCATTAATCAAACAGTGGCCAAAAGTGTTAATAAGTGTGACCATGTGTTGTTTACAGTGAAGAAATGTGTTTTTTGTGTGACTATTGATCATCCAATGGCCACATGAATTTTATGTTTGTGTGGCCTTTTGTAATATTTAGTCACACAAAGCATGTTTGTTTTGGGTATTTAGTCACATACCATTAATCAAACAGTGGCCAAAAGTGTAAATAAGTGTGACCATATGTTGTTTAAAGTGAAGAAATGTGTATTTTGTGTGATTATAGATCATTCAATGGCCACGTGAATTTTATGTTTGTGTGGCCTTCAGTAATATTTAGTCACACAACGACTAAAGCAAACAGTGACCAAAAGTGTTAATAAGTGTGACTATATGCATCTTTTAGTCACATTTAAAAAATCAATATGTATCAAAACAATTCAAATATATATCAAAACAAATTCAAATACAATAAAATTGGAATGTATAACTAAACAAAATGTAAAATTGGACATCCTTTTATACACCAAGGAGTCCTAGTAGGTTACAATAGTTTCTTTATAAGTATCTATAATCTTTTCCATAAGCAAGTAGCAACTTCGAGCGGTCTTAATCTATGAGCAGTACCAACTTTAACTAGCAGTAGTAACTTTTGTACTAGCAGTAGTAAATACTTGGCCACATTTTCTTTGAAGTTCATGAGCTGCACTAAATCCATCTAAGCAATATTAACACAAACATGATCAGCAGTAATTCAAACAACATCATGAAGACTTTTAATCCAAAACAATGACCATACTAATAAAATTTGCAGTTAAACTTACAAGTTTTTCTCCCATTGATCTAATCTCATCATCTGGATATAAAAGCCTTGAAAATGTAGGCTACTGCATATCAACACATCAGGATGAGAGCAGGACTAGAACATGTCAAAGCTCACAACATAACAGAACTAGATGAGCCACTGGTTCAACTATCTGCACAAACATGATAGGAGAGTTAATACTAGTACCACGTTAGTACTGCTGGAGCAGAGTTACTACTGCTAGTATATATATATATAACAGAATGTATATAAATGAAGCAAATATATATATATATATATATATATATATATATATATATATATATATATATATATATATATATATATAATTGTAATGTCGTATATAATCAAATTCTCAACTATCATAAGTTAAAACCTGTTGACTCTTCGCCGCCTTAGCTTGCTTTTGCAAGGTTTCACTAGAGACCAAATGTTTTCGCTTCGTTGGTACTAATTTTAGTCCTGTATTTTGTTCACTAATATTTGGTATCATAGTTGGTGGTGTAACCTGTAGAACCGGTTTGTCGTGGCTTAAGCGTTTTCGTATGTCCGATAGTTTTAACAGGTTCCTATATGTATATATAAAACACGGTACATTAGTCATGTACATAAAACTAAAAAAATCAAAGGTGGATGTTTTATTACTTACCACTGTTTCCATTACTGGTACGTTTTCCAAAGTTTCAATGGCCATTGGAGTGGTCACCTGCAATATAAATTAAGAAATACAATGGTGTTATCATTAGAAAATGAAATTGTTAACAACATAAAAAGTGGCTTACATCTGAGTCTAATGCCAGTTTCTTTCTGCAAAAAAAATATGGGAAATGTAAGAAACTAAGGCACTAATAACGCTGCATAATATAACATCTTCCAACCATGAAACCGTAAAAATATACATGGGTTGGCTTTGGTGACTGAGATGGAGCATACCCACGCCTCGAAAATGATGTGTGCCAGAAAATCCATCTGAGGGAATTTTTAGCCAGGCATCCCATGTATCATCCTCACCCGTGAAAATAGCATGTAGCCCCTGCAAGAAACAAGTAACGTGATTAATGCTAACATAAAAGATGACAACATTAGATGTCCCAAATATAAGTTTAGCCTCAAAAACAAACATACAGATTGCATATCGAATCGGGCAACAAATAATATACAGTTGGTTGCAATTTTATGCAGTGCCAAACGTGGAACGAATAAATGTCAAACACATTACCAAGCAATCAAATCACTAACATTTGGTACAAATGAAACAGTTTGACAAAAAGCAACCATATTTGAGTTAATTTCCTATATAACAGATGTTATGTTAATCTTTTGATAGATAACTTACGCAACTGCGATAAGCAAACTCCAACTGTTCAGCAACATCCTCCCAGAGTGGAAACCAATCAAGACTCCCTTTACGAGCAAAAAAGTGGCCTCTTAGAACACGTCAATTGTCTCCATTCCAATAAACAGGAAAACTATTTCGTCTTAATAAGTCTACCTGCAACGATTACCACAACACGAATTTATAATCAAAAACATGTTTTAGGCTAGTTTAATCCACGTAAATCAATTTAAATCTTTTTATATTCGATTACACATTTAAGAAAATATAAATTAAATATGTGTTTGAGCATACCCATGAACAGAGTAGGATAGGTGAGATGAGGGTGATGGTGGCTCGACTGTGATGCTGGTGGTTATCTTGAACCAAACAACCGAAGCAAACAAAGTTTCCCATACAGTTCCCTTGTCTTGATGACGGTGATGGCATGGAGGAGCGATGGTTGGTGGAAGCACGGCGAGATAAGGCGGTGAAGTGTGGCGGTGGTGTGAGTCGGTTCTAGAGAGAAGGAGAAGAGATGAATAGAGAGAAGATAGATCTGACTAAGCTAGTAGTGTTAATGTTTTGATTTTGGGTGAAAAAGGGGCGCCATATGAGCGGAGCGGGAGATTGAAATTTTGGGGAAAATTTAGGGGCGGGATGTTGAGCGCTATACTAAAAATTTGGAGATTGAAAGCCTATCAAATGAGCTCGAAATGTTTAATGAGTTGAGCTCAACCTTATATAAGTTCGACTCGAGTTATTGTTGAGTTCTCGAACTTGTAAGTGATATAAAATATATGTTTTTTTTTTAATATGTAAGTGTACTAAGTGTAAATACTTATTTATGAATGTATCAAGCTTTTCGAGCTGAAGTCGAACCAAATTCAATTCTTAGGTTATATTTCAAATTTAATTTTTGTAATAAAACACATCTTTACAGATAAATCGAGCTTTTCGAGTCAAGCTCAATCCGAGTTCAAACTTTCTCGATCCCGGATAACATATGATCGGGAAGGTCCCTGGATACTTGCTTCTTAGTGTCTGTGACAAATGGTATACACCTACCAAGCCGGTGCAACCCATGCATGACCAGTGATAATGGCTAATTCACATGGGTCATGGGTCATGTGCAGTAATTAGGTTATCACTGGTCACATTCATTAATTAATGGGTATTTGACATCGATCTAGGGATGAACATTTTGACCCGAATCCCGGAACCGAACCGGAACTGTACCGAAACGGTACCGTTCCCGATATACGGTACGGTACCGGGACTACGAAATAAGGTGAAAAAAAATTGGGACCACTAATTCGGTACGGGACCGGTACCAAATCGGTAAATTCTCGAATAAAAACGGGAAAAACCCGATTTCCCGGTACCGGTATCCGAATCCTGTCCAGTACGGTACCGGTACCCCATTTCATGCTCGGGAAAAAAACGGTACCATTCTGGTACCGTGCTCATCCCTACATCGATCATATAGGTCATATGCATTGGGTGGATAGTTGCTTAGAGTGTCATGTTACGACACATCCATGACTGTTGACAATTGGTAATTAACATGCATGGGTCATGGGTCATGTGCATTGGGTTAGAGTGGCTTTTAGTGTAATGGAAACCATGCATTACCGGTGATAATGGCTAATTCACATGGGTCATGGGTCATGTGCATTAGGTTATCACTGGTCACATTCATTAATTAATGGGTATTTGACATCGATCATATGGGTCATATGCATTAGGTGAATAGTTGCTTAGAGTGTCATGTTACGACACATCCATGACTGTTGACAATTGGTAATTAACATGGGTCATGGGTCATGTGGATTGGGTTATAGTGGCTTTTAGTGTAATGGAAACCATGCATTAGCGGTGATAATGGCTAATTCACATGGGTCATGGGTCATGTGCATTAGGTTATCACTGGTCACATTCATTAATTAATGGGTATTTGACATCGATCATATGGGTCATATGCATTGGGTGGATAGTTGCTTAGAGTGTCATGTTACGACACATCCATGACTGTTGACAATTGGTAATTAACATGGGTAATGGGTCATATGTATTGGGTTGTAGTGGCTTATAGTGTCATGTTATCAACCAATACATTCATGGTGATCGACAATATAATGGGTAATTAACATGGGTCGTGGGTCATGTGCATTGGGTTGTAGTCGCTTATAGTGTAATGGAAACCATGCATGACCGGTGATAATGGCTAATTCACATGGGCCACTTTTTAAATACAAAATACACTAAAGGCCAGGTGTGC
Organism: Artemisia argyi; assembly: GCA_030686995.1. Lineage (NCBI taxonomy): Eukaryota > Viridiplantae > Streptophyta > Magnoliopsida > Asterales > Asteraceae > Artemisia > Artemisia argyi. The sequence goes on along the minus strand of CM060694.1, from coordinate 55,111,856 downwards.
TTGGTTCAAACTTGGGAAAGGGAAAGGGAAAATGTAAGCTAATGGTCGGGAAAGGGAAATGTAAAGAAGATCAATCCCCCCAATTTATTGGGTAATGATCCATTACCCACTATTGGGTAATGGGTTATTGCATTATGCTTTGCCAAGCATATTTTTTCGCTACCTTTCCCATTCTTCACCCCCTATAACCCCTACCAAGCATTAGGGGTGTTCAAAAAACCCGAGAAACTGACAAACCAAGCATTCGGTTTCGGTTTTTCCTTATAGATATCCGTGGTTAACCGAACCGAACCGTATATAATATAAATAAATTACCCGGCCCGCGATGGATAGTTAAAATCTTCCAACTAACCGAACCGAACCGAACCGCCCCGTGAACACCCCTAGCAAGAGTATCAAACACACTTCATTTACACTTCTACAGTAATATATATATATATATATATATATATATATATATATATATATATATATATATATATATATATATATATATATATACAAACTTATCAAACACACTTCACACATTTCCATAATCATCTCTTTATCTCTCACACTCACAGTTACAACTCCCTCGGATCTAGGTTTTGATCCCAAATCTCAAAAAACTGATAAGATCACAAATGAATATAATCCAAATACCCCCTTAGAGCTATTTATTCTTAGGCTTAGGTTGATTATCTGTTATAAGAATTGCGTTGCATTTGTGTTGATAGAATAAGGAAGAACATGCTGTGTTGTTTTTGTGATAATTAGAGCAAAAGGGATATTAAGGTTTGCTTGGATTAGCTTATTTTATCTTAGGATTAGGTTGACTATCTGTTATAAGAATTATGTTGCATTTGTATTGAGAGAATAAGGAAGAAAAGTGGCGGATGTGTGTGCGAATATTTAGGCTAAAACATCCAAGTATCAAAGATGGAAGAAGTATCAATGATGGGTGGACAGACACCACTTTCAAGTATGAACATAAACTTGTTCTGGTGTTGTCCATCCATTATTGATTCATCTTTGCTCTTTGTCAAAATACAGAAATAATTATCAAGTATAATTTGTATTGATAGAATAAGGAATAACATGTTGTGTTGTTTTTGTGAATAATTAGAGCAAAAGAGATATTAAGGTTTGCTTGGATTAGCTTATTTTATCTTAGGATTAGGTTGAAGTACAATAAACATATCAAGAACTTAAAGAGTTTTTTCATGTATTTAGTTACAATGAAAATATTTTCATTGATTTGTTGACATAAATTTAATATGATTTCATTGATTCATGATTAGCTCTCTAATGTCATAGGACCTACATAACTAATATGTATGTTCGTCACATTTAAGTGAGCAATATAAATGATAGTAAGAATTTGGTTGCTAAGAACTTAAAGCTCAATTATCAGGGCCCATCTATCTAACGATGTAGATGGGTTCCATCGCTTTGATTGGACCCCATTTTCTAACTATTTTTAATAGTTCTTTCAATAATCAAGATTAAACATCGTTAGAAAACGAGGTCCAATTAAAGCGATGGAACCTATCTACATCGTTAGATAGATAGGCCCTGATAATTGAGACGTCTTCAATGCGATAATGATATAGTGTGTATTGTTCATGACAGGCCACACTCCTTCATTATCGCATTCAAGATGAGTGATGTTACTTAGACTCTATTCTTTACTCAACATTTGTAGATTGTTTATATCACTTTGTTTGCTTTATATATATGTATGATGTATTTTTGATATAAGAATTATGTTGCATTTGTATTGAGAGAATAAGGAAAAAAAGTGGCGGATGTGTATGCGAATATTTAGGTTAAAACAGCCAAGTATCAAAGATGGAAGAAGTATCAGCGATGGATGAAAAGCCACCACTTTCAAGTATGAACATTTTGTTCTGGTGTTTCATCCATTACTGATTCATCTTTGCTCTTTGCCAAAATACAGAAACAATTATCAAGTATATGTTCAACTTGTCAAAATACAGAAACAATTATCAAGTATTAGTTCCAAGAACAAAGGTTGTTTCAAACACACCCTGAATTGCAACATTATCTTTTATTTCATTTACACTATATTTTTTAAAATTTTAATATATTTTTTATTTTTTTTGCAGCAAATCCATGGTCAGACTACTTTCCAAATGGATATTTGGATCAGGTCAATCATGAAATTTTGCAGATTTCTTCAGGTCAATCATGTTCCATTGTGACTAGTCTTTGTTGACGACTAATATGTATATAGTTCTGTCAATAGTTATATATAAGCATTGATCCCTGGAAAACGCTCGTCCCAATGGATCATGGTTGGCACGAAGATTTTGAAAAGGTTCAAGCCACATGTGGGAAACATCAATCCTTTCCTGCATTAAACATAGGTAGTTTGGTTTTCCCATATCCCCTTTTTATACTCGTTTCCATGTGTATCTCAAATCACAAATCCTAGTTTATCAAATCTCTAAACAAAAACCTGCAGGAAGTATTCATAAACAATGTCTGCAAACAACAAGAGATCAGCACAATGGGTTGAGGGAGAAGGTTCAAGCATGTCTGCTTCAAAAAATAAAGCGGCAAAAAGTGTAAAAAAATTTAAATTGGATGGAAATGCGTGGTACAATTGATGGGCTGCTGAAAGAAAGAAAGCAGGAAAAACACAATCTATCAAACAACATGCTGAGGATGAAAAGGATTACAAAGCAACAAAAAAACCATCTCTCAAACAACATCCCAAGGCGTACAAGACATTGGATGATGATGATTTGTCTGATGTGGAGTTTGATGGGTTGGATTACGAACATGCACATGTGGCATTTGACCCGGAGAAATCTCCAAAATTAGATTAGTAGATTTTTAGAATGTGTAACTTTTATTTCAAGTATTTTGTAATTTTTCATTTCAAGTTATACGGAAGAAATGTTTAATCTTAATTCTAGTACTTTTGTCATTGCTCAATTTTCTCATTACTTGTTGATATTAATATAATGATTCACCCTTTGCACTAAAAAAGATTCTGCTGCTAAGAAAATGTTACTGCAGCTGGTTTTGTACATTATTTTGTAATTTTTCATTTCAAGTTTTAATGGAAAATGTTTAATCTTAATTCCAGTACTTTTGTCATTACTCAATTTTCTCATTACTTGTTGATATTAATATAATGATTCACCCTTTGCACTAAAAAAAAAAAAAAAAAAAAAAAAAAAAAAAAAAAAAAAAAAATCTGCTGCTAAGAAAACGTTATTTAAGGTGGGTTTGTACTGCTAGAACTGACAGTGCAGGGGTGGATTGGTAACATTTACACTTAACGGTTTAAATCCCTAATCAAATCGATAATTCAGTTTCACGCACACATAATTTCTCTATAATCACAAACACTAACATCTTTTATCAATCATTTTCAAAATCCTCAAATCACAAAACCCTAATTCAAGATGGTGTTGCCAATTGAATCAAAACGCACATTTGTTGACAGACACAACATGGTCGCTTTTTTGAAGAAACCAGATGGTTCTGAAGGATTCACACAGATAATCGATTTCTTGAATGCTACCCCTATTAGGTATGCATTAACTGTTAATCCTCCTATACGCGTTTCTTTTATTAAGCAGTTTTGGGCTACTGCTAAGGTCATAACTTTTAATAGAGAAAAACAGATTAAGGCTAAGGTAGATGGCTAACATATACTCATAACTAAGACATCTATTAGGGAATCTCTTAACCTACCAGATAATGAAGTGATTGCGTGTCTTGAAAATGCCGCCATTTTCAAAGGTTTGAAAAAAATGGGGTATGAGAAGAAGAATGATAGATTAAAATTTTACAAAGGTCTCTTCTCATTTCAGTGGAAATTCTTAATTCATACTCTCTTGCATTGTTTGAGTCCTAAAACAACAGGTTGGAATGAGTTTGGTACCACCATGGCATCAGCAGTGATATGCCTTAGTAAAGGAAAACCTTTTAATTTTTCAAAAATGATTTTAGATGGTATGATCAAGACCTTGGATGATGATGGTAACTCTTTATTATATCCAAAGTTTTTGCAGCTTATTATTCCAAATCAATTGACTACTATTAAGACACATAAAGAAACTTTTTATGCCACCTCACTACAAAAGAAAGTATTTTCAAATCTGAAAAATAATGGCAAGGATTTTTCAGGAAGGGTTACACCACTTTTTCCATATATGGTGAACCTTCCACAAAAAAAGGGTGAGGATGTCATGGAAGGGGCTGCCACTTCTGCTGCTAGCTTAGAAGCAGAGCAGGCCAGTGGTAACATACATGAGACTGAGTATACAGCCGTTGATTCACCTCTCAGTGAAGGTAACACATCCCGAAGTGATGAGGGTAGATCTGAAACACATGAATTGATGCATACTGATGCACAAAATGTCAATTCCAATGATCCATCTCTCGGGCTAGGTAACACAAGCCGAAGTCATGAGGCTAGAATGAAACTTATACAGGATTTGAAGGACAATTGTACCCAGTTAGAAAAGGATGTTCTTGGCCTCCAAAAGCGCTCAACAAAACAAGGTGAAAAGATCAAAAAGTTGAAAAAGAGACTTCGATATTTGGAAAGTCAACAGAGCTCAAGAAAAACTCAGTTCAGACGTTTGAAGAAGGTGGGCACAGCACACAGGATGAGTTCTTCTAAGGCTGCTAGTTTGGAGGATCCTCCCAAACAGGGGAGGAATGAAAGCAGAGTCTCAGGGGAGGAAACGACAAATGCTGAAGGTGCTTGTGCTGATATGCATGTGGATATGGATATTGGGATTGATAGTGGTGATAATATGGATGATGACTATGTAGTTGCTGACAATGAGGGTAATGAGGCGGTTTTGGAAGATGTAAATAAACAGTAGGTAGTGGAATTTCCAGGTGAAAATATTGTACAAGCTTCAAAGATCATGGTGGAGACTAATACTAGTTTGGGAGAAACTGCTGCTACTAGTAATGTTGAACAACTGGCCAAGGTGGTACAAGATGTTTCTACTGCTGAAGTTTCTTCTGCTGAAGAGGTTGCAAAGAGAGTTGATGAAGCTAAAATAGCTAAATTTATGGATGAGAAAAGGAGATATAAAGTGTCTGAATTTGAAACAGAAGAGCAAGTAGCATTCAGTCTTCAAGAAAAGGAGAAAAAAAAGAGCTCATGCAGAAAAAATGCAAGCTTTTATTGATGAGGATGAAGTTCTACAGGCTAGAATTGCAGGACTTTACAAAGATAAGACTTTAACTGATGATAACAGAGTACAAAGACTTGCTGATTTGATAAATGAAAGAGGTGTAGAATTAGCTTTGAGTCAGCAAAGTAAGTCAATGAAGCAAGGTCAAAGTCAGAAGAGGAAAAGAAATACCACAAAGTCTCCGCTCATGAGTGTAATGAAAACATACTTAAAGAATCAAGGTTTTTATAAACCTCATCAACTCAGGGGAAAGTCATATGATGAAATTGCACATCTATACTACCACTGCAAGAGATATATTGAAGAAAAGTTTATCCCCATGGGTACAGAAGAAACAGCATCAAAGAAACAAAAGATCATTGAAGACAAGCATGCTGAGAAGAAGAATGATTCACAAAGAAATGAAGACAGCTCTTCTCTTGATCAGATGATGGTGATTGTTCCTGAAACATTATATGCTGGTCCTATTCAATCTAGACATCCAATCATAGACTGGGAGATTTACAAAGATAAATTTGGAAAGGCTTGGAAGATAATCAGGCTTGGTGGAGGATCAGAAGTGTGCAAAAGTTTTAAGGAATTGATAAGAAGAAGTGATAGAGAAGACTTAGATAGATTATGGGAGTTGGTTCAAAAAAAACTCAAAACAATCAAGAAGCCAGATGTGAAAGAGCAAGAGTTGTGGGTTGAGTTACACAGATTATATGAACCTGATCCAGCTGATATCTATTGGAACTTCCCAATTTATGATCTCTCAACTTCATGGAAGTTTTATGATAGCTGCCATGTACATCAGTTATCAACACAAGGTGGAGTTGATGTTTTTATGCTTGCAGAAAAAGAGTATCCTTTGAGTGCTAATTCACTTGCTGTGATGATATCTAAAACGATCATATGTGAAGAAATTACAGAAGTAGTTAAAGATCTCATTGAAAGAATTTGTGCTCAGTATGAGAGACAAATGAAAGAACGGAATAAAAGAAGATAAGGTGTTTGGAGGTAGCAGGGGTATAGCTTCTCTGTTTTCATTAAACAGAGAATTGTATCTTCTCTGTTGTTTGTACAAAAGTTACTAATGCTATTATTAAGTTACTACTGCTATTACAATAGTTGTTTGTGTAATTTAGCCTATTGTAATGGATTTAGACTCCAAAAAGTCAAGTTTTTCTATGGCAATGAAAAAATTTGCAGCTTTCACTAGTATATCTACTTGCAGGCAACATAATTAATAATATAACATTAAAATTGATTAAAAAAAACATAACATGACATGATAAAAACATAACATTAAAATTCAAAGGAACATAACATGGTTGATAAAAAAACATTAAAAGAAACTCTAAAGTCCCTTGACAAATGCGTGCTTGTTGAAAAGCTTGAGCTTCGCTTCGGCAATCTTCTTCTTCAATTCCAAAAGCTCGATAACGTCGGACTTTTGAAGCTTCTTAAAATACTCCAAGCACTTGAACATCTGCACCAAAGGACGCACAAGTTCCATTTCAGCCATGTACTTGTTCCTTTGAATAACAATATCAAGCAACTCTTGATATGCCTTAAACAGATTTTTCGCATACTTCACATCACGTTGTGTCTCCCTATCAAAATACACCGTCATTTGGTATGGTAACTCAGTTGAGTTAGCAGCCGCTTCAAGTTCCTGAAGAAGCACAAATTGAGACATTCTTACACCCTTTGATACAATTTATGTTTTACTGTTTTCGTTTACCGGATGAATGAGGAAGTTACTTGGGTTATAGCATATAAATAGGCAGGGTAATTACATGTGAAAATGTATTTTAGGCGTGTTTGGGTAATAATTGCTAAACGTTTGGGTTACCAACATACACATCCCAAAATTTCCTAGCAACATTAATTTATGCCTAGCAGCATTAAGTTATGCCAAGCAGCATTAACATAATTAAAGTAGATTACAACTACTTCATTTCGTTTAACTTGATGTTTTAACTTTATTTCGTTTGTAAATACAAGAATTTTAATTAGATTATAACTTTTACATTATAGTTTTAAATGATTGTTACAAACATTTAAAACTACAATATTAAAACAACAAATCTTTGTAAATTTTAAAAAAATAAAACAATCCTATCTAAATTCATTTTATAACTAACTAAATCTATTTTTAGGTAATGATTAACATAATTTAAGTAGACTACAACAACTTCATTTATGTTACAAGGATAAATGTGTACATGGTTAATGGTCACATATAATACCCTTATAACGTGGCCATAATCATGATTTAGATACACATTTGTGATATCGTGTGACTATTGTAAAGCCTATAGTCACATGATCGTGCTACAAATATATGTGACTATACACATTAGGATTTGGAAAGCAAACACACACTAAACTTTAGACACACATATTAACTTACGTGACCATATGTATCGAATTTTCGTTATGCTTAATCATGTTTGTATGGTTTAGTGTGACCATATATGACATTTGGTCACACTCTTCAAGTGTGTGACATATATTTGTCACTCTTAAATGCATATCGTGACTAACGTTTCAAACTGAATTTTTAGTTGTCACACATTTCAAATTCATATGTGGCTAACTATTCAGCAAAGAATAGCAGTCACATTTATATAATGTGTGACAAACTTGACTATATAATTTAGCCACATACGCAAGTACTTCATGTGACCATATATCTTTTTTAGTCACACTGTTCAATTGTGTGACATATATTTGTCACATATGTATATCTATAGTGTGACTAATGTTTTGAGCTGATTTGTATCAGTCACACGTCCCGAATTAAAAGTGACTAAAATGTCGAAAAATATTTACCAGTTACCCTCTAGTCACATATATACACCAATGTGTGACATATATTTTACGAAATGGTCACACAAGTCGGATCAAGTGTGGCTGTTTATTTAAGGCTGGTACATTTAGTCACGTAAATATGTTGTTGTGTGACCATTCGAAATACGCTATGTGTGACGAAAGGCCAAATCTTTACTAGTGGAATGGGTATTGAGTAGAGTCGAGACAGAAGAAGTATATGAGACTCGATATTGATGACACGTTGAATTAAGAGTGGAAATAGAGTCAAAATAGAATAAGAGAAGGAGATGTCGAGATTCAAATACGAGACTTGCATCGAGTAGGCTAGAAGTCAATCATGTTGGCACCATAAGGAGTTCATAGACGAGAAATAGAGAATAGAGGAGATGTAGAAAACGTTAAAAGTGTGCATCATCCATAGTGATTAATAGATGCAAGAGATCGATATAATGGTTGTGGTAAGACCATTATTTCCAAATAATTGCTTGAATCCAATAAAAGATAAGTATTTAGACAAAATGTCTAATATCAACAATTATCTAGCATAGCAATCAACACTTAATTTGCAGATAGCACATAAGCATATAGCAAGCATTCATATGATCACATAAGCACATGCCAATTTAACATATAGCAAGCAAGATAGTCAAGGTTGTAAGAAAGCGTACCTTGGCCGCTAGCTATCTTTAATGATACGTTACCGTGTGGATGCATTGTGAGAAATACAAGATTCCATTTTAGAAAATTCTTCTCATGTGTGACAAAAGAGTGGATGTAGATTCGTATCCACGAGTAGCTTCCCTTGTACACCTAAAGACATATCTTGCAATAAAACTTGGTACCCAGCTTCTCATGGGTCCGATATGGTTAGTCTGAGACATCCATTGCACTCATGAGCATATGGTGTGGATGTCGACAAAAGAAAATAATGTTCCTTTTTACACATTATCCCTAGTTCTAGACAATTTTCACTAGTAACAGTTTTCTTAGCATTCATTAGTGATAACCATGGTTTTCAAGTCAACTGATTCTCAATACAACTACAACTAGTCTTGTTTAAGAGGTTTTACAAATTTGATTTATTTAGACTTGCTTGTTGATGATTCTCCCGGATCATAACCTAGACCGATTCTATCTCCAAATTTCTTTTGACTATTTAGCATGTTTTTAAGAGACTTAGAGCTTATTTCAAATCTAGATAGTATGTTATCCATTTCATTAGGTTTATTAATGTCATCTTTGTAGTCTTGACACGTTACACATTCTAGATCAATTTCTATGCTACTATCAAGTATAGATATTTTATCTTCTAAGATAATTTCTTTCTCAAAATTACTTTCATATGACCTCAATGAATTATTTTTCGAAAAAGAGTTTCTACTTATGTTTCATAGATCATTTAGTTCATTTTCTAAGTTTGAAAAATCTAGAATAAATGGGTCATAACAAAGAAGTTCGTTTTTAGATTGTACCTCACTTGAAGTTTCCATCTTGTAACATATTTCACATTCAATATGTACATTGTCATCTTCATCCGCATTATTCTAAGATTCATTGATGAGATCACTTCCAAGGTAACTTGTGAGGTCTTTGTCGATGTCACTGCCTACATCAACATCAATTGAACTAGTAGCACATGTATCGATCTTAACAAGATGTCTTTCTAATGACTTGTCTTCACTAGTAAAAAATATTTCAAGACTAATATCATCATCTTTGGCTTGACAATTCCTTTGATGAAAGTTTAAGAGATTTTTCCACATGTCATTTGCCGTTTGACAAATGAATATTCTTTCATATTCAACTCTCAGCAATGTTTTATAAATCATTATTTTTGCTTCCAAATTTTTACAAAACTTTTCTTTGAAAAATTTGTTTGGCTTTCAAAATTCGTTTCCATTGGTTGAAAATCACCAATTGAAATGACATGCCAAAGATCATGATCTATTGATTTCACATAACTTTCAAATCTATTTTTCCATTCAATAATGTTATTATTATCAAAAAAATGGTGGTTCATTTGAAAAGCTCCCTTCTAAATTTCTTTCAGTGAGTGATGAGGCACTGACACCAATTGTAGAAACTAGAAGGGGGGGGGGGGGTTTGAATAGTTTCACCGTTTATTATTGCTTGTTAAAATCGCTTTTCACTTTGTTTGGTCCGTTTATGTTTTTATTGCAAAATTGCTAGATTTGCTAGTTATGTGACATCAAGTTAACTAGATGCATAAACATAAATAGTGTAAAGGAAATAGTAAAGGAAAGAACACAATCAAGGAAGACGTCAAGATTTATAGTGGTTCGGCACGAAGCTCACTCTTCGTCCTACTCCACTCCCTAAGTACCACACTTGAGAGTTTTCAATCACTATGTCAACACACTCCTTCAGGCAGAGCAATCCGTACACAAGCTTACACCAAGTTTAACGACACTAAGTGGAATGTCGAGTTCTAATCCTAGCTAGAACCAATCTACACCAAAGCCAATGTGGCTACCCGAACAAGCACTCTTGTCCCTCTTGGATCGACACACAATCCAAGTCTTCACACGAACGAGCACTCCCGTTCACTTGAACCTTCACCGGATTCAAGCCTTCACACATGGACTTCACTAAGTCCTAATCTTCACACTAGAACTCCACTAAGTTCTAGCCTTCACACCACAACACACAACTATCACAAGATCTAATCTAGATACAACACTTCTTGGACTATCACCTTGGTCCAAGTTCACCATAACCTATCTAATCACGACTCACACATAAGTCGGATACACAATATTACAACATATACAAATGAGAGAAGGAGGAAGGATAGAATCGTAACACTTGTTACATTTGTGTGTGGACTCAATAACACATCGATTCTTGATTTTATCGAGTGTTCTTCTCTTGCACTTTGATGTAGAGGATTGAAGAATCACTTATAAACACATACTGGCATGTTATAGTGATCAAAGGAAGAGCAGAATGTTTTTGTGCTAAGAGGCTTAGTTTTCTGAAAAGGAACAATTCTATATTTATAGTCGCTAGGAGAGGAGTGGGCGGTCCCTTAAACATGTGATGGTCCTTTATCACTAAGGGGCCATCAGTCATTTAAGGGACCGTCCCGACAGACGCTTCTCTTTTTTTCGCGACGTGGTGAAAATTTATCTAGTGAAAACTTTACTATTTTAGGCGGGAAATATGACTGTTACAACATTCGAATTTGAATTTATTTTCTTAATAAAACATTTCTTTTAAAAACACAAAAATACCTTTGTGAAAATGTTTTGTCATACATAAAAATGTAAGGTTTTGTGAAAATAAATTCTTTGATCACTCTACTAGTGTCGGTATAGAGTTTGTTCATACCTGAAGTGATGTTGTAGAAGATACGTTGACTAAATGAGTTATCGTGATCAAAAACTTATTAACCATAAGTTTACGTACCGTGTTTTTATATTTTGTGATTATCAAAAAATGTAGAGACCGAATAATGCAAACAACGTTTTTGAAATTATTTGTATTAACATAATTGATCTCCAAATGTGAGATCATGTTCAAGACTTTTAAAAGAAGATAGGGTGCCCGTTGAGCTGTCAGGTTCTGCCAGGTGAGTCTGATCATATCCACAAAACTGTGTTTTCCTTACCCTTACACCTAACGTTACAACCCTTTAAAAGCCATCTTTGATAGTTTATCCTAGGTGCTTACGCCAAAGCGGTGAAGGTTTAACCCTTTATCAAGCATATGGTAATCTATGTGCTATGACAGGTAGAGAGTGTATATTTTCCCATTTCCATACATGTTATACAACTTATACACACGGGAGATGTGAGACTCCAAACACTTTATGTGAGGTGTTAGTATATAATTTATGTGCTTGTTATGACTATAGTTGAATGAATATGTGTTGTAATTACTTTTATACCAATGCTAAATGCCCCATAACTTGTAAATTGGTTAGGATGAAAGCACATTTGCTTGAGGACAAGAAAATCCCAAGTGTAGGTATATTTGATAAGTATTTAAAACGTGCATTTTTAGGGGGTCATTTAGTCTCTAAACTCGTATATATATGATCAATTATTACCCTAAATCATTTTTTTCAGCATTTTAGGTACTTTGGGAGCAAATGTCGGAAAGGAGCAAGTTTTAGGCTTATTTGGACAAGAAAATGAAAAAAAACGACCAAGTTACGAAAACGTCTGGAAAAGGAGGCCTGACGGCGTCACAATCCCAACATGACGTTGTCACTTGAATTTCGACAGAATGATTCAGTGACAATTTTTCAAGTGACAGTTCAGAAATATGTGACGGCCTAGAGCTGACGGCGTCAATACCAGATAAAGTGGTTGAAGGCGTCACATATTACAAGGTGACGACATCACAACGGAGACACAGCTAACGACGAAACCTAATAACGACGAGCAGACGGCGTCACAACCATAAAGTGACGCCGTCACAACTGTACAACTATATATATATTTCATATGTTTTCTATTATTCGTGTAACATCTTGGAGAGGTAATTTGGTGAGCGAATATCAGAGCTTTTGTAAGGGTTTTTCAGCCCTCAAACACCATGTTTTATTGAAGTTAAGTAATTCCTCTTCAATCATTCAATATGTCTATGTGTTGTTTGATTATATGTGTTTCTTTTCTTCACTTTAACATGCTCCGCTAAATTAATTAGTGTTTGCTAAGAATTTAGTGAAACCTAGTTGTTGATTATTGATTGTTGTCTCTTGTTTAATTAGTGTTTCGCTTTCTTCACTAGAGTGCACTAGTTGTTTTCATTCGTTGTATTTATTGCGTGAATTGCGGATTGTTGATATTAGGAAGTCTTAAATAGATGGCATAATTGCTGATTAGTGACACTAAGATTTCTTAAAGGAGACCTAAACATTTATAGAGTTAGGAATTTTGGCACCATCCTAGAACTAATATTAAGGAATACAATGCTCTATTTAAAACAAGGACGTGACAATTCGATTAATCAATAGTAATGAAACGAAAAGCAATTGAAGAAATCAAACAATCACAAGTAAACATAATTGAATAATTGATTAAATAACTTATCTTCTCAAGACATTGAAGTACTTGGGGCTAAAGGGCTTGGAAAAAAACTAAAAAAATTGCTAGGGTTCGGACCTCCAGTGTTATACCAAATTTGCATACTTTACAATGAAAACAATGCGGGAATATATACAGATTTACAATTGTGACGACGTCACTTGTTAAGTGTTACGCCATCAGCTCACTGCCAGTTAGGGTTGTGACGCCGTCACGAAGCCTTCTCGTGACGGCTTTTCCCGATGTTGTCATTTTCTTTGTTTTCACGTCTAATCGAGCTCAAAATGCTTTCTTTTTCAGCATTTGCTTCTCAAGTACCTAAAACTCAAATAAAAACGATATAGGGTAATAAATGATCAAATATATACGAATTTAAAAGCTAAATGACCCCTTAAAAACGTATGAAATTACACCTCTTCAAATTCCAACACAAATGAAAAGCTAGTTTGATAGATCCAAGTGTGCCTCGGATTTCAATTGGCGATTCATACTTCATCAATCGGTAGAAAATCCAAATGAAAAACATTACTATTTTGAAAGAATTAACAACAATAAAACTAAAATAACAATGAATTATTTGATAGAAGCTATGATAGATGACTGAATCAAACACATAAAGACGGCATCAATCATATGATTTCAATTCAAAAATCAAAACTTATTTTTGGAGATGATTGTTTGAATATGTCAACATTAATTGCTTCGTCATTATCATATAAATGAAATTGAATGCCATAACTATTCCAGCGCATATTATTTTTGGATGTGTTTTTGAATGGGATCAAATGAATTATACAACTGTAATGGATATTTTTTCAAGAAACTTTGGTAGTGTATATCGAAAATATGGTTGGATGCTATAGTGTTGTGCATTCCAAAGTAATGGACTAATCACATTTTAGACACGTCATAGCATTGATTGCAATAGGTGCTTTAAGGACTTGTTCAAAACTCTCGTTTATTATATTAGATAAAAGTGTTGTTGACATTGTATGGGTTACATGCTGATCTTAAAGAGTGAAATGTTTATGCACTAATGGAGTATGTCTTTATTTTCACTATTTGAGATATTTTGTCAAATTTATTTACGAGTTATTGTGGAATGAGAATTGATCGGCAATTTTTAATTTTTATTTGCACATTCAAATGTTCAGCGTAATAAAGCAGCATATAATAAATGTATAATTGTTAATTGCGCATATATATTAGGCTACGAGCAGTGGACCGGTTTTAATCGGTTGAGGTTGCATGACAACCGATTGTCAAATCGGTTGAGCCCATTGTGGGCATTTGGTCGAAATGTCGGTTGAAGGCAAAAGAAACCACAATCGGTTCTCCACACAACCGATTTTAACATCACACAAAATCCAACTTTTGAATTTAAAATGGGACCAAAGTTACCGTTTGTATTAAAAAAAATTAAAAAAACTTTACTACTTTTGATCCTATAAATACTAACATCAAACACAATTCCACTAGTATTTCAAATACAAAAATATTGCTTGCAAACTCCCTCATACCGTTGACTAACTTAAAACTTATGTCCAAAACAAGCCAACAAAGACGACAAGGAACGCAAATAGGCTATTGTCGAAATGATTATAAAGTTTGAGCTCGCAAAAGTACTCAAAAGACGTTTGAGAGAACAATACGTTGAGTGCAAAGACATATCGGAAGAACGCAAAGTTGTGATCGATCAGTTTCTGTACGATTAATATCGTAAAGACGTTGCCGTTACTGAGACTTTGGGGTCTTGTGTGAATCAGATACAAGCCCAAATCTCCAACAAGATACGTTGGAGTTTTGAGAAAAATGTGAAAGCTGCTGATGCACCAAGAGTGCAAGGTGCATCAACTTCATCTGCTGCCCCTGTTGTTGTTGAGCAACAACAACAACCTCATCTGGATCACTTTCAGCTAAGTTTTGAGGAAAACATGGCAATTGATGATAGTGGCTGGAACTCTGACAAGGAGCGGAAGCTGAGCAGGTTGGAAGCTCAGTTAGAAGCAGAGCAGTTTGCGAGCTTTGATCCTTACGACGACGGTTACAACTCCAACAACTCTCAAACCTGAGATTACCCGGATTACAATTAAAGTTTAAGTTTATGTTTATTTGATGTTTATGTTGTTTTGAATCGATGTACTATTTTAATTATTAATGAAATTAATGTTTTAATTATTAATAAAATTAAGTTTGTTGTTTAAAATGTTAAGAAAAAAAAGTTTGGTCATCACTATAGCACTTGAGTCATGTCTGATCGTCGGAGAAAGAAAGCTGATTTAACAGCCGAAAAGTAGCGTGTCTAAATGAAAACTGAAAATACGCAAATCAACCTTTTGTGGAATGGAAGTAACAGACAATATATACAAACATAAGACATTACCATCATACACTTTTGGATGTTTAATAATTAATATCATCTACAGAAGGACAACATATCAATTTTAAAGGCTAAAAGTTTTTCGTTTTGACCTTTTTAACTTTTTCACTGGAATTTCTCGAACTTTCAATTATAGAGCAAAATGTTGATATTCGAATGCATTAATCAAGCTTACACGTCTTGCTTCAAAATGCGGGTATTTATGGAAAAGGGATATGTTGACCGGACGGGGGTCTAGTCCCGTAGGTCTGCAAACCCTCCCTAGCGGTGGGGCCCACATAGTACAATTGTCTTTTTTTTTCTTTTTTTTTTTTTTTTCTTTTTGTCCACTTACTTTTTGTCCAATTTATCAGTCCTCTTTCTTTTTCCACAACTTACTTAAGTCCTTTTTTTTTTCTCCACAAGTCCTCTTTTTTTTTTCAAGTCCAAACTAATCAAAAAGTGCACAACCTAACCAAGACCAAAACTGCAAACACAAACAAACACAAAAGTGCACAACTACAAACACAAACAAACTAACACAAACACAAACTAACACAAACTGCAGGCTCGGATAATGGTTCTCGTCATCGCCCAAGACCTTTTTTTTTTGTCCAAAATGATTCAAGTCCAAACTAACACAAAAGTGCACAACCACAACAAAGTCCAAACTGCAAACACAAACAAACACCACACAAACACAAACTAACACAACTGTAGATTCGTCATCGCCTTATAGGCTCAGATTTTTAGAAGGCTCGGATGTGAAGGTTGCGAAAGTGATAAAAATATCACTCCGTCATACCATTCGGTTTTAAAAATCATTCGTCATCGCCTTTGGTTTTAAAAACCACAATACCACTAGAACAGGAATGTCACAAGGTCTGCAGATTCCACAATATCACAAGCTCAACAGTAAGGATTCCACAAACTGCAAAGCTCAACAGCTCAAAAGTATCACCAGAAAGCAGGGGAGGGTGTGCTCAAAACTAACCCACAACAAGGCTGTCAAAAACAGGCATGTCACAAGCCCAAACAGTAAGGATTCCACAAACTGCAAAGCTCAACAGTAAGATTCCACAAATTGCAGCTTTGGTGGATTATAAACAAAGCTCAATCAACCAACCAGTATACCACATAACCACCAACCAAAGAAACACAACCATTACAGCAAATACAACCATTACAGCAAACACTATACCACAACAAACACAACAATTACAGCAAACACTATACCACAACAAACACAACCATTACAGCAAACACTATACCACATAACCACCAACCACATAACCAATTCTGAGCTACACAAGTCTCACAAAAGAAGCAGAGTATCACAAGGTAACCATATTGGAGCAGAGTATCACAAAAGAAGCAGAGTATCACAAAAATTGTACCTTGAAGGTACACCATCCCATTTAGGGAGGGTTTGGTTAAAAAATAGGGGAGGGTCCGGTCAACATTGCCGAAATGTCTAGTTCACCATTCTACACACAAGAGGTACTAATAAGCTTTACGCCTTTTCAATATTACATAAAGATATCAATTGGCTCAGATTATAAGCAGTTTGACATAATAGATATGGCTGCAACTTCAAATGTTGCAAAGTTTTTATTGCCGTCCATTTGGAAATGCCACGCCAAAATCATTTTTTTTAAATCATCATTGTCGTATATCGGTTTTTTTTTTATAAAAAACCCAAGTTTCAAATATCCTTTTAAAACAACAAACTGCTTATAAAGTTTCATCACAAACTGCTTAAGCAGTTTCATTATGCTTATAGCTAGAGCCTGTGGACTGGGGGTAGGCCAGAGCAGGTATTCATACCACTCAAAAGGTGGCAGATCAAGGTGTTAACCTACCCACAGCCACAGAATCACATAAGAACCAGCACCACAGAACCAGTACTATTATCACCACAGTTGTCTCACACACAAATCACATGAGAACCATCACTATATGATAAAGGCCAATGTTGACCGGACCCTCCCCTACTTTTTACCCAACTAAGCACCACAGAACCAGCCACAGAACAAGGTGTTAACCTACACAAACCACATAAGAACAGACAATTAACCATCACAGAACCACCACCACAGAACCCAATTATTTTGAAACCCTAATTTTTTAATAACAATTAAGCACCACAGAACCACCACCAAATCCCCCAATTAACCATCACAGAACCCCAGAACAACCACCACAGAAAAGTTAACTTCTATATCTTTCAATTAACAACTTTTTATTAACTAAATCAACACAGATTGAAAAAACCCCCAATTATTTTGAAACCCTAATTTTTAATAACAATTAACATCTATAAAATAACAATTAAGCACCACAGAACCACCACCACAAAAACCCCTCACCCACAGAACCAGCCACAACGAAACATATTAATTTTAAAAAATTAGGGTTTTTAAAAAAAATTGTAGATTTGATAAATTAACTTCTATATCTTTCAATTAACAACTTTGTATTAACTAAATCAATACAGATTGAAAATACCCCCAAAAATTTTGAAACCCTAATTTTTTTAATAACAATTAACATCTATAAAATAACAATTAAACACCACATAACCACAGAACCACCACCACAGAAACCCCCCACCCACAGAACCAGCCACAACGAAACAAATTAATTTTAAAAAATTAGGGTTTTTAAAAAAAATCGTAGATCTGATAAATTAACTTCTATATCTTTCAATTAACAACTTTTTATTAACTAAATCAATACAGATTGAAAAAAACCCCAAAAATTTAGAAACCCTAATTTTTTAATAACAATTAACATCTATAATATAACAATTAAACACCACATAACCACAGAACCACCACCACAGAAACCCCCCACCCACAGAACCAGCCACCACGAAACAAATTAATTTTAAAAAATTAGGGTTTTTTAAAAAAAATTGTAGATCTGATAAATTAACTTCTATATCAAAGAATTAAGAGTTATATTACCGCAGATCACCCAACACAGATCACCAACAGGGTTATACTTTTTTGTTTATAAAATAAAGTATTGTAAAAAAAAATATTGTTTATAAAAAAAGTATTGTTTATAAAAAAAGTATTATAAAAAAATATATTGTTTATAAAAAAATGTATTGTTTATAAAAAAAATATTGTGAATTCGTAATGTTTTTTCAGGGGTTCGGTTCTCACGAGCAATTAACGGATTGGGTGCAAAACATAGCTCGGGGACTCGGTTTTGTGATTGTTAAAAGAAGAACTAAATCAGAATACGGTATTTTGAATGAAATCAATTATAGGTGTACAAAGGGTGGGATTTATTCACCCGAAGGAACTGGAAAACGGAATACAAGTACCTCTAAAACCGAATGCCCATTCAAATTGGTGGCGAAATATCTTAAAAGAAGATCATGTTGGATTTTGAAAGTGAAGGATGATAGTCATAACCATCCTATGTTAGAGTCGCTGCATGGTGTGCCATATGCAATGCGCTTAAATGATGATGAGTTCGAGTTGGTTAAAGAATTGACAGAGTATACCGTACAACCACGTAAAATACTCTCGACAATACAGGGTCGTAATCCGGATAACATGTCTAGCGTTAGAACTATATACAACGCACAAGTTAAGATCCGGAAAGCCAAAATGGGTAATCTAACTCCAATTCAAGTCCTTTACTCACACCTGCAGCAATCAGGGTACACATATTACGATAGGGTAAGTGCTAATAATGAGCTTGAGGAACTATTTTTTGTTCACCCTACGTCGTACGCTTTATGGTGTACGTTCCCTGAAATCATGCTAATAGACTCCACGTACAATACCACACTGTTTAAATTGCCATTTTTGGAAATTGTCAGAGTAACATCAACAAATAAAACATATTCGATGGCGTTTAGTTTTTTAAACAGTGAAAAAGGGCCTAATTTTGAATGGGTATTGCAACGTGTAAAGCTGGTGATAGAGGAAAGGTACTATCCACGTGTTATCGTCACCGACAGGGATTTAGCCTTGCTTGGGGCATGCAGAGCAGAATTCCCTGGTGTTCACAAAGTACTATGTCGATGGCATATTTCCCAAAATATACTTATTAATTGCAGAGGTAAATGTGAGTCGAGTGATGAGTACGAGTCCGTCAAACACACATGGGATTGGATGGTTAAAGCTCAATCACGCGCCTTATTCGAGCAACATTATCGAAGACTACAACAAAAATTGGTCAACAAACCGGGTACTTAATTATTAATTTAGTGTTTTTATTATTTAACAAATATGCACCCGATTGACCTTGTATTAATTCATCGTTTTTTCAGATATTGCTCGGTATCTGGATAACTGGCTCCGAGAGTACGGGCACATGTTTGTCTCGTGTGTTACCGATGAATATCGAAGCTACGGCCAGTCAACAACGTGTAGAGTTGAGGCTCAGCATGCATTGTTGAAATTATATTTGGGCACAGCACAATCCAACTTAAACACGTTGTTGATTTCGATTGATAAGATTCTTATTTCTCAAAAGAGCGCGATACAAGAGACTTTTAACAGGAGCAAAAATGAGAAAATGAATAAATGTGATATACCAATATTTTCAGAGTTGTGGTATAACATTTCCAAACATGCTATTACACTCATGCACAAAGAACTCCTTCAAACGAAGTTCGCCGCAGAAGATTGTAACCATCAGTTGCGATCAATTTATGGATTGCCGTGCTTTTGTCAAATGATGGGGTATCGAATTCATGGTAAGTATATTAAAGTAAATATTAATGAATGCTTTCACGAAATGAATAATCTTCATATGTCGTAGATATTGTTGTTTTTAAATAATATGTTAACGTTGACGTTTAATTTTATAATAATAGTTGTTGTTTTTAAATAATTTAAGTTTAGGTGTAAACACTGATCTTGTAGTAGTTTATAAATGCAAATGAGTCAACGTCATCTTTTTTTATAACGTAATTTAGGCAACTATTAATTAAGTATACACAACACAAAAACATTACAAACATTAGTTTATAAATGCAAATGAGTTAATGTTATCTTTTTTTATAACGCTATATTTTTTTATAACGTAATATAGGCAATATACACAACAAATAATATTATAATACAATACCTAAACACTTAAAAAAAAATAAACACACAAAAAGTACACTTTTTGTACCTTTGAAGGTACACCCTCCCCAAATAGGGAGGGTTAGTTTAAAAAATAGGGGAGTGTCCGGTCAACAAGGGCCATGGAAAAACACCAAACCGGCACAACTATGCTATACGTTTGGCTACACTACTACAGTAAGTCCATAAGAGCACGCGGTAAGGTGGTGGTGTGTTAAGTCTTAACACACTGCCACCTCAGCGCCACGTCAGCTTTTCCCTTTTAACCTTAACTCTTGACTTTCCACCCCGGTAAGGTAACTCACCTATAACTCACCTTAACTCACCTCCACCCCAAATATTTTCAATTTCAACCCCAAATTTTAACAAACACTTCATTTATTTAAAACATAACATTAATTAAAACACAACATTACATTACATTACGAAATTAAAAAAAAAAATAACGATACTAAAAAAAACGAAATCAATAAAACACTACATCACATAATTATTCATAATTGACGCGGAGGCAACCCAAGTTTCATGGCGATTCGATCCTTTTCTGCATTAACGAATGCCGCCCAATGTGGATCTTTGCCGGTGGTGTCGAGCATCAAAAATTCTAGCTCTTTCATCCTTTGTTGTGAGGCTTGATTTTCGGATGTCGCCTGATACGCCTTACTCGCCTCTTCACGTTTCGACCTTAACTCGGCGCGCAACATATCCGCAAAAGCTAACGAAGAAATGGACCCACTGGTACTAGCCGTGGCTCCGGTGCTTGTCGTGGCCTCGGATTTTTGTTTCTTGGCGGCCCTTTTTTTGCCAATGGGCCGTGGTTCTTCGTCATGACTAAACAAAGACTCGTTTGTTTGGCTTGGGACGTCGCCGATTAAATCAATCGCTTCCGGTGCGTCCCATTTTCGATGTTTGCGCAACACCGTCCAAGCGTCTTCATTGGCGAACAACGGGTTTTCTTGACGATAGAGTTGGTGAGCACGTGTTATGACATCCACCTCATTTTCCCCACATCGGTGGTGCCGAACCGTCGTTTGGATTTGATGAAGAACCCGCGTATAGGTGATTCCACCCACCACCGAGAAGATTCGTAAACGAGTTGTTGTTGCCACCCGACATTCTTTTTTTTTTTTTTTGCTAATAGAAGAGTATTGTAGATGAAAATAGTTGTGAAAGTGTGAAAAAATATTGTGGGTGTGAAGGGGTATTTATAGTTGTAATAAAATGGGTTTGAATTTTTTTTTTTTTTTTTTTACACTACTAGCCGTTTACAAACGGTCAAATAATATAGGGGGTGGAAATGAAAGTTTTTTTTTTTTTTTTTTTTTTTTTTTTTTTTTTTTTTTTTTTTTTTTAACTAGCCATTGGGCTTGATTGTAATTTTTTATTTTTTTTTATTTTTTATTTTTTTTACATGTTAACGTGCGTTAACCGCTTGCCCAAGCGAGTTAACACACCTCTTGACTTTCAGTGGTGGTAAGGTAACACAGTGTGTTAAGTTGGTGAGTTAAGGCTTAACACACCAAAGTGTGTTACCTTACCGAAGGCTCTAAGAGACACAATCGCTATAATCATAAGAGACATGTTTAACAAATTCATAATCCATACAACCACATATATTAAGTTACACCGTTAGTCCTGGTTGTTTAGCCAGATTTCATGTTATGTCCCCACTACAGACCTCCCAAACGTTTTACTTTTTGCTCGCCGTTGGTCCAAAGAACTAAAGACCATTATTTGAGCTCGTTATCTCTAACAATGTGATTTGCACACGAGGGCCTTACCACTTATGTCCTTCTTCCTTCTTCATCTTCTACCTTTATTTTTTTCTTAACTTTTGACTTTTTCTTTTATTTCAAACACAATATTAAAAACAAATAGATGTTATAACTCATCATAGCAGTAAACTTTATCAAATCAAATCAACGTCCTATATAAAAAATATTGTTCAAAACGAAATAACAAAAATACCAACTTTTTTAAACAATACCAAACACCATAACTTATTTCAGTTATAAATCACAAACAACAAAATTTGTGTCCATCTGTCGGCAGAAAACCCACAAGTCTTGTGACCCATAACAAGCACTCACTCGATACCGACAACAAGCAGTCACTTGAGACCCATTTTCATCAAAGAATGCATGTACTCGACTAAGATTTATGTGAAACAGATCGGTGATAGAGTGATGTTTGTGGTTCGTGATTTCAAAGAAGAAAGAAGTGTAATTGGTTCTTGATTGTGGAAAGAAATATTGTGGTAAATTTGGTATTTGGTATCTTCTGACTTCCGTCTTAAAATAATTGTCGACTGTAAAAAAACACACTATTTAAGAAAACATAATCATTAATTAATTTTACTCTTAATTAATTAATTTTAAACTTAATTAATGTTTGCAATAATAGTCTCAAGTGAGAGTAATATGGTAAACTCGAAAAAATTCTCTATTTATTTTTGGAAGTGGAAAATGAAAATGTAGACAATAAATATGAGACGTATGGAGTATTTTGGTGTTTTTGGTGATATGATTCGATTGAACAAAGCAAGCAATTAAGAAACACATATGGTTGAAAATGTGTTGGTGAATATTTAGAAAGAAAGTTATTTATGTTGAGTCACTGGTATCATAATTTTTAGAACTGTGATTTGGAGAGTTCTGTAGCAAATGTATTGCAAGATGTAGCTTTTGAAGAAATTACGGTCTCGTTATGTTGCGTATAAAGAGAAGCAAAAGAGAAAGATTTCAATAAGTTTATTTGGTTATAGAGTTAAGAAAGAAAGAAAAAAAATTGAGATTCGTAAGGCTATGTCCACATTTAATTTGTGTTTTTATGGTGAATCGTAAGAGAGTTAGATGTTGAATATTGTGTGAAATAAAATAAAAGTGGTGTTGTGCGCAGATTGCAGATAAAAAAGAAAAAAAAAATGAAATGACTAATTATCCTTGTGTGTGTAGCATGTGACTGGAGATAAGTTAGAATTGTAGGCTGGTAGCACGTAAAAGTCCAAACATTGAGAAGGTCTGCAATAACTTATCTGTAATAGGGGACTAAACACGAAATCCAGCTAAACCGTATGTACTAACGGTGTAATTTACTCTACAATATATTAAAATTGTTTGTTATTTTCAGGTTTAGAAAAGGAGAAAAAGAAAATTACTAATTTACATGAGTGTAAAGTGTAAAAAACGACACGTTTGATGGAGGGAACACAAGTATAGTGACCTTGCTGATAACGATTGTCGGCACACCCATATGTTGACAGGTGTCGAGTCTTTATTCGTTGGACGAAAACTTCACTTTCTTAGAGTCAGTTTACCTCTTTTCGCAACAGATCTCAATTTGATTTCCTGGTCCCATAACTAACACCAATTTATTTAAAAAAGCAACTCTCTTGTTTCAAAATTTATTAACATCACGTGGTTGATAATTCACTGCCTTAAAAATATCCTAGTTTATTTTTTAGTTCCTATTTTGGTTGTCAGAATAATTATGCTAACTTTGTTTTTAGTTTTTATGTTGGTTCGTATTAAATAAGTTTGTCTAACAAGTACCCATACACTAATTAAATGCTGTTAAATAAACTCAAACTTTAGTACGCATAAGTCACTAATTAAGAGGATGTTTGATAAAAAAATACATATATATGATTTAGTGTTTAATGAATCACAGCTGCAGAATGATTCCAAGATACAGAGTGAAACTGATTCTGTATGAAAATTATTGTTTGATAATTATTCTAAAAGAGCAATTTGAGTTGCCTTAAATTACCAATTTAACCTTCTGTCTAGATTTGTACTAAGCAAAATATATAGTTTGATGAAAAAAAAAATAATAATAATAAAAATGATTGACTCGAATAGAAATATATTATAAAGAAAATAATGTTAGAGTAAGCAATAAAATGTAAATACTTTGAATGAGCAATTTGAGTTGCCTTAAATTACCAATTTAAACTCCTGTCTAGATTTGTACAAAGCAAAATATATAGTTTGATGAAAAAAAATACTAATAAAAATAATAAAAATGGTTGACTCGAATAGGAATATATTATAAAGAAAATAATGTTAGAGTAAGCAATAAAATGTAAATACTCTTATCAAAAGATCATAAAATAATATTAATTACGAACTAATTTTAAAAAGACCCAATTATCATTTAAAAAATAACTCATCAATTAGTATGAAATTATGAGAACTAGTTTACTCTTAAATAAATGATCAAATGCATATATAAAAGTTGACTGTTGGACACATTCGAAGATGGCATATGTAATTTTGTGGTGCGTAATCATTTTGCATGTCTTTAATGCTGACCAATTCAGCCTTTAATGGAATGATTAAGAGAAGAAAAAAAGTTTATCAAACAATCAATCTCATTTAATGATTCATGATAAGGCCCATTAAGAGGCTATCAAACACCCCCTAAGTGTCTTACTACTGCTAGTGTAGTAGTTACTACTGCTAGAGTTATATTACTGCTGCTGAAAAATTACTACTGCTAGCTTATTGTTTCTATTGCTTAAGTGATAATGTTGTATAGTCGGTTAGATAAGTTTAGAAAAGTTTCTAAAAGATTTATCTTGTATAGGTAGTCATTGTAAACCGACTAGGACTCCTTAGACTATAAAAGGAGGTCCTAAGGTTAGAGATAAAGTACGTATAATTATAAAGTCTATCACTTCAAGGTTGTAAACCCTAATACTTAAGAGTATTCGTATACAAATATATTGAAGTGTTTTATGAGTAACAATTATTTTCATTCATTGTTCTTCTTAAGATTAAATACAATATTCCGCATTGTGTTTAATAAGTGTTTCAATCCAGTTTTTATACAATAGTTGTTTTAGATTTATCTAAGATAATTAATTCTTTACAAGCTAGAGAATTCGATCAAGTGTTTAACTGGGATCAACAATTTTCCAAGGGAGAAATCTCACAATAACATCAATAATTTTAGCAAATCACATTTGATTTCATGTTCTTCATTAGCATGCAAAACATTGAATCTTTTGTACTTTTCGAAATTATCGGCTAAGCACCTTTGGTGCTAGCCTAGTTATGATTCCTTTAATGTTATGATTATGTTTTCACGCTTTTATTATTGCTTCTAGTGTATGCATGCTTAGTTTATTCGTAGATCCTCTAGCTTTGGTAGTTTTGAAGAGCGGTTGTACTTATTACTCTAGGAGAATGGACCAAAGGACCCTAGAGTAGTAGGTTGCGAGGGTTGGTAAGAATTGACCATAGGACAATCAATTCCTTGTGTGCGAATGGACCAAAGGGTCACCTTCCGATGTTGGATAAACTTAAGAAGTTAGGAATGTGTCGTCTAAGATCTGAGAGGCCAGATCACACATTAGAATGAAACTAGCATGTAGCGGTACTTAATGACTTAACCTAGTCTACCGGCGACCTCTGTCAATCCAAAGAGTAGAACCTTTGATATCGGAGTAGGATTCTAGAGGATATAGGCTAGACAAAATTGCCATAGGAGTCTATTGAATCTAACCCCCACTTGAAGCGATATGAAGCATTATTAGAGAAGATAGTCATTGCATGATAGGATGAATAATTAGGCTAGTTGTAACACCCCCATTTTTCACTGATCGCATCGGATTAAGTGTTTGGGGTATTACCTCATGGAAACAAAGACAAGATAATAGAAAACGACTCGAAAAGAGATGTTTTTGAAAAAGGTGTTATCATTCATTTATTCATCAGAGTTTTTACAGTAAAAGATATACTTTTACCAAAAGAGAGGTCCCTAAGATACGTTTTGAAAGCAAAAGATGAATGATAACTATACTGGACGTCCTTATGTGGTTCCTAAAGTACTCATACCTAGGATAACATACTTAAAGAGTCAACACAAAGGTTGAGTGAGAGTCATAGGTTTAAGTAGATATAGAGTGAATACAAGTTCCACAGAGTTCTGCAGAAACCCTATGTGTGGAAAAGTTTTAGAGATAGTGGGTCTATTGCAATAAGCTCATGAACCACACGTTAACAGTACGGGTCATGAGGTCTGTAGACCAAACCATGAGGGGACGGGAAGGATAACTTGCCAAAGTTAATCCTTCAGAGGGTTCAAATATAATACTTATTTGTACTCTCCAGTGAGAGGTAGTACCAACGGGAGTTGTCAAACTCCAATAGATCTATCAATTATATTCGCGTTCACTTGTGTAAAATATCACAAGCAATTAGATTTATGAATTTGGTTATGTAGGGATGGCAGGTAGTTTACTCGTGCAACAACCAAAGAAAAAGACTTGTATTCTATTTAAAGCACATATCCCCCGCACAGGGTTTGTAAAGCATTTAAAGTGTAAAGTTAAAATGTGTGAGGCTATGAAAGTGTAGCGGTTTAGACAACTCACTCACGTATCCTTGGGTGATGTAGATGTGCGTGTGTATGTCAAGTCTTAGTTTAGGTTTTTAAGTAATCACTCTTAAGGTTTCTAGATATAACATAACACCGTTCGAGCCACCATAATTCAGAAGTATATGACTCCTCACATGAAACTCCCTACTATTGTATTATGTTATCAACATAATACCGTTCGAGCCATTATAATTCAGAAGTTAATACTCCTCACATGAAGCTCCCTATTATTAAGTTATGTTGTTATTAAGTTTTAGTTATACCATAACACTGTTCGGGCCATCATAATTCAGAGGTTATGCAATAATCATTTGAGGAGCCAGGGCACTTTAATTCGTAAACCCAACAAACTCGTCAAAACGAAATATCTACATGATACCCCGCACATGAAGCTCCCTAGTATTGTGTTATGTTTCTAACTCAAAAATAGGTTTTTGTACATTATATGAAAATAGTTCGTTTATACCCTTCAAGTTTACATATTTACACTTTCTACCCTAAACTTATAAACTTATAACATTTAAGCATATAACTTTCTATCTTTTACACAATTAGTCCCTATACTTACATATTTTAAAGAAATGGCAGAAATGGTCCTTAAACTACACTAACTTTCAATAATTACCCTTTATACCCTTAACTTAACAATATTTGCAAAACTAGTCCTTTTAAGTTTATAACTTATTTTAATTTCTATCCTAAGGTTTTAGAACTTTGCAAAACGAGTCCTTATACTTATAACTTCTAAGAAATGTCAAAAACAGTCCCTAAACTTTATATTTTCATAAAGTTACAATATATTCCCCTATGCATGAAAACTATTGCAAAACTAGTCCTAAATTCAAGTAAACTATATTTTTATAAAACAACTAAGTTTCCTAGATTATGTTAAGCTAATATATACTTAACTAAGTCTCCTAAATCAGATTATAGCACATAAGAAGGCAATTTAGCACATAAACATGTATTTATCTAAAATTAGGGTTTTAAAATGAAAACTTCTAAATGAAAATGATCAAGGATTACCTAAAGGTTCTAAGGCATATCCTGGGAGTCCTATATCATTACTAAGGCTATTAGAATCAAAGTTGAGGCTTACCTAGGTCGTGGGAGGTGCAACGTAGGAAACTTGGGTTTTCTAGGCCAAAAACTTAACTCGACAAGGACTAGGTCTTTGCTACTCGACTTTTAAGGGTCTTAGTACTACATAAATGTTTAGGTAAAGAAGAGAGGGGAGGTGTGAAGAGAAATGGTGAGGGGAGGGCTGCTATTTAGAGTGTTTCGAGTGGTTTAGGTGTCAAAAGAGGCTGCTAGGTGTCGAGGAGGGGGGGGGGTTGACTCATGGCAGCTTGGGGTCGATGTGGTGAAGCTAAAGGATGACTAGGAGAAGCTACAAGTAGCTAGGGGGCTGTCTTTGGGTGCTTGTGGTGGGGAAGCATCTGCAGCATCAAGTAGGTGGCAAGGAGGTGATGCACCTCCTTGTGTGCTATCTTGGGAGGTGATAGGGTGCCTAATTGAGGTACTTAATCTGCTAGGGTGCTTGGTTGGGTAGTTTGAGGTGATATGGTAGCTTAGTTTAGGTGTTAGGTTTAGTTTTAACCTAGTTTTGTCTAGTGAAAGATTTGGGTTTAGCCTAGGGTTTAGTGACTTGATTAGGGTCCTATGAGTTTTTAGTAACTAATATTAAGTCCTAGGAGGCTTATACTAAGTGGTGGTAGCTTATGGTGAAGTTTTGGGATAATTTAGACCTAATTCTGGGAAGTTATGACCTAGTTAGGGTTTTGTGCTTAAGGGACTTGCACCTAGGTTCTAGGGGGTTGTACTATGATCTAGGAAGTGTAATATATCCTAAAGTTGCTAATGTAACTCATACCTAAGCCTTGAACACTTTCAAGCTAGTTCAGATAAGCAATTAGGGTTTTAAAGCTAATCGGGAACACATAGGTGCAATTAGAGTTTTCTGATGAGTATAGTATATTAGAGTGATAGTTTACTTATTGAAAATATGTTTGTAACCTTGAATTGACATACCTGGATGTTTACATCAAGTAAACATAGCGGTGTTTGGCATAGGTGGATACGTGAGCTTATCTAGAGGTTAGATAGGTAATAGTGATGTTATAAAGCAAAAATCTCACTCGCGAATTAGCTATAGGAATATCTAACCTAGATAGTGCTTAGTGAGGGCCTAAGTTAAGTTAGTAAGGCTTTGCTAACCTAAGGGAAGCTAGTAGGGAAGTTAGTGGGGAAATTAGTGGGTTGCTACAGTCTCCCATCCTAACAGAAAATCTCGTCCCGAGATTTTAACTAGGGTTAGTGTGCAAGGGTGAGAATAGATACCTAAGGCAAGGGTTAGATCCTAAGTATGTGACTATGCTCTGATCTTTTTGATCATTCATATTCCTCAACATATAAGCTCTTCCCTGGGCACCATCAGTATTTTTCTTTTGACATCTATTTGCATAGTGTCCTTTTTATCCGCAAGCATGACAAATGACCGTTTCTAATGACGGATTACCCCTAGAGGCTGGTCTTTTGTGCCTGCAATCCTTTTCCTAATGGCCCACCTTGTTACATGTAGTACATTTGATGAAACAAGGCCCTGTATGGTGCAAAGCACATCTCTCACACAGAGGGGCTTTCCCAGCATAACCACTTCCCTCATTTGGAGTGGCGGTATAAGCTCTAGCAGCTTCTTGCCTTGGGTTTGGTTGAGGATAGGGGTTGGTGTTGTCGAAAGCTCTCCCATCATGGAGCTTTCATTTATTATCGTGGGGCGCTGGTACAGTGTTGTGCTTTGTTACTTAATCCATTAACCTCAAAGTAATGTTAATGGTTTCCTCTAGATCTTGTGGTTTAGAGGCAGTAATATTCCCTTCGATACTCCGGGGCAAACCTACGATGAAAACTTCTATCGTATTTTCAACAGTTGGCACCATTGTAGTACACAAAGTTGCCAACTCTTGAAATCTCCTAGTATAAGTTTTGACATCGTTCCCCTTTACAGTCAAGTTGTAAAATTCATCTTCCATTTTCTTTACTTCCGTTCGAGGGCAGTATTTCCTAATCACGAGTTTCTTAAATTTAGTCCAGGTTAACTTGTATGCCTCTTCTATTCCTATGGGTTAGGCATACGAGTTCCACCAGGATAAAGCTTCCTCGGTAAGAGTACCGGTAGCAAACTTAACTCTACAATCCTCAGTACAGTTACTACGGGAGAATACTGATTCACATCTCTCAAACCAGTGAATCAGTCCTATGGCCCCTTCTGTCCCCTTGAAATTGAAGGGCTGACAACTCATAAATTCCTTGTAGTTACTCTTCTTCACCACAGGAATTTCGGGGTTTCTAGCAATGTTAGAATCCATAGCTTCTAGTGCCGCAGTTACACTGTCAGCAACTAGTTGCCGGATGGCTTCCTGAGTCATGGCGGGAGTAGTGGGAGTAGCGGGAGTAGTGGCTCTCATACGTGCTATTCTATAGACGTTCGTAAGAATAAGATGGGATAAGAATAATGTCATATCCATTTAGACATTCTTGCAAGTTCTAACAAATAGAATCTCGCGTATACACGGAAGATACAAGTTCTAACACTTAGAACGTTGTAGGATGACGGAAGGAGAGAGTGTAAGGGTAAAGTAAGATAGGGTGGAGAATGACGAAGGAATGGGATGAATGGATAGAAAAGAATGAAAGGGAAGAATAGAAAAGGACGGAGGAGTGAGAAAGAACGAAAAGGGAGGATTAAACGGAAGAGGAGGAGTGGGGAAAGAACGAAAGGGTAGGATGATTGGAAGGAGTAGAAAAGAATGGAGAAGTGAAAAAGAAAGTAGAAAAGTAGAAAAGAACTGGGGTAGGATTAAACAGAAGAGTAGAAAAGAACGGGGGAGTAGGAAGGAACGGAGGAGTGGGATTAAACGAAAGACTAGGAAAGGATTACCTCAGAGGACGGAATTCCTAATGAGGGTAAGATTTACTAGATTTCCTCGAAGTTTGTGCCCCTACCTAAAGGTCTCGGTATAATCTATAGTGAATTATCTAGTTTGGCCGCTTAGATTTATTAAGGGAATTGTCTAGGGTAGTGTAGTTAGTTTAACCGATGAATGATGACGGAAAATCATCATAAGTATCTATGTTCCTAGGTGAAGTCATTTCCTAGTTATAACTAGTAACCTCGAGTTCTAGGTCTGGGTATATAAAACTTAGGGTATGCTCGGGATAACCTAGTGGTGTAGTATTCCTAAATCCTCATACTATATCTTTGAGGATAGTATGTGGGAAAATCTTAATACGGCATGGGTAACTTATGAGACTAGGTCTAGGAAAACTATAACCTCAAAATGACTTATATCGTGAAAACTTAACTAGTCTTTCTATCCCGTAACTAGACTAGGTACTAAAAGCTTAAGGTTCAATGTCAGTAGTTTACTAATCTAATCTTTTGTTATTTCTAAGTTTCCTAGACTGTATCTAAAAGACTTCTTATGTCTAATCTATGACTAATTCTAACGTCCTCGATATTAAGTAAAATTTCTAACTTAGGCTAAATTCATCCTGTTAATACAAATATCGTCTAAACACGTTATTTATATTTTACAATCTTTGCTAATATTTTGTAGTGGGCAAAGTATAAACTTTATTTTCTAGCAAAGTATAACTTTAGTATAAGTCTCACATATAGAAACTTTATTTCTAAACATTACATTTGCTATATGATTCATTGTTTATCTAACAATGCTGATAGCATGTTAAGTGTCAAAACATATTTAGTAAAGTATACTAAATATTGTGTCATATTGAGTTACATGTCATCAAACATCTTTGGTAACTCAATCACTTAGTAAAAACACATCATACAAGCATTAGTCTATATTTCTAAGTAACTACTTTTACATGTTTACTTTCACAATAGTAAAAGTCTAAAATTAGAAATACACATCATGCATTGCATCATACATGTCTTGTCAAAACTCTTTGCATATCTTTCTAAAAGGTCTCATGCATTCTTGGAAAGATTCTTACTCAACATAGTTGACTCAAAAGATCTTGAGTGAACTTGACATTTGATTTAGAAAGATTTCTTACACAAACTATTTTGTAGTTGACTTAAGAGATCTTGATTTGACATTGCATTGATTTAGAAAGATTTGTTACACACTTGGAAAGATTCTTACTCAATATATCTTATTATTGACCTTAAGGATCTTGATTAGACATTGCATTTAGATATGGAAAGATTTCTTGAGCTTTTTGGTACGGCACCATCGTCACCACTTTCATTTCTTGAGGGCTTGGAAAATCTTCCTGCAAGATATCAAAATCCACCAACAATTGAACCACAACCACTTGAAACTCCATCATCTCAACCATTCAAAACACAATCACCACCACAACCACAACCAATGTTGTTACATCTCATTCACAACACCACCCATGGTCCTCTATATAAAGAACCTAATTTCCAACAAAACAATCAGCCTCAACCTCAACCACCACCTCAAGAACCCCAATCTCAATCACAACACTTTGAATCCTTGTTTTCTTCCTTTGAGGAAATAAAGGAATCCTTATGGAATGACACACCTAACCCAAACCAACAAACAACTAGTGCTCCATCACCACCACAATCAACCACAAATCCAATCCTACCTAATCCTCATTATGGTTATACGCAATGTGAGCAAACAATCAAAATTTGTGAAAGCATAAAAACCATGCTTCACCAAGTTCAAGATGAAACCCGATTCGTCCTCCAACACATTATCAATAATCTAAACACTCTTTCCCATCCTCACCAACCGTAGACCTTAACTTAGGAGGATGTTTCTCATCAAGGAAAATGTTGGTCTTTTTATAGACATAAGACTTTTTCTTTTCTAAGTTACCTTTTCACTTGTATTTTTCAAAAGTAGGACTTCTTATTCCATATCTTTTCTTT
This sequence comes from Artemisia argyi, assembly GCA_030686995.1. NCBI lineage: Eukaryota > Viridiplantae > Streptophyta > Magnoliopsida > Asterales > Asteraceae > Artemisia > Artemisia argyi. The sequence goes on along the minus strand of CM060694.1, from coordinate 55,079,031 downwards.
GACCTTTGTCAAAAAGAAATTTTACTAAGAATATAAGTAGTTCTACTATATCTTGTGCATTATGGGTTGATTGTCTCTTTGTCATGAATATGATGTGGTCACTCATCTTTGCATGACTCATTGTGGGTTATTTTGTTTTTACATATACTTGTCTTGTTCGACAATTAACTTTCTTTTGTAGGATCAAAATCCATGTATCTTTCTTGGCACTCCATCTAGGGGGAGTATTGTCCAAGGGGGAGCACTTGGAATGCATCATTCCGCTACGCAACTCTTCTTTTTGTTTCAACAATAAGGCGGAGAATTAGTATTAAACTCATTTCAATCTTAACTTTTACATATCAAGTTGCATCCACTTGAACCATCATTCATTCACAACAAAAAGGTTAAGTAAAACATGGTTTAATATTGATTTTTAAAATACTTGATACTACAATCATCTTGTTGCTTTTGACTTTCAGACTGGCGGAACCCTGTGGATACAAGGGCGGAACCTTTGTTTTGGTTCCGCCAGGTCCGCCAGCCTGCTGTCTTGTTTGGCTATAAATACCAAGCCACACTCAAGAATTCTATCATCACTTTTAGCTATACATTACATACATACTCTCAATACTCTTATCTAACTCAGTAGCAACTCACTTGTGTGATTCTCTTTTGTAGCTAAGAAGTTTACAAGTTCATACGAGATGTTACTAGTTTCAACTCAACATTGCAAGACTTGTTAGCTTTGTATTGTATAAACTCTTAGAGTTTATACTTCATTTGTATCTTGTATTGAAGTGACCGGTTATTATTTTAGGCCTTAAAATACATAGTGTGACGGGAGTGGTTGTACCCTTGTAAAAGAACTCGACATCTAGCTTAGTGTCGAAAATATTGGATAGGCGACGTTAGGGTAGTTCTACCTTGAACTAGGACCCGGTATTTAGCTTTGTACCGGATAAAGTGTAAGGTTTTCTCCACCGGTGAAAGGAGCTTGTTGACTAATGATTAGTAACTCTCGAGTTGGATACTCGGGGCGTGGAGTAGTGCAAGGAAAAAGAGTCCTTGTAGCCGAACCACGATAAACATCCATGTTGTGGTTTGATCGTTTCTTTCTTTACTTTTGCATATTGCTTATTGTCTATTTGTTTCAATTGTCTACTTACACGCAAAGTTTACAAAGATAAAAAAGTTAAAAAGCGGTAAACTATTCAACCTCCCTTCTAGTTTTCCACAATTGGCATCAGAGCTACGTTACTCAAGATCTTTAAAATATATTGTATTTTAAAACTTGGATCGATCCATGGATTTTGAAAATCTCAAAGAAGGGTAATCTACTCAAAGACCACCGCTATTTGAAAAAGAAAACTTCCTTGAATGGAAAAATAAATTTGAAAACTATGTGAGATCAATTGATCAAGATCTTTGGCATATTACTTCCATTGGTGATTTTAAATCAACAAAAACAAGTTTTGAAAATCAAGATGATTATCTCAAATTTGATAAAAACACTAAAGCTAAGATAATAATCTATAAAGCTTTACCAAGGATTGAATATGAAAGAGTGTATTTTTGTCAAACGGCTAATGACATTTGGAAAGATTTATTAAACTTTCATCAAGAAATATGTCAAGTCAAAAATGATCAATTTGATCTCACGTATGAGTTAGAAGTTTACCGGCGACCTCTGTCAATCCAAAGAGTAGAACCTTTGATATCGGAGTAGGATTCTAGAGGATATAGGCTAGACAAAATTGCCATAGGAGTCTAGTGAATCTAACCCCCACTTGAAGCGATAGGAACCATTATTAGAGAAGATAGTCATTGCATGATAGGATGAATAATTAGGCTAGTACCAACGGGAGTTGTCAAACTCCAATAGATCTATCAATTATATTCGCGTTCACTTGTGTAAAATATCACAAGCGATTAGATTCATGAATTTGGTTATGTAGGGATGACAGGTAGTTTACTCGTGCAACAACCAAAGAAAAAGACTTGTATTCGATTTAAAGCACATATCCCCCTCACATGGTTTGTAAAGCATTTAGAGTGTAAAGTTAAAAGGTGTGAGGCTATGAAAACTCACCTGGGCCTATGGTAAGTAGTGTAGGGGTTTAAACAGCTCACTCACGTATCCTGGGTGGTGTAGATGTGTGTGTGTGTGTATGTCAAGTCTTAGTTTAGGTTTTTAAGTAATCACTCTTAAGGTTTCTAGATATAACATAACACCATTCGGGCCATCATAATTCAGAATTATATGACTCCTTGCATGAAGCTCCCTACTATTGTATGATGTTATCAACATAATACCGTTCGGGCCATCATAATTAAAAAGTTAATACTCCTCACATGAAGCTCCCTATTATTGAGTTATATTGTTATTAAGTTTTAGTTATAGCATAACACCGTTCGGTCCATCATAATTCATAGGTCATGCAATAATCGTTTGAGGAGCCAGGGCACTTAAATTCGTAAACCCAACAAACTCGTCAAAACGAAATATTCACATGATACCCCTCACATGAAACTCCCTAGTATTGTGTTATATTTCTAACTCAAAAATATTTTTTTATACTTTATATGAAAATAGTCCGCTTATACCCTTCAAGTTTACATATTTACAGTTTCTACCCTAAACTTATAAACTTATAACATTTAAGCATATAACTTTCTATATTTTACATAATTAGTCCATATACTTATATATTTTAAAGAAATGGAAGAAATGGTTCTAAAACTACACTAACTTTCAATAATTACCCTTTATACCCTTAACTTAACAATATTTGCAAAACTAGTCCTTTTAAGTTTATAACTTATTTTAATTTCTATCCTAAGGTTTTGGAACTTTGAAAAAAGAGTCCTTATACTTATACCTTCTAAGAAATGTCAAAAACAGTCCCTAAACTTTATATTTTTAGAAAGTTACAGTATATACCCCTATGCATGAAAACTATTTCAAAACTAATCCTAAATTCAAGTAAACTATATTTTTATTAAACGACTAAGTTTCCTAGCTTATGTTAAGCTAATATATACTTAAATAAGTCTCCTAAATCAGATTATAGCACATAATAAGGCAATTTAGCACACAAACATGTACTTATCTAAAATTAGGGTTTTAAAATGAAAATGATCAAGGCTTATCTAAAGGTTCTAAGGCATATCCTAGGAGTCCTATATCAGTACTAAGGCTATTAGAATCAAAGTTGAGGCTTACCTAGGTCGTGGGAGGTGCAACGTGGGAAACTAGGGTTTTTTAGGCCAAAAACTTAACTCAACAAGGACTAGGGCTTTGCTACTCGACTTCTAAGGGTCTTAGTACTACAGAAATGTTTAGGTAAAGAAGAGAGGGGAGGTGTGAAGAGAAATGGTGAGGAGAGGGTTGCTATTTATAGTGTTTCGAATGGTTTAGGTGTCAAAAGGGGATGCTAGGTGTTGAGGAGGGGGGGGGGGGGGTTGAATCATGGCAGCTAGGGGTCAATTTGGTGAAGCTAAAGGATGACTATGAGAAGCTACAAGTAGCTAGGGGGCTGTCTTAGGGTGTTTGTGGTGGTGAAGCAGCCGTGACATCAAGTAGGTGACAAGGAGGTGATGCACCTCCTTGTGTGCTAGCTTGGGAGGTGCTAGGGTGCCTACTTGAGGTGCTTAAGCTGCTAGGGTGCTTGGTTGGGTAGTTTGAGGTGCTATGGTAGCTTAGTTTAGGTGTTAGGTTTAGTTTTAACTTAGTCTTGTCTAGTGAAAGATTCGGGTTTAGCCTAGGGTTTAGTGCCTAGATTAGGGTCCTATGAGTGTTTAGATACTAATATTAAGTCCTAGGAGGCTTATACTAAGTGGTGGTAGCTTATGGTGAAGTTTTGGGATAGTTTAGACCTAATTCCGGGAAGTTATGACCTAGTTAGGGTTTTGTGCTTAAGGGACTTGTACCTAGGTTCTAGGGGGTTGTACTATGATCTAGAAAGTCTAATATATCATAAAGTTCCTAATGTAACTCATACCTAAGCCTTGAACACTCTCAAGCTAGTTCAGATAAGCAATTAGAGTTTTAAAGCTAACCGGGAACATATAGGTGCAATTAGGGTTTTCTGATGAGTGTAGTGTATTAGAGTGATAGTTTACTTAGTGAAAATATGTTTGTATCCTTGACTTAACATACCTGGATGTTTACATCAAGTAAACATAGTGGTGTTTGGCATAGGTGGATACGTGAGCTTGTCTAGAGGTTAGATAGGTAATAGTGATGTTATAAAGCAAAAATCTCACTCGGGAATTAGCTATAGGCATATCTAACCTAGATAGTGCTTAGTGAGGGCCTAAGTTAAGTTAGTAAGGCTTTGCTAACCTAAGGGAAGCTAGTAGGGAAGTTAGTGGGTTGCTACACTAGTACACTTTCTCCTACTGCATTCAACTCAATTAAATTTTCGTATTTCATTTATGTTATTTAGTTAATTAATCAATCAACTTAAAACCCCTTTTAAAACGTGACATAGGCTTAAGTTAGAATCTACACACACATAGCTCTTGGGACGACCTCGGTTTTACCAAATACTACACTACATACGGTCGGGTTCTCTGCTCATTAGTGCATAAGGTAGACCATAGGTAGATGAGCAATTTATAAATATTAAAACCAGATCAAAAATCCTGCATCACTTCCATTCGTTTAATCTTGCATTGCTAGCAAAGCAAGGTTGGAGGCTTATAATTAACCCAAAATCCTTCTAGGCTCGTGTCCTTAAAGGTTTGTATTTTCCGAAATGAAACTTTCTAACAGCTAATAAAGGTTATCATCCTTCTTGGTTATTCCGTATAATTCTGACTTTTTCGTTCGTGAGCCTCAGGGTCCTTTCACAAATGCTTCCTAAGTTTCTGATTTCATTGTTGATGGGGAATGTGATTATTTTAACATACAACTCCACTTTCTTCCTAGAGAGAAGCTGATACAGGCGTTGAAGACATACTTGTATGGCACTATGACAATAAAGGAAATTATTTTGTTTGCTCAGGATATCGACAAGATTTGGCATTGAAAGAAAAGGAGATGTATCAAGCTTCTTCTTCTTCCAATCTTACAGGTGAGTTTTGGAACCAAATCTGGCGTCTAAATGTTATTCCAAATATTACTCTTTTTGTGGAAAGTGTGTTCAATTGCTCTTGCTACGCATGACGGGTAGTTTTGACGGAAATGTGTTACTTCTCCACTTTGCCCCTTATGTCGAACAACCCCAAAGTCCATAGAGCATTTGTTGTTTGAATGTGAGTGGACAAAACCCATCTAGTTTGGTTCCTCCTTGGGCCTTTTTCGTGACGAAATCTTAGGAAATTTATTTGATCATATTAACTCCTTATTATACCATATAAAAACAGGATCTACTCGCACTAAATACCTATCCACATTTGCCTCTGTAATGTGGTCTATATAGAAGGCTCATAACCGTTTTATTTTTGAGCAATTGGTTCTATATCATGCTCAAGTTATCGTGGAAGCCCAAGTTAATGATAGTGATTTTGAGAGAGCACACTCTTTTGATCCTACCATAGATTTTCCAACATGAGCAGCGGTATTTCGCAAGAAAGTTCACCTAAGTGGATCCCCCCACTTCAAACATAGCGAAGCTAAATTGTGAAGCCTCTTTTAATGTGTCGAATGCTGTTTCAGGTATTGTCGCTCGTAACTCTGCTTGGTCATTGCTTTTATTGTCGAATTGTATATGTATAATGGTTAGGTTATGAACAAATTTGAATATGTAAGTTTGTTATTATGACATTTGATGATATATTTGTTTATGAGATTGTTATCTTAGTTTATTAAATTGTTAAGTAATAGTTTTATGCATTTGATTTATTGTTGGTATTCTAGTTTAGTTTTATTTTAGTATGTTCTTCAAATTATGTTACCTGTAGTAAAAAAATGATGAATGGTACCTGCCAAAAATAATATAATAATTACATATTTTTTTTTTTAGTATGAAACAATTTAAAACAACGGTTGTTTTTGCATGTAGTAAAAAAGAAATGGTTTATATTTATTAATATTATATGTAATTAGTGGTCATGTGGTATATCTTTTATAATGGTTCAAAACCGTTAGTAAATAATCATCCTATTGTTTATTACGCTCTATAATACAACGGCTCAATTCCGCTTTAAAAAAATGCATTTTCACCGTTTTTAAAACCATTTGTGTACTAGTGTAAGTTCAGGAAAATAAAATATATACTCCCTCCGTCTCATATTAAGTGTCTGTTTACATCATGCATAAAGTTTTAAAAAATTCCACTAACTACATTCTCCACCAATCAAATATCATTTTTACTCACTAGAGTCTCATCCAATTTGTTGAAATAGAATATGGATACTTAATTTGGGACATCTAAAAATTCCATTGTGGACACTTTATATGAGACGGAGAGAGTAGTTAAGAAAGCCAGACCTACTGTGAGTGCATAAAGTGTTTAAACACTTATAGTAAAAGAAATGTTTAGGTTTCGTTTAGTTGAGGGAAAATACCCTTGTTTTTTATAAAATGTTTTGTAGAAAACAAGAAAAATAGAGATCGTGTTCAAATTAATGTTTTCCAACAAAATGTTTTGCAAAATACAAAATCCCCTATTTCCTACCTTAACAAAGAAAATTACAAAACAAATTTTAGTTGTTTTCCTTGTTTTCTTTTGTAACCCACAACCCTCCCTTCCTTTTTTAAAATAGAAAATACAAACATCAACTAAACGTATTTTCTATATTTTCAAGTATTTTATGAAGATAAATTTCCCTTTCAATTTTTTACAAAACTAGAGATAGAAAACAAGAGAATTTTTTCTCCAACTAAACGCACCCTTAATCTTTCTATAAAAATCTTCTATTTATCTTCTTACTTATAGGAGTGTCAAAACTGACGGTTTATATGTAAAGAGAGAGTGAGTGAAAAAAAAATATTATTGTTGTTTGTAAAAACATTAATAGAAAGATATTATAGAAAGATTTAGCAATCATTTAATATAGTAATAGTCAAAATAAAAAGTAAAGAAAGGACCTGAAAAGTTGTCTGTGATTTGAACACGGATTCATGCACGATTGACAAAGAATAACGACCCCATATGTCTACTACTTTAAATTTAAAACGTATAGTTTAGCAGCTGTGTACAGCTTGCATTGGATGAGACATAAATGCATGGGGTTGTACGTCCCCATTGTTCTTAAAGCTAAAGGCCGTACACACAGATAGTGACACATTTGTGACTGCCGGGTGCTAACATTTAAGGCCCGTTTGGTTAACGTGTATGAGTATGAATCTATGACTTTGTAAGTTATTAATGTTGGAGTAAATTGCAAAAATCGTCCCTAAAGTTTGACCAATTTGCATGTTTCGTCCCAAATATTTCAAAACTGCAAGGATCGTCCCTAAATTTTGGCCCGTGTGCATGTATCGTCCCTAAAGTTTTGGCCCCGTGTGCATGTATCGTCCCTAAAGTTTTGGCCCCGTGTGCATGTATCGTCCCCAAAAAGGACTATATATGCCCCAAAAGGTTAACTTTAAGGACGATCCTTGCAGTTTCGAAATATTTGGGACGAAACATGCAAATTGGTCAAAATTTAGGGACGATTTTTGCAATTTACTCTTAATGTTGTTTGGTTGGTAATGGGGTCTACCACAATGGATTGAGGATACCCAAATGTGAAGGTTTCCTTATATCTTATGTGTGTGTGGTTTCATCATACCCTCCATTACCATTCCACCCTAAACCAACACCATACCCATTATAATTCATAGCAACAAACCAAACGCACCCTTAACAAAAACTAATCTTTCATTTATACGGAGTAATTCCACAATCGAATTACTAATACTGCAATACATAAAGAAGCATCCTGAATTTCTAGGAGAGTATTGCACAAAAAATTTCGTGAGAGTCTTCTATAATTCTTCTTTTATCATAGTACTAAAATTTTCTTATTAAGAATTTTTGGACTAAACTAAAGTCACACTATATAGAAACTAAGTAGTGCAAACATATTATTAGGTGTTGTACATAACAAAAATTGACACTTTTTGAAAAAGCTTGCCTTTCATAACCTAAAATCGGGTAGCTCTCATGTAGGTCCGTCCATGACAATACATGTTGCATTTATAATTAACAATCTTCAAACTATAATTATTTGTTCATTTCACCATAAAACAAAACAAATGATTGAAGTATATAGAACATATATTACCATAAAATTTTTGTATATAGAACATAAATTAACAATCTTCATACTACTTTGGGTAAACGCTATTAAATATTTACTTACTTTCATCAATGATTCATTGTGAATAATCAACTCCAAAACAACTCAATGTAACCATTGGAACTGGGTGACAGCCGGTTTGATTTTTCACCGGTAGTCCTTGTGTTTGTTAAATTTACAAATTTTCATCGGTTGTTGTTCAAAGCTTATACATTTTTTTTGTTACAAATTTCGTCCTTGTGGTTATTAAAAATCTCACCAATAGTCTTTTACAGCTTATACAATTTTTTTATTGCACATTTGGTCCTTGTGCTTCTTTCCCGCCAATATACTTTTTTTTTTTTTTTTTTTTTTTTTTTTTTTTTTTTTTTCTTTTGTTTTTCCGCCAATATAATTTTCTTTTTTTCCCGCTAAGTAACATTATATATATACACCAAAAAACACCCACCACCAACACTACCATCGATAAAAAATACAAAATGAATTCACCCCCAAATCATGAAGGAAAACTATCACTTGATATAGACAAATTCCGATCTTTAATTAACCCCCGTCATCTGTCCCTGCAACACACACCACATACATGCTGGTAAGACAAACACCACCCAACACTAGTTTCATTGCCAAACCCTGATGTTGATAATTTTGATGAAAAGCCGGTAAGGATAATACCAGGTCATGTGGGTATTGTTCAAGTGGTGAAGCTCCGTAAATAAGTAGATACTAAGGAAAGTGAGGAGGAGTGTGTAATGTCGACACAGGATTATATTCGAAAAATTGTTGAGGATGTGGGTAAGGAGAGGATTTTACACGTGGGTCGTGGGTTAGCGCGATTGAGTTTGTGAATGCTACTATGGGGAACCTGAGTGCGTGTTTGGGAGCTATCTAGAATTTTCTCAAGAATGGGAAACTTGACAAAGTTGTTGCAATAATCAAGCCTTGTACTCCAAATGAGCTAGGTGATCTAACAGTAACAATGAAAGACCTTTGAGGTTCAATTTCATATACTATTCATCACAAAGTGCTTAAAGAGGAGAGATTTGGAAAGGCAATAACTGTAGGAGTTGCTTTGATACTTCATAATGTTTTTGTGTTTTCTCTTAAATAATCATGCCATTATTTTAACATTACAATTAGAAACTAGGTTAAGGTTTTTCACAAGAATATGATTCCTTGGAACTTTGCTTGTAGAAGTGAAGTGCAAATTGTTGGACTAGGAAGTTGATACGTGGGAATCGCACCAGGCTTTACCTCTCGAGGGATCTCGAGAAGCTTATAACCCCCACCAGGCAGTGTACCTGATCGTTGTAGTATAGTATAGTGACAAGTACCGGGTGATTGATCGTTCAACTTAGGAATAGCGTCGCTAGGATTAGAAAGTCTCCTAAACTAAGTCTAGAGGTGAGGGATGATTCTTTTTGTATTTTTATATTTTATTAAAGCAAGTAAAATCTCGGTTTTTGGAAGAGTAGACGGAATTACTTGCTAGTCAACTAACCCAAATAAATAAAGATGCAATCAAAATAAAATAACAAAAATGAAATGAAATTAATTATACTAATGTGGTGTAACAATAATGGGGAAAGTGGTGTTTACTTAGGTTTCATTACCCCCTTGATATCTTTTACAGGTTGATAGCCTGTTACAATTGCATGGATGGCGGGTCATAAGTACTGGGTGATTGATCGTTCAACTTAGGAATAGTGTCGCTAGGATTAGAAAGTCTCCTAAACTAAGTCTAGAGGTGAGGGATGATTCTTTTTGTATTTTTATATTTTATTAAAGCAAGTAAAATCTCGGTTTTTGGAAGAGTGGACGAAATTACTTGCTAGTCAACTAACCCAAATAAATAAAGATGCAATCAAAATAAAATAACAAAAATGAAATGAAACTAATTATATTCCCTAACTCTATAGGATCCTACTTCACTCCTTAATACTAGTTGTAGGGCCGTGTACAATATTCCCTAACTCTATAGGATCCTACTTCACTCCTATGTTGAGCCGTTAGAAGCTCCTTACATGGGATCATTAGAATTTTTCTACGCATTAAATACAACCAAATATTGTAGTACACCTCCGATCATGTTTCTTAAGACGTTCAAGCAAGTTACCAATGGAAGTCTGCCAGTTTTCTTAAGCCTAACATCGAATACAATCATCCGTAACAACTTTAAACAAACAATCAACCCATAATTAACATCCATGTTTCACTACATCAAAGCAAACACAAAAGAAATCTAGCCGAGCATGTTAAATTGAAGACAAGTGTAAGATATATTTAAGTAACACATAGACATATTGAATGAATTGAAAGGATACTTATCTCTTATTGAACATGAAAGATTCAAAGGGTTAAAACCCTTGAAAAAGCTGTAAAAATTGGCCTAGGGTTTTTCCCTCAAAGTTGCACACTAATGAATGAAAATTGGAAAACTATATATAGATAATACAGGGTGACGGCATCAAGAAGGAAATTGTGACGCCGTCAACTCGCCGCCTATGATGAAATCGTATTGCCTTGATCTGATTTTGACGCCGTCATGTAGGAATTTCTTCTTGGCCGTCACTAGCAAATGAACCATGACGGCCTCGGTGACGCCGTCATCTCCAATGCACAAAACACTCTGGATCGTCACGCGTATCTTCCACTTCCACCCCTTTTGTTACTCTTGACGCCGTCACTTGGAAACTCTTGACGCCGTCAGGTACTGTTCACAGCAAGGAAAATTAAGACTTTTCCGTTTTCTTCACTTTTATGCTCCAAAAACGTCCAAAATGCTTCATTTTCCAGATTTCTCTCTAAAAGTACCTAAAATAACAAAAAGAACGATTAAGGGCAATATTTGATCAAATAATCTCGACTTTGGGCTTAAATGACCCCCTAAAAACGGTTCATTTTTCGCCTCATCAAATACCCTTACACTTGAGATTTGCTTGTCCTCAAGCAAATGCGCTTTTATTCTAATAAAAATACAAGTTAGGGGTCATTTAACACTAATATAAAAGTAATTACAACAAATAATCGTTCCACTAAAGACCAAAGACAAGCACGGAGGTCATACACTAGCACCTCACAAATAGTGTTTAGATACTCACATCTCTCGGGTGTAATAAAGTATATATCACAATAAGGAAATGGAAAACATCTCTCACTACCTGTCATAACAAAATAGATTACCATAGGCTTGGGAAAAGATCAAACCTCCACCACTTGGCGTAAGCACCTAGGATAAACTATCAAAGAGGTCTTTTAAAGGGTTATAACGTTAGGTGTAGGGATATGGAATACACGGTTTTGTTGGATAAAGGCAATATTTACTGGTGGCGAGTTAATCATCTTGGTTAATTACATGTACAATATGACGTTGCTAAGCCAAGACTAGACTCGACTTAAGCTAATAAATCAAAAATAACAAAAATATAAAACAAACATAGAATTAAACGGGATGGTAGTCCGTATGTTTTTTATCTTTTCTTTTTCTATTTTTTTTTTCTTAATTTTTTTTTTTTTTTTTTTTTTTTTTTTTTTTTTTTTTTTTTTTGCTGCTTACACTCTTACCCTACCATCCAAAATAATACATCATAGGGAATGTAATTCCCCTTACACTTGAATTTTTACATACTTTACAATAAACTAATTTAATGACTCGAATTAAGATAATCAAAACACTTGGAGTACTTTTAAGATTAACGCACATATGGGGGTAATAAATGATGTTCTTCCCCATTACTCCAAAACATAAGTACTTTACCCATGAGTCCCAATCGTCCCAAAACAATATGTACAAGATATGACTCGACTTAGCAACCATGTAATCAATTAGATAATTAACTAAGGGTTTAAACATGTAACAATAATGCACTAAAGATGAGTGCATACACGGAAGGCTAAGGCGATTTGGTTGCACATTTAGGTGGGTTGTAACAGATTCTTCCTTTAAGTAAGATGCTTAAAGTTAGAAACGAAAAGATAGGCTCGGAGGGGTGTACTAGGCGTTTCGTGTACTAAAAATGAGTACAACGCTAAGGTGTGGGAAAAATTAATTGACTTTACTAGCCAAGTAATATGAATTAAATGGTTAAGTAATTATGATACGGGTTTAACACAAGGGTGATCCTAATGCCTCTTATCATGTAATAAATCCTATTACACGAATGTAGTCTCACTAGCGGTCTTGGGATGCATAACTAACGCAAGTTCTAGAATCTAAATGTTACCGGTACACTCATAAGCACTAATAGTAAATGCTTTTCCTATCAAATCTAAAGGCGAACCTCACATATTTGGGTGAAAAATTTTTCTGAATGGTACGATTTTGTGCTAATCATATAACTCCTATCCATGAGACGCTTGCTAATGCTAAAGTTTCACTCCTAAATGTTGTAAAAAAAATTAAATTTGGCGCTAAAATTACACTAACAAGTATTTCTCTTAGTTTTATTACACACCTACCATCAAACAAACAAACTCAAGTGCAATAGTATCCTATAAGGTATCATCATTTACCCTCCCCTTACACTTAGGATGAACATTGTCCCCAATGTTCAATTAAAGAATGTAAAAGTGAAATGGGTAAAAGAATGAAAGCAAATACTCCCCTGATTCGTTCGGTGTGGATAGTGTGGTAACAAGGTTAGATCTTCCTCCAAGAAAATGAACATTCAAAGCTTCCCTTGCAGAAAAATAAATCATCTTCTTGTCATACATAACCTATTAAACCTGAGAAAACAAACAAGGCAACCTCGCATAAAATCGGCAGCAATCTATATATACTAACAAGTCATAGAAAGCAAATTAAGATATAATGCTTGTGGAATGAATGTTTGCAGATTTCCTGGAGTTTATAAAACTAAAGAATTAACAAAAACTTTAAGACCCCTTTAGAAAAACAAAACTCGCAAAATTTCAAGAATTTTACACATGACGCCATCAGGAGCTAACTCCTGACGCCGTCAGAAGTGACCTGCAGAAATCTTTATGTTAAGTTTCCGGAAAATTTCTGGAAAAACGTATGTCCTACTTCCTGGAAAATCCTGCAAAACATCATTATGACTCGATACAAGCATTCTAACAAATACTAATACACATGTTCATTTAATGTTGTGGCGAATCAAGATCAATTTCGTTCTTATAAACAAATTTGGGGTTTCCCCTTACACTTAGCTTTTGCAAAATATCTTTATATGAAGTTAAGACGAAGTTAAACAACAAAATAAAGCATTTTCACAATTTAGTTTTGAAACATGATCTACCAACAATAAAAATAAAGCATGCATACGGAAGCAAATAACAATCAAACAATTAAAAATCACACAAAACATGGGTTGCCTCCCAAGAAGCGCTTTTCTTTATTTTACGAGTCTTGTAGCTAGACTTAAAGTCATGGGCAATTACGTGACCCCATCGTTGGTCACATTCTCTAGGTCATCTCCAATCTTAGTTTTGTATTTCGGACCTAGCTGCAAACATTCCATGTAGAAACCAAGTATTCTATTCATGACATAATCTACTCCTCTACATCTATCCTCATCATTCCTATAATAAACCGCTTGCTTGTGTTCCTTTTCTATGTTTGATAGAAGGCGGTATTGTTCAATCTTATAGGGCATTTGGTAAGCAATCTCATCGTTCCCTTCCTTGAATCTAACTATCCCTAGGGTCGGGTCATAACTCATCTTAGAGGCCTCAACAAACGGTTTTCCGAACACTACTTGACCTAGGCAATCATCTATTACCGGACGAGTATCCTCCACTATCACAAAGTCGATAACATAAGTGAAGTTTCCTACAAATACATGCAATCCTTTCACTCTTCCTACAAAGTTGCTCATCTTACTCGTGTTCGGCATCATCCTATAACCAAGTTGCTTCTTCATCACCCAATTATAATAGGTCCTAGTCATGATTTTTATAGGAGTCCTAGGATCGATATAAGCTTTCCATACATGCATATGCCCAATGTTGCATGGTATGTTGATGTTAAAGGGATCACCTACTTTAATAAGGGGTGAACCAAGGATGTATGGTGTCTCGGGATCATCGAATAGATCCTTGTGATACTCCCGTTCTTCCTTGGTGGGTAACTTATCAAAGTATTCTTCTACGTTTTCTACTTCCTCTAGCTTTTCTTCCTTAATATCCCCAATTTCCTTAATCTCATCGCTAGTCCCGGTTTCTATTCCAACTTCATCCTTGTCACTTTCTTCCATATTCTTATCAATCGGCTTAATGGTGACAACATTGAAAAAGTGGACGTGTTTGGATGATGAGGGGTGCTTAATTTGGATTCCGCTATTAGTGTCCCTAGTGTCCTTCCTAGGTGTAGTTAGCACTTAGTTGTTGAGGGCTTTGAACAAGTTGTCAATCTTATTGGTCATCTCTATTTGTTGTTGATTGAATTCGGTTTCAAACTTAGCTATGTGAGCTTCTTGAGATGCCATAAATTTGGACATCAATCCTTCAATATTGTTGGTACTACCATAGTTATTAGAAGGATTGTTGTTGAAAGTACGGTTAGAGGGTGGACCGTTTGGTTGGTAACGATTAGGTGGATTAGAAGAATTGTTTTGGTTTTGTTTCCACCTAAGATTCGGGTGATTTTTCCAAGAAGGGTTTTAGGAATCACCGTAAAGGTTTGGCTCGGGTTTGAAAGTGTACCACTTATCTCCCGCTTCGTCGGTACGCGAGGATGCGTAATCCGCAAAAGCTTGTCCGAGGAGTTCCACACAATCACGAGTGTCATGGGGACCACTACATAATTCGCATGAAGAAGTGATTTTGTTCACTTGGCTTGAAGGCTTAGGAGCTTCGTAGGATTTCATGAGAAACTTGACTTGGTCCTCAAGTTCCATGATCTTACGGTCGGGAGTGCTATAATTGTTCGAAGGCAAAGATATTGCCTTGACCTTTTTGTTCAAATCACGGGGATCATTCCAACTTTCGTTGTCATAGAGAGCAAGATCTTCTATGAGTTCCCATGATTCTTCCGCACTTAGATCACGTAGCTTGCCACTGGCCGATTGGTCAATGGTTCGCCTTGTGGAGAGATCGTTATGGTCATAGAAGATTTGGACTTGGAGCCAAAGATCTATGCCATGATGAGGGACTTTTTGGAGTAAGTCCTTGAAACGAGTCCATGCTTCATATAGAGTTTCACCTTGACATTGTTGGAACATCAAGATATCATTTCTAAGCTTGGTAGTTCTTCCCGGTGGGAAAAATTGAGCAAGGAAACGAGTGGTGAGATCATCCCATGAGGTGATGGATCCCGCGGGTAAACGTTCAAGCCATTGAATAGCTTAATCACGTAGAGAGAATTGGAAAAGGCGTAATCGGGTCGACTTTCTAGTTGTAACATCAAGGTCTATAGAATCTACGATTTTAAGGAAATCCTTGAGATGTTGATTAGGATCTTCGGAACGAAGTCCATGGAATGCACATCCGCTTTGCACCAACCGGATGGTGTCGGATCGCAAGGGGGACACATTGGCTCCTTGAGTGAGCTCAATAGTGTTTCGATAGCCTTGGTGGCTAGGACGGGAATACTCTCCTAGGGTTCGGGGCCTAAGAGGTTGGTTTGCTAGTGGTGGGTTTTGTAGGTGGTTTTGTTGTGGTGGGTTGATAGGTTCAATGATGTTACCACCTTCCATGATGTCGGATGGTAAAGGTTACTAACAAAGACACGAAGAAATAAGATAGACTAAAGAAAACCTAAAAATAAAAATAAAATCTTACTAGAAAGGAATCTAGCAAGTAGACCTAATAAAAAGAAATCCTAACCTAGACAATAACTATTCCCCGGGCTGCGGCGCTAAAAACTTGATACGTGGGAATCACACCAGGCTTTACCTCTCGAGGGATCTCGAGAAGCTTACAACCCCCACCAGGCAGTGTACCTGATCATTGTAAGTATAGTGACAAGTACCGGGGGATTGATCGTTCAACTCAGGAATAATGTCGCTAGGATTAGAAAGTCTCATAAACTAAGTCTAGAGGTGAGGGATGATTCTTTTTGTATTTTTATATTTTATTAAAGCAAGTAAAATCTCGGTTTTTGGAAGAGTGGGCGGAATTAGTTGCTAGTCAACTAACCCAAATAACTAAAGATGCAATCAAAATAAAATACCAAAAATGAAATGAAACTAATTATACTAATGTGGTGTAACAATAATGGGGAAAGTTGTGTTTACTTAGGTTTCATTACTCCCTAGATATCTTTTATAGGTTGATAGCCTGTTACAATTGCATGGATGGCGGGTCATATTCCTTAATACTAGTCGTAGGGCTGTGTACAATATTCCCTAACTCTATAGGATCCTACTTCACTCCTATGTCGAGCCGTTAGAAGCTCCTAACATGGGATCATTAGAATTCTCCTACGCATTAAATACAACCAAATATCGTAGTACACCTCCGATCATGTTTCTTAAGACGTTCAAGCAAGTTACCAATAGAAGTCTGCCAGTTTTCTTAAGCCTAACATCGAATACAATCATCCGTAACAACTATAAACAAACAATCAACCCATAATTAACATCTAGGTTCCACTACATCTAAGCAAACAAAAAATAAATCTAGCCGAGCATGTTAAATTGAAGACAAGTGTAAGATATATTCAAGCAACACATAGACATATTGAATGAATTGAAAGGATACTTATCTCTTATTGAACATGAAAGATTCAAAGGGTTAAAACCCTTGAAAAAGCTGTAAAAATCGGCCTAGGGTTTTTCCCTCAAAGTTGCACATTAATGAATGAAATTTGAAAAACTATATATAGATAATACAGGGTGACGGCATCAAGAAGGAAATTGTGACGCCGTCAATTCGCCGCCTATGATTAAATCATATTACCTAGATCTGATTTTGACGCCGTCATGTAGGAATTTCTTCTGGGCCGTCACTAGCAAATGGACCATGACGGCCTAGGTGACGCCGTCATCTCCAATGCACAAAACACTCTGGACCGTCACGCGTATCTTCCACTTCTACCCCTTTTGTTACTCTTGACTCCGTCACTTGGAAACTCTTGACGCCGTCTGGTACTGTTCCCAGCAAGGAAAATTAGGACTTTGCCGTTTTCTTCACTTTTATTCTCCAAAAACGTCCAAAATGCTTTCTTTTCCAGATTTCTCTCCAAAAGTACCTAAAATGACAAAAGGAACGATTAAGGGCAATATTTGATCAAATAATCTCAACTTCGGGCTTAAATGACCCCCTAAAAATGGTTCATTTTTCGCCTCATCAGAAGTGTCAGTCAATGATGTAGGAAAGAGTTGGAATAAGATGGTGTATGGTTGTTATGGCATCATAGTTTCAGGTTTGCTTCTGTGTGACTAAGGGACTGTGTGTAAATGATCGTTGTATTAGTAGACTATAAAAAGTTAAATTGTATTTGCATTACTTGCAAATGGTCATTTTATAACTTAACACTCAGTGTATGTTAATAACATTACAAACATGTAAACACCCCTAATCTGCAAAAAACTTAAATGCAGCTTACTATAAATAGTCAAATATTTCACCTCAACCTAATGCAGTTGACTATAAAAAGTCAAATGGGCTACCGTACCCATCTTTCTAATTCTTACCCATATTTCCTAGCTATTTCCAAACACAGCTTAAGTTGCAAAATTCAAACTGTTATTAGGAGTTCCAAATGCAGTTTCGAACATTCCATAATTTGCAAAAAAATTGCAATTGACTATATTTTTACTACCTTAACAAATGAGGATTATAGTACCTGCAAACTTAATGTAGGTAGTATAAAATGCAGTTGACTAAACCCATATTTCCAATTCTACACAAACATACCTAACTAATGTAGTTGACTATAAAAAGTCAAATGGGCATTATACTACCTGCAAGCCAAATGCAGGTAGTTGTAAATGCAGTTGACTATAATCATATTTCCAGTTCTGCCCAAACACACCTTAACTAAGTAGTTGACTAACAAATGCAGTTGAACAAATGTAGTTGACTATATTTTACTACATTTACCCATATTTCCAATCATACCCATATTTCCAATTCTACCCATATCTCTAATGAAGACCCTACATTCTCTAAACCTGCTACAATACATTCTCTACTCCTACAAGCCTAATACATAACAACCAAATATATTACAGTTAACCCATCATCAACAAAATATACATACTAGCTAAACCATCATGAGCACAATATACATCTTAATAGTCATTGTTTTGAGTAAGCCATCAAGAAACCATCATTAGTAACCCAAATACATAATACTTACATACCTAATATTGTTTTTAGTAAATCATTATCAGTAAAATATTCACATCTTGATTACCTTACCAACAAAACCTAACAGTTGAGCTTCTTGGTGGGAGACTTGAGCTTCTTGGGGGGGGGGGGGGGGGGGAGACCTAAGCTTCTTGGGGGGGGGGAGGCACATACCACTCATTACTGTCTTTGCTTGAGCAACCCTCAACCGCTCCAAGACCAAGTACTACATTTGTAATCCTTTCCATACTTTTTGGTATTTTATGAACAAGGGTGTTAACATGTTATGACTTGGAAGTGGAAGTATAGGGAGTGGAAGCCTTAGAAGTGGAAGACTTCCCCCCCCCCCCCCCCCCCCCCAATTTCCTAACATGGGGAAGGCTTTCTCTTCCCCCTTCCCCTTGAACCCTTTGCCTTCCCCCTTTCTTTTAGAAATTATCTTCAAATCATCTTCAGTCAGTGGGTACTTAACAATGGAGAGTATATTCACCTTTTGATCTTCATCACTAGATGATATTTCTAGTTCCAAATCACTAGATGATGTTTCTAGTTCTAAATCACTTGATTATATCTCAGTCACTTCTGCAAAAGGTTCACCAAATGCATACAACAAAGAGCATGAATACAAAAATTAAATTAATAAGGTTCACCAAAATGCATATAGTCAAGAGCTTAAAAACAACAATTTCATACCTATATTGACCTTCTTTTGTTCCTCTGCCTCCTTTGCCTGCTTTGCCCTACCAAAAACTTCTTTAAGACCTTGTATCCTATTTTCAAGATCATCCATTTTTCCCTTTCCCTTATCTGCAGATTTTCAGCATCATTACGATGCTTGTACAATAAACATATTAAGCAAACCATAAACAAGATACAATTTCCCTAGCATATAAAGTCAACTATCATATAACTAGCATATAAAGTCAACTAGCATATAACTAGTCAAGAAAATTACCATTTGTAGACAAAAAAAAAAAAGAAAAAAAAAGTATAACGTATATGATAATGATATGATCTAATTAAGAAATATGTGTCTAAATGTCAAGTGTGTTTGGTATGAGGGTATGGGTATTAAGGAATGACTTTCATTTCTATTGCATTTGTTTGGTTGGTAGGTTTGGTATTCGAATATGGATATCAAACCCTCAAAAGTATGCATTTTGTAAACACACCAAAAGTGATGGGTTTGTAAACCCATTCCAATTCTCATTCCCATAGTAATCCCATTGTTGAACCAAACGTCCCCATCATACCATGAAAGATGATTGCATTACTACTCCTTCCGCTAAAAAATCGTTATTTACCGTCAATAAACAGATAGTTTAAGAAAAATATCATTACTATAGCTTTATCTTTCTTACTTTTTGTATAATGACACTTTTACTATTAATTTATAACTTCTATAATATTTGTAATAATAACTCGATCAAGATTCCTTATCTATTTTTAAAAGTAGACTATTAATTTGAGAAAACTAAAAAAGGAAATGTAAACAATAAATTTGGAATGAAAGAAGTACTTTATCCGTCCCAAATTATATTTCCACTTTCTTATTTCTCAAATTTAAGAAAAGTGACTCCTTACAATATTAACTAATAAAAATTAATTCTCACCCACTTAGAAGCATTTTGATTGGTCAAAATTGAAAGTGGACATTAATTTTGGGACAACAAAAAATAGCAAAGTGGACTCCCCTCCTGCGACGGAGGGAGTAATATATTTTTTTGGGTAAAGGGATTCAATACCCCTATTAAATTTTATTACGCGAAAAAACAAATAAGTACACTGGAAGTGGGTGAGTCCCACATCTCAACCAAAAAAAGGCAAAACAAACGCTCCTAATGTGCTTAACACCTAATCTAGCATAAGAATGACATGCCAAACTTATAGGACCAAATAAAAAGCCTATCTAATTTGATCATGGAGACTAATGTCAAAAGCATTAGCAAACTATTTGGGCTTCAGTCAAACCACAGTCATCAAAATCATCATCATCATCATCATCATCATCATACGGGTCTTCATTATAGGTCTCCTTCTTCCATTACTCGTATAAACTCTTTATACCCAGTCCACCACTACTTTTAGAGATTTTATTAACCTTTGAACTTGTAGATGTCATATACGTAGCAATTTCATTGTAGACCTCGAGTACTTCATCATCACGATCCATAATATCCTGATCAACAACCTTTTTAGAACTAGGAAGCATTGATTTACAAGGTTTTAGCGGCTTCCCATCAACACCCACAAGTGCAAGCTTCCCATCAAGCATATGATTTTCCATTTCATTAATCCTTGAAACGAAAGGTGTAGTACTTGGACAATCAGATGTCGTACCAACCAAAGGAGTAGGGACATTACCACTAGGTTCAACATTAGCATTAGAAGCCTCATCCAATTGACCTGGAACACCAAATGCATTAGAAGTACTTACCACTTTAGCATCCATTTTCAGTTGTCTAGACATAGAAGTCTTCTTTGTGTTATCTTTTGAATAAGAAACCTTGGTATTATTTGGTGCAACACGCCTATACTCAAACTTGTTCATTGGAACACCATTAAACTTTTTTGGATTAGCTCCTTTCTGCTTCACAACCGTAAACCCATCATTATAATTTGAACATTCTTTGATACACCCGAACTCTGACCCTTGCTTTATCTATCCCATTCACCATACGTTTAGGAGCAGCTTTAGGACAATCATCAAGAGAATGACCATATAACAAGCAAGTACCACAGCGTGGGGGTTCACACTGGTATTCTACTACAAAAATGGACATAGAGCCCCCTTAATAGAGCCCGGTTTTAGTGAAAAACGGGCTCTAAAAGGATTGCGTGTTATAAAAATTAGTATAGAGCCATGTTTTCTTTTATAAAACCGGGCTCTATGTTCAAAAAACTTTAAAGCCGTGTTTTCTTCTGCAAAACCGAGTTCTATTCCTTGTAAAGAGCCATGTCCTCTCCAACAAAACCGGGCTTTATCTAAAAAATTATTAGAGCCCTGTTTTCTATTACAAAACCGGGCATTATCAATTGTGTTGAAAGAGTGTAAAATAAGCGGTTATTCAAACTAAAATGTAAAAACTTAAAAATTTTTGGGCGCCTTATTTCCCCCTCACTTTCACAAAACCTAGTCCTCACCTCATTTCATTCACACTAAACACAGTCACACCCATTATTGTCTCTCTCAATACAAAAGATTCCATTCACCTAACAACACTAATATGTGTTTCTTTCTGAGTTACAAACTACAATCAATTCCATATCTCATAGTTATCTCACCTACCACTTTGTATCTTCAATTTTAACCAAAATCTGAAACACAACTTTCAGCCATGAAAATTTAATCACCAAGAAACTCACACAGTAAGCTATACCTTGTTCTTGTGATACCAACCTTTAAAGAACGAAATACCATAGTAAATTTCGGAGGTACTAAAATGATACAACTGATGTTGTTTTTCAATTAATCTTTTTAATATATCTCATTAATGTTGTGGTTAAGTTTGATTCTGGAATAAGCATTGTTAAGTTTGTTTATATGTTTTTTGAATTGTTAGGTAATAAAGTCTTGATTTTGGATTGAAACTAGTTGCTGTCGTAAATTGGGTGTTTGGAAGGTTTAATTATCAAAGAGGTTTAGATTAGTTTATCTTATTAAAATGATATATCTATGCATTATATATACATATATGCCTGTGTTATCTTTTAGATTGATGTTTTCAGTAATAATAATGATGAATCTGAGCAAAATAAATTGTTAAAAGTCTCATTGATGTGTTTAGTTATTTTGATTTAAATGAAAATTATGTTAGCTGAATGATAACCCACCGGGTTCACATCCATCAGTGTGATGGACGAAAAAGTAGATATTGCACTAGTAACCTTGTTTTGATTATTTTAAATCTACCTATGTCGATGTGATTATTTCATGGTCTCTTCTGGCTGATCAAGTAATATTCTGTTTATAGTACATTTCTATACGTAAAGAGTATAGTGTAATACTATAATCACCGGTCATGGATGATAGCCAGGCTTTGAGCTCGAGGATGTCGATTGTCGCATACATCTTTGCTAAATACAAAATATTTGAACTATTGTTTATAGTGCTAACAATTGAGCATCTGCTGAAAATATAGTCTTTCCTCAATGAGGACAACTTTTTATGCCTACTATAATCACCAGGCTAATAGTTAGTCTTGCATGTCACATATGTGTTTGGTAAACGCATAATATTAGAACTAGTGTTCACAGTGTTATCAAAGGTGTGTGTCACCTTCTCTCCTAATGCTTGTAGTGTTAGCATCTGTGGAAGCATTGTAAAGCATTGTTGCATGGTTTTAGCAACATTCTTTGTTTGTTTAAAGTTATTGATGTCTAAACTTTAATTTGCATCACCGTGGAAGCATTGTAAAGCAGTGTTGCGTTTTAAACTTGTTGGTATGCTGGGTCGTTTGCGTATAATTATATCACACTTATAGCAGGGAAAACAGTGAAAACGTGTCAATATCTACCATTAGTATTGGTTAGATAGCTTTGCTGCTTTGGTCGATCTGTTCATTTGCTTAACGTCGGTAATATTGGCACAGGTACTAGATGCAACTGATGACGAACCTTGGGGTCCACATGGTACTGCATTGGCCAAGATCGCACAGGCAACTAAAAATTTGTAAATATACATTACATTCACGAATAGTGATTTATCATTTTTACATTATCTTAACATAAACAATTGATTGGTTGCTAACTCCATATGTATTACAACTTTGAATGTAAGATTGTTATGGGTGTTATCTCGAGAAGATTAACTGAACTGGCCGCAGTTGGCGTCACGTGTGCAAGGTACTTTATTTTTTTGTTTCCACATTTGCAACTACTTGTTCAGTAATTATAGTGGTTTTTTGTTTTGTTAGTTTAATTAAGTTTCTTATGGTGCGTCGAATTATTCTTTAGCTCAAATAAAAACTACGCCTCTTCCTAAATAATTTTTAATCCTTCCTCAAGTCATTCCTATTCTGTGATAATGTATTGCAGGCGTTGGCTGTGATAGAGTATTTGGTAGCAAATGAATCTGAGCGGGCAGTTGATGACATCATAGAACACACTTTCAAGATCTCTGCATCATAATGAGGGTTCAAAACCATCTGTTGCCAAAAAAAGAAGGGGCAAACCTGGTGCTAAACAGAAGGCCAGACCTCGAGACAGGTAATTGATCCAGGACTGACTCAAGGACTTGCGCGAACTTGTTACAGACGGAGAAAAAAGTTAGTACTTCACGAACATCACTTTTTGTTTTTAATTTTTATGCTGAAGGAATTAGAGGTTACAAATTTTGATAGCATGACAGAGGGTATGATTATAATAAAGATATAGGTATCCACTAGGATGCTCATTCTTAAGTTCTTGTTTCATATAAACATGTTGAATTATATAAGTGTTTTTTTGTTATTTCACTTGTTGTAATCCATACTTGTTATATATGCAGCATCTTTATCTAATGAGTCAGCTAGAACGAAAGCTCGAGAGCAAGATGAGTCGCGGTTTGAAAGCTGGACTATAGATAGAAGTAAAGATGAAGATTTGATAGCTAGGATTTCTTATAATAGATGAAAGTTAGGAATAATGATACTTGGTTGTTTTTGCTATTCAAAATTTGATCTAGTGGCTGATTTCTTCCAATTTTTTATTTTTTTTAAAATTTGTTTTTCACATAGAGCCATGTTTGGTAAGAGAAAACCGGGCTCTATAACCGGGAATAGACCCTGTTTTCCTAACCGGGCTCTATTTGGTTGTTGAACAGAGTCCCCCCCCCCCCCCCCCCCCCCCCCCCCCCCCGAGCCCGCTGTCAAAACCGGGCTGTATGACACTTTTTGACCGGGCTCTATGGCCATTTTTGTAGTAGTGAATATGAATAGACACTTTCGTATATCAACTTCCATTAAGTTTTGGAACAGCCAAATCAAGATATCACGAAACTCATTACAAGTAATATTTTTTAAGACACACTAATGATTTATAATTTAAATCCCGCTGTGAAGCGCAGGCCTCTAATTCCTCGTTGATGAAAAGATTAGTGAGGAACATGTCATTATCATACTCTCAAGTGTAAACTAGGAAGAGATAGCTTCATTTTCTAATAATTTTATTTTATTATTCTTTATTATTTTATTATTTTTTATTTTGAGTAAAAATCACATATATCACCTAGCAAAATCATCATTTTTACTTATATAACTGTAAAAATGAAATTGAGTAATGCCATATTTTTCTAATAACTCATCGTCTTAACATGCAATAAGATGAATAATATTATGACACATTTAAGAAAAGAGGTAAAAACCATAAGGGTGACCCAGCGGTAAGAATACCAGCCTTCCAAAGAGGAGGTCAAGGGTTCGAATCCAACGGGGAGAAAATTAATCCCCTTGTGGCCACGGAGGTTCACCTGCGCCGACTCCGGGCTATCCAAAAGGGTAGTCGCCGTGGGATTAGTCAGCTCGCAATATCGAGTCGGAAACCCATGTTACAAAAAAAAAAAAAAAAAAAAAGAAAAAAAAAGGAGGTAAAGTCATTGATGAAAATATTATTGACTAACATGTGATTATCACATTCTTTTAAAGTGTAAACCAGGAGCATTTAGCTTAATTTAAAAAAAAAAAAAAAAATTGTTGAGTAAAAATCACATATAGTACCAGCAAAATCATCATTTACAGTTTGGTTTCCTCATATGAAGTGGCTAGAACAAATGTTTCAGAGCAAGAATTTTTGTTTGTGCAATCGCGTTGGACACGTTGAAAAAAATACGTATTTGGATTTGGGATGAAAGTATCAACTATGTATGATGCCAGTTTGTTCGTTTTCTTATTTTTTTCTTAATTTTGGACCAAGGACTTAGAAGAGTTGGCTATATGAGTAAAACACATTGGATAACAAGGCCCATCACTGTTTAAGCCCACTTACTTATTTCGACCTAGGTGCCAATTTTTTCATTCAAATAGTTTTCTCAAGGAGTTTTACACATGTTCTTTCATAGGTCTGCTATTGTCAATCATAGTCAAGTAGGGGTGTGGTCGGGTTCGGATCATTTCGGGTCAAGGAAAAAAAAAAACATATCCGAACCCGACTCTATTTAGAACCCGGCCCGAATAGACGTGAACCCGACTAACCAAGGTTCTAAATAAAGTAGGGTTCGGGTATGTTTTTTCAGTCTCAACGCGAATTGATCCTAACCCGGCAAATCCGACCCAACCCGACTAGCACCCTTATAGTCAAGCATCGGTTACTTTCTTTAAAAAGACAAATTATTCACATGCCTGAGTCTATCTGATATTTAACATAACACCTTCACAAATATAATTTCCATGTCTTTATATGAGGGAAATATTTTAAGTGCATTTTTGCAGCTATACGAGATACGGAGTATAACATCTACTATATATCTATTTGGAGCAAGGGTTGAAGGAGCAACACTACAAGAAAAAAGACCATTTTCTGTAGTGCACGGAAACCATGGAAGTTTAAGATGATATAACACGAGTCAGTTGCTGCTCACTTTATTAATTGTGACTTAAACGCAAAACTACTTGTTAGATAAGACACTCACATTACACCGTGACAAAAGCTCATCGGTCTTTAACCCACAGTTGCTTGTTTGATACGAGTTACGAGTATGATATTTACATACGCTATGACAGAAGGTAGAATTCTCCACTGGTACCAATGGGCGTGTGGCCTAGTGGTATCAACAAGATTATTGATGTTCCTTAAGAGCACGCGGTAAGGTGGTGGTGTGTTAAGTCTTAACACACTGCCACCTCAGCGCCACGCCAGCTTTTTCCTTTTAACCTTAACTCTTGACTTTCCACCCCGGTAAGGTAACTCACCTATAACTCACCTCCACCCCAAATATTTTCAATTTCAACCACAAATTTTAACAAACACTTCATTTATTTAAAACATAACATTAATTAAAACACAACATTACATTACATTACGAAATTAAAAAAAAAAAATAACGATACTAAAAAAAAAAACGAAATCAATAAAACACTACATCACATAATTATTCATAATTGACGCGGAGGCAACCCAAGTTTCATGGCGATTCGATCATTTTCTGCATTAACGAATGCCACCCAATGTGGATCTTTGCCGATGGTGTCGAGCATAAAAAATTCTAGCTCTTTCATCCTTTGTTGTGCGGCTTGATTTTCGGCTGTCGCCTGATACGCCTTACTCGCCTCTTCACGTTTCGACCTTAACTCGGCGCGCAACATATCCGCAAAAGCTAACGAAGAAATGGACCCACCGGTACTAGCCGTGGCTCCGGTGCTTGTCGTGGCCTCGAATTTTTGTTTCTTGGCGGCCCTTTTTTTGCCAATGGGCCGTGGTTCTTCGTCATGACCAAACAAAGACTCGTTTGTTTGGCTTGGGACGTCGCCAGTTAAATCAATCGCTTCCGGTGCGTCCCATTTTCGATGTTTGCGCAACACCGTCCAAGCGTCTTCATTGGCGAACAACGGGTTTTCTTGACGATAGAGTTGCTGAGCACGTGTTATGACATCCACCTCATTTTCCCCACATCGGTGGTGCCGAACCATCGTTTGGATTTGATGAAGAACCCGCGTATGGGTGATTCCACCCACCACCTAGAAGATTCGTAAACGAGTTGTTGTTGCCACCCGACATTCTTTTTTTTTTTTTTTTTTTTTTTTGCTAATAGAAGAGTATTGTAGATGAAAATAGTTGTGAAAGTGTGAAAAAATATTGTGGGGGTGAAGGGGTATTTATAGTTGTAAAATAGTTT
The DNA here is from genome assembly GCA_030686995.1 of Artemisia argyi. Lineage (NCBI taxonomy): Eukaryota > Viridiplantae > Streptophyta > Magnoliopsida > Asterales > Asteraceae > Artemisia > Artemisia argyi. The sequence goes on along the minus strand of CM060694.1, from coordinate 55,051,757 downwards.
AAAAATGCAAACACAAAATTAATTTTTCAATCGTTTAAATCTTATTTGAATATATATCAAACTATCAAAGTGTTATACGGAGTTACTCCCTCCGTCTTATATTAAGTGTCCACAATGAAATCTTGAGATGTCCCAAATTAAGTGTCTATATTGTACCTTCAACTAATAAGATGAGACTTTAGTGGGTAAAAATAATATTTGATTTGTGGAGAGTGTTGTTAGTGGAATCTCCTAAAACTTTGTGCATTTTGAAAGTGGACACTTAATATGAGACGAAAAGAGTAATATATTTAATTGAATGACAATGTATGTGCTTTCACACCACGCAAACTTTTACACAAATCGTTTGCAAGTGAATTTATTAGGTCGTTGATGGGATCAGAGACCTATTGTAAGAGCATCCACTATAGAAGTTTAAGAATAAGTCTAAGATACTTATGAAGATGTTCAAGAATTTTTATACTATAGCGAGGAACCATTTCATGCCTAGATGACATGAAAAGGTCTAGGATCTTAGAGATGTCTAAAAAATGTTTATTTTCTTTTTTTGATTTATGTTTTCAACTAAATATTAAATGACATTCAAATATTGGAGCAATTTTATAAACCTCAAAAGGTTTATCCATAGTAGGAATAGGTTTATAAAATAATTTTTTTTTTAAGAATTAATGACATTATATGATGTGGAAATTTTATAAACCTTTAATAGGTTCATCCATAATAGATGCCCTAAGTTCGGGATTAAGTCGTAGAATAGCAGTGTACTTTTGAAGGTGTCCTGTTTTGGTACGTGTACTTTTTTAAGTTGTAGAATAACAATGTACTTTTCAAAGTGTCATGTTCTGGTATGTGTACTTTTTTTAAGTTGTAGAATAGCAATGTATTTTCCATAAGTGTTCCAATTTGGTACGTCATCCTACGTACCAAACTGGAACACTTATGGAAAGTACATTATTATTCTACAACTTAAAAAAAAGTACAAGTACCAAACTGGAACACTTATAAAAGTACATTGCTATTTTAAAACTTAAAAAAAGTACATGTACCAAAACGTGACAGTTTTAAAAGTACATTGCTATTCTACAACTTAATCCCCCCTAAGTTCAAGGAGAGTAAGTACATTTTAATAAATACAAACTATCTTAACGAAAGTGTGTTAGGATTAAGAAAAAGGTTCGGTCACCCCATGTATTTGCATACTTAGCGTAGTTCTTAGTTTTGTATTTATTAGATTAGATATTATAGTAATAGTTTAGATATTAGTCACACCGTGGAGGACGGACGGGTCTTTACCCACTGTACACCTGATCCACAGCCCACAGGAGGGCGTATATTGTAATTGTATATATACCCCTTCCCACACAAGGGAAGGGTTAGTTGTTTTCTCATAATACACACACCTCAAAGGTGTTTCTCTCTCAAGAAAACCTCCCACTCTGTCTACTCTTTCTCTCTCTAACTCAACAATGATGAACATGTTCTTCCACCATACTAGACCTCCTGGATCACAATAATCAACCATAATAACGATCCTACAAAGTGATAGCATTAACTCCAACCAACATTCTCTTATATAGTTGGTACGAGGATGTCAATTACTGCAGTAGTTGAAACGTGTCGAGCATCTAGTGGAAAAATACATCTTCCGTTAAATGTTTCCGTTCTTGGAAACCCACCAAACGTGCTTTAGTGAACAGTTCTACCAATTGTTAACTGCCTTTTGACCAACTCGTATTTGCTTTGATTTTATCCAAAGTGCACTTTATCCTACTCTTTTGCATTCTTGAAAAGTCCCGCCTAAATCACTAAAGAGATTTCAAGCTATGATATGTTGGAATGTCAGAGGGCTGATAGGTTTATCAAGGTATTGTCAACCCCTGATGAACCTTTATCCTTCGGCTTTGGTTCCCTTGTGAACCTTTAGACTAATTTATGTTTAAATCTAGTTAGAGACTATTGGGCACTAAATTGGCCCAACAATCACCCCCTAATTGAATATAAATTAATCTAAGTTAAGTTATAGTAAGTAAGTAAACAACTTCTTCTTACTAATCATTTTTTATCAAAAAAATAAACATAAGTTAAAATTTTATTACAAAAGTCCTAATCCTCTAAATTTTCCACCCTTCCCTAGCTTCTTCAACATCTGGTCTGACTTCAATAACCCAATGCAATCTGGCCCAAAATTCTTTGGCTATGTGAGAGTCTTGCTTGATGTGATCATGGAGTCTGATCAGCTATTGAGTTAATGCAAGATTGAACTCATACTATATCTAAAAGCACATGTCCTCATTCCCGTTCCTAAAGAATAACCCAGAATAAGGTTCAACAATCACTAACCCATCTTCCCTAGCTATCCCTTCATGTGGAAAAATATTTCTTTCTCCACTAGGTACCTTAGGTTTCTCTATTACAAACACTTGATCCAACTAAAACCTTTTCCTTTTCTTATGCTCTCCATGAACGGGTTGCTTCTACTTCTGAGCAGGGAGATCAACTTCAAGCAGTTTAGCGGGTATTGGGATGTTAAGCTTTGATGCAGTGTTTCTAACCCAAGTGGAATTATAACCTGGCTATATCATGTATTTCAACCGATTCAGAGAACCCAACTCTACACAGAGTGAAGTTAGTATATGTAAGGAAATCTCTAACTTTGTTATTTCTTGTTATTGTCATGGTGGCATGTTTGTTTTTCTTAATATTGTATGATATAGCAGTGATGGGTTGAGGGTTTTATCTTAATAATATGATCCTATTGTACTCCACCCTGATCTTTTCCATATCAGCTTTCTTCATGGCATTACATGCTCATAGCATTTTATTTTACTTAATGACTTGTGAAAGCTTGCTTTTATCTAGGGCCTCTACATCATATTTCTCACTTGCAAGTCAAACACTATCTTCTTCTATTTAAGCAGCATTTGCACTTCTTTAAGAAAATGGTAGACATTGACTCCATTCTTTGTAGAATTTAGAACTTGAGGAATCATTTGGGTCGATCCACTCTGATCTATAAACGGAACTAAGTCCTTTACTGAAGCATCACCAGAGGCAATTCATTTTCCTTTGTCTAATGATGGGCTTCTATTCAAGGTGTGATGCTCTGTCTTTTGGTTGTCATCAGAGTGATCTGACCTGAAAAGTTGTTCAATAAACTTTTCATAGGCCTACTCTAGGTGGATAGAGCTGATGAGAGTTAGCTAGGGATGGTGACCTTGATTTTCTTTAATGCTTGTTTAGACTCTGGTTGTGTGATAGAGACCAAGGCCAAATGATGCTCTCCCTCAGTTTTTGAAAGGCTAAATTGGTCAGGGGTAACATTGGTGAAGGGTGATTTCTTTTCCTTGAATTATTTTGGGTATGACAACTTCATATCTTTCAAGTCCTTTTCCCCCTCATTAGGAACACTGGGTGGAGTTGTTGTTGCAGTATCAGTTGCTAGTTCCCTTATTGTCTTCAACAACTCTTTCAGAGTATCATTTGTGATGTCGACCTTGGAGTGAATGCCTGAGAGGGTAGCTGAAGCATTTAAGATACCAGCATGGTGAGGGATAGCTGACTTGATGCATTCATCAATCCAATGATTCTGAGAAGGTGCTGGTTGGTTTGTGTAATCTTTAAAGCAATGTGTCACCAACTCTTCTTAGCAATACCTATTTAATTTTTGGTTGCAACAAATTACTATTCACTAAAATAAAAATCATCACAACTACAAACACATAAAACAAATCACCGATAATAACTCACTAAAGAGCCATTCCACTTTATCTCGGAATATAACACACTAAAATCCCTCTTGTTGTCGTAACCCAAACCCATTATTCATGTAGAATCCTAATGGTATATGTTAGCATTAAAGAAAAGTGGCAGTCAATCATAGTCTAGCAACTTTGTAACGTGTCATAGTTTATGTCATAGTTTATTAAATGGGTTCATGGACTTGGACAAGCTAGTATACTATTAATTAAGGTTTGTAAGCTTTTTATTAAATGTAAATCATTAGGAATATAACACACTAAAATCCCTCTTGTTGTTGCAACCCAAACACATTATTCACGTAGAATCCTAATGGTATATGTTAGCATTAAGAAAAGTGGCGATCAATCATAGTCTAGTAACTTTGTAACGTGTCATAGTTTATGTATTAAATGGGTTCATGGACTTGGACAAGCTAGTATACTATTAGTTAAGGTTTGTAAGCTTTTTATTAAATGTAAATCCAAGTCCATAATCAAACAAAGCCCAAGCGTATGGTAAAGCCCATGAGCCGTTTATGTTCTAAGTATATAAGGCACTCTCCACCTCATTTGGAGAGTATGCTTGAATGTGTATTGTGTGTGCTTTATATATGAAATTCTCTCTTCTTCATCTCTCTAGTTTCTCTTTCTAGTTCGACACATATATACTCTTATCACCATATCATACGAGCTTAATATATAATTGATAGAGTTGATATCTAAGGTCCTACAAGTGATATCTAAGGTCCTACAAGGGTACTGTTGAATTATTTTTTGTGAAGAAGGAATACCAACTCACCGATCTATTTACTAAAGCCCTTCCAAAAGATAGGTTTGACGATTTAGTTCGACGAATTGGCATGCAAAGCCTAACTATTGAGGAGCTAGAATGTCTTCTCGAATCTTCTTGAAAAATATTTTCAAAAAGCTTCGCTGTAAATATTTTTGAAAAACAAAATACAAAATTTGAAAAACCATCAAAACAAAATACAAAAATTGAAAATTTTCAAGAATCCAAAAACAGTATAGAATGAAAAAAATCCAAAAATATTCTTCTCACGACATGTCTCTTGTATAAATCAATATTCTGTACGTTTCTAGAAATGTTATTCAACAATAATACGGATATGTACAGATGCTTGAACGAGAGTTTATTAAAATATTTTCTAAAACATGTCGGTTATCAAAATTTTCTTCAATATGGCTTTCGTATACTTCAGTACGAAACCCGGACTTAAATGATGATTTCTGATTATCTCATATCAGGACTTGTACATTCAAAGATGAAATCTTTTTCAAAAAGTTCGGGTATAAATGAATGAAAAGATTTCATTCAAAAACTCGCTTTTCCAAAAAAGACTTGTGTACATTTAAATACACAGCTTGTTTTTCTGAAAGAAGTCTTGAGCACTTTTCAAGATTTTTCAAAAAGATTTTCTCAAAATCCTTCAAAATTATTATGTGCTCAAGATAACTCCCTACAAACCTTAATTGATTTTAAAATATGCTATCATTAAGGAAGAGTATAAAAATTGAAAATGTTCCGATTTCATGTAAAAACAAATATGTCTATCTCTCCAAAAGCTTTTTATTAATTAGTTGATATAAAAAATATCACGATATGCTATTTTTGAGAGGGAAAAAACATGATTAAAATGTGATCAAATATGTTTAAAGATCGTAGTTTAATCTCAAAAGAGCTCGACTCAGATATAACCAATGAATTGACGAAGCTTAATTGTCAGGAATAAAAAAAACTTGTCCTGGACGGGTAATAATTTCAAGCTAGTCTAACTAGTGATGTAAGCATGTCTCGAATAGGACTTATCTAAGTAGAATGTACCGTCTCGAGATACTTTTTTTGAACTTGACCAGGACAGGTAATAATTTCAGGTTAGTCTAACTAGTGACGTAAGCGTGTCTGGGTCGGTAAATGTTCACTGAAAATCAATCAATTCAAAAAGTGCGAACTTTACCCAACATGTGCAAACTTATCTTAAAAACGCATGAGCACATGTGAAGGGGGAGTATTTCTGAAAAGGAAAACTCTCAAAGTGGTAACAAAAATGTGTTTTATAATTATTAACACTTTGAGAGATTTTCACAAATGGTTTTATGGCATATGATCAACAAACCTAGGATAATCATGGAGTAATAAGGTGATTATGGTTAGGTTTATGTACTATGATCCGCCAGATCCGGAGGGATCTACCCAAGGACAACACCAATAGCTTAGTACTAAAAGTCCTTAGGTATGATTGAAAAAAAGGAGTTAAGAAATGAAAGGAGAAAGAAGGGGTTGAAGAATTAAAAAGAAAAATTAATGAAAGGGTTAAAAGAAATAGCCCTCCAAATGATCAACCTTAGGGCAGAAACATGGTTCAACTCATATGTTACTGGTTGTTACAAAGGTGACACCGATATTGAACACAAGACGTCGTGGACCCAGTGACGCACTGCACTCAACCACCTAGCCACTCAGGTATCTCTTAAAAGATATTTGTTTCATTTCTCATGCAGAACCTTGCATATCTATCGGCCTCTCACTCCGAGATGTGTTGATATTGAAAAGGTGGCACTCTACTCCATGCCTCCGACTACTAAACCAAAACACACGTAATCGAGTCTAGAGACATGAGATTCATTAAAAAGATCTCTTAGGATACACTTATCAAATCATACACTTGTGTTCGCCAAAAAGGACAAAATTTGTAAGAGTCTTTTATGAGATCTTCAGATCTTGCCATACATATCATGATGGTTACTATGTTTCAAATGGTCTACAATCGTGGAGTGATACTTCGGTATACTTCAGCGGCTCACCTGAATTGTTCGTATAGTTTGGTAAATCTGTATAAGACTTCTTGAGGGTATCCAATTCAGGAACAACCTTTGTAAAGATTAGAGATGTGTTTTCACACTATGCTGTTAATACTCTTGAAATCTGAGCTTGTAAGTGTTGGAAATCCCGCCAAGGAGATTCCTTTCACGAATCGGGTCCTTAAGACGTGGGTCTTTACTAGGATTTTATACATAGTATTGATAACTGACCCTCAACGGGATTAGGACGGCTGATGTGCCCGACCAAGGTGAATGGAATCAAGACATTCATCAATAAAACAACCGTAGTGGTCTATTCTCTAAGAAAAGTCCACGATGATCGATTGGTGATTTCAACTAACATTTTTATGCAGGTACTGATGAAAGTCCCGTTGGAGAAAGACCGTACACCATCATATGCTTCAACATCTTCACCTCCACATACTCATACTTATGAAGTTCATCCTCAACAAAGCTCAAGTGAAGAATGTTCTAGACAATGAGATCAAGTTAAAGACAATGAGTTACGTCAAAGTCAAGAGCTAATCAAGAAAGTCAAGAACAAGTCCAAGTATCAAGTTAGGAAGACATAAGTATGAAGCTCAAAGTCTTACCAAGAATTTTAAGTATTTTGGAAAAGAAGACACGACAAACTTGTGAAGGTGTTGATCAAAGGCAAGAAAGATCAAAAGATGTTACACCAAAGATCACAAAGCATGAAGGAACAAAGAATCAAGTCTTTTCTATGACAACACACAAAGTTCAAGACCAAGAAGATAAAAGATCTAATCACGTGGAGCATCATTCGAATGACCACCCCTTAGGGGGAGATTGTTAGCGTTAAAGAAAAGTGGCGGTCATTCATAGTCTAGTAACTTTGTAACGTGTCATAGTTTATTAAATGGGCTCATGGACTTGGACAAGCTAGTATACTATTAGTTACGGTTTGTAAGCTTTTTATTAAATGTAAATCCAAGTCCATAATCTAAACAAAGCCCAAGCCCATGGTAAAGCCCATAAGTCGTTTATGTTCTAAGTATATAAGGCACTCTCCACCTCATTTGGAGAGTGTGTTTGAGTGTGTATTGTGTGTGTTTTATATATGAAATTCTCTCTTCTTCATCTCTTTAGTTTCTCTCTCTAGTTCGACACATATATACTCTTGTCACCATATCATACGAGCTTAATATATAATTGATACACTACTAGAAAAAGGGCTATCCTTGACTCCAAATGCGAGTCAAGAAGAGGTCTTATGACGCGCAAATGCGAGTCAAGGAAGGACCAGTCATAAATCTTCATGACTCGCATTTGTGCGTCATCCCTCTATGACGTGCACTTATGACCCACGTTTTATGACTCTTTTTTGCGAGTCATAACCTAATTTTTTTTTTAAAAAAAATTAATTTTTTTCAGTTCCTAATTTTCTATTAAATGACAATTAAAAACCTGATAATACAAAATTAAAAACACAAATATCAAAATAACGCATTTCATATATATATATATATATATATATATATATATATATATATATATATATATATATATATATATATATATATATATATATATATATATATATATATATATATATATATCAAAACAATGAGGTTAATTCAAGTACTAATTCACGATAAGTCACAAGTTAATTAACGACAAAAATTACATATCGATATGCCGAGTTTTTATATAGATCAAGTTTTTAAACTACCCCTGTGCAGACAGCATGATTCATCTATTGGCACCCACTGTGTCGGTTACGCCAAGACCTGTACCAGCCTCTTTCCTTGGTGCATCAGCCTTTATACGGGGAGGCCTAACGATACGGTCAATGAGTCCGTAATCCAAAGCTTCCTGAGCATTGAACCGCTTAGTTCGACTCAAGTCCTTGTGAACCTGCACATCATGGTTGACGAGTATTTACCATTAAGAATCCAAACATTCAACCAATCGATTATTTCAATACCACACAAACAGTTCAAAAACACACATCCAAGAACGAACACCAACTAAGAAATAGTAGTATCTTAGTGAAAGCATTTTATGCTATACCTGTTCCACAGGTTGACCCGTCTTCTGAGCCAACTCCTTGAATAGATAATCTCTAATTCTTAAAAGCTCGTTGGCCTCATTTTGAATATCATCAGCCTGAACAACATCATTACTTAGTAGCAAATTTACAACAATGACGAAAAGTTAAAATTCATGACCCGTATGAATATGCTAAAAAGTTCAAACACTGTTAGTAGGAAATAAGTTCAGGATATATGGACCCTAATTTTAATGGTATCACAGATACACTTACATTTTTAATTAATCATCGATAAAACAGGCTCCCCTGCATAATGATTCTTAATTTTCAATGGTCGTCTATTTGTTTCTTACATGAACAGGTAAATAAATAACTGAAGAAAATCTTACAGGTCCATAAGGCCAGCGGAAACCATGACTTTGCTGCCCAAGATGATTCCCAGGAACTCCGAAGGACCTTTCCAGGAAACATACCTGTTAAACATGCAGAAATCAGATGATTCTTCAGTGACATAAACTTCACCAAAAGCCTGTTGGTAACTCTTAGGTGCAACCCTTTGTATCAGCTTAGCAAAGAAATCAGAGAGGATGGAAACATACAAACTTACTACTGTAGGCCAACCTCTCAGGGGATTTGAAAGGGTTGTGCAAGCCATGTTTGGGACACTTAGACAGGCTCTCTACGAAAGGCTGCATAATAAGTCAAGAGATATATGATAAGAACTTATAGGGCACATAAAAAAATGTTCTTGTACTAATAATAATCCAGCCTTAACAATCAAGCTACAATAATCCAGCCTTAACAATCAAGATACATACCTTGATTCCACTTTCATCTACTTCTAAAATTGTAATAAACTTTTCTCCATTTAACGGATCCTTAATAGTGTTCAAATGGGTAGTTTTCATCCATTTTCCCTGAACTGCAGAAAGATGATGAACCATGTAAACCTCTTTCGATAGTTTAAAGTCAGCAGACCAATGTATATAACCTATTTACCACATCCACAATGTAACTAATTACCTAAACATGCAATTGCAATGCTATTTTAATGTTGTTTACTGCGATCATTTTACTGAAACTGATTACTTAGTGGTCTAAAGTATGTCAAGTCTAGTGTTTATATAACACAGACTAAAGTTGCACAATTTACAGCAAAAACACTCTCACGAAATAGATTAGCCGCATCATAACACACAAAATTTGTAGTTTAAGTGCTTAAGAAACAGACTGACAGCACAATTCAACTGAATCTAATGATCACTAAACACTGTTATTCAGATATTATACTAGTCATTTCATGGCGTAGACAACACTTTTTAACTAAATTAGTGTAACATATTTCTGCAGACCTACAAGATATACAGCTCAAATCAAAGTAGTTACCCAAGTTCTGTACTTCAGCAGGCTGAGACCCAGAAATCTCTTCAGGTTTCACTGTCGCAAATCCAAGCGAATGAGCGAGTCTGCATCACACAAGAATCTTAAAAGATAATTTATAAACAATTAAAAGCCATGAGTTACATAAAACTAATCACTAGTACTTGTAGTAACCCAACTGTTTATTCCCAAGATTTGAACTATCACACTAGTAAAAATAATCGATAACGCTCATCAAACTCACAAAGATTTTAACTATTAATTCGACAAACAAAAGGGGGCACGGATAATGAAGCCCACAACTAATCCATCAAATCTTTACCTTATTATGGGGTGTACAGGATTACTTATTTTTTATATCTGCTTATTTTTATGCAGAAGCAGTTTTGTGTTATCCAAACTGGGGAGGTAAAATAAGCACTTTCTGATTAACATGTATGAAGCTGCTTGTTTTACTTTCATATTCGACCTTAGGCCTATTATAAATGGATTTGACCAAAGTTTTCTTACAAATTGTTATTTTCCCCGAGTAATATTGCATCTTTTACAAAATAAGCAAATCCAAACAGTATTTCCTGAAGTGCTGCTGTATATGTACTTATTTAGAAGCAGAAAATAAGCAATCCCACATACCCACAAAATCAAAACAAATAAGCAATGATCTAAATATCTAATCACATTCATAAAAAGATGGGAAATAACCTGAGAAATTAACCGATTTGGTTCGGTGAGACTGATGGTGAACGGCGGCGGCTAGTAGTGTGGTGTGGAGAAGGGTTGTGATGAAGTGGAAGTGGAAGTGGAAGTGAGAAGATGGTTAGGGTTAGAGGATTGGTAAAAGAGGTGTGTGAAAAAAGATGAAATGAATTTTTTTTTTGTGAAGTAGCGGTGATGAAAAGTTTTTGGTAAAGGGCGGGTTAATAAAAAGTTGAAATGGAAAAGCCCGCTTGAGTAAAAAATTTGAGATATGACACAATTTTATGACACACAAAAATGCCTGTCGTCTAGCCTTTAGATTTTAGAATTTATGACAGTTTTTTTATGACTTGCGTGTCATTATATTGTGTGCGTCATAAAATGCGAGTCAAAGATAGACCTTTTTCTAGTAGTGATAGAGTTGATATCTAAGGTCCTACAGTATAAGATGTCACAAGTTTAATAGTTAACATACAGAAACAAAAGGGCAAGAACATGCGATAGTTGCACCAATAGCATCATTAATTGTGACAAACAATCCATATTGCCTCAGCAAGTGTTCATCTCTTTTGATAGGCACTTAAACATTGACCTCACACTAGTTTGGTCCTATTTCTTCACGCTCAACAATCTCATTTAGAGCTAAGCTCTTAATCCTTCATTATCGCTACCATCTCGCTAGAGTTAAAAATACTTTTGAGAAAAACTTCAGCTCCAACCTACAATATGTAACATTAATAGACGTCATATTGTAATTAGTAAAGATACATACATTAGTTAAGATAGACACATACCCTTAAAGGTAAAGGTTCATTAACTACATTTGTACCAAAAGAACCATTTTCATTTGACCATTAACCTTAAGAATCTCTCACTTTTAACTGCGCGAGTTCACAACTAAGTTGGTCGCATATAGACTTATGCATGAGCTTATCTCTATGACGTGCAGATCGACTTGGTACCACACACCAAACATCAGAAGCACAAACACCTAACCCATACAAGTCTGCTGGTCCATTGTTATCCTTACCCATAACTTTTAAATATACATCTTGTGGTCCGGGCTCATCAATAGCACCCTCCGGAAGTTGAGAGCTCAATTCTTCGATTTGGTCATGTATTAAGGATACTAAGTATGTTAACTTTCCATAAAAATACCACACTTGCAACAATAAACAAATGAACATAAGTCATGGTACATGTTAGTTATCTTTCAAACAGACAAGCATGAGATATGTGATAATGGAGTACATAGACATAGTACATATAATTGCATTTGCAGCTTCAACATAATTTGCAATGCCATCGGTAGAGAATCAAGCATGAAACAATTCCCTTCTTGTTGGTTCACGTCCACTTAAAGATTCATGTTTCACAACAAAAATATATTCTCAGTACATATTAATATTTTACATTAATACTCGCATTTACATATGATTTCCTTAACTTCTTCTCGTACTATAGCATAACCTTTTTACTTGTGACTCGAACCATCTTCTTTTTTCCCTATATATATATATATATATAGGGTAGGGTTATAATAAAAAGTCTCTTAAAATAAAAAGTCTAGGAAGGCGAATTTTGGTGCATCACAGTTATAAATTTTAGTGCATCACAGTTACTGTATCACAGGTATAAAAAGTTATTACATCACAGTTAGTGCATTGCAATTATTAAGTTACTGCATCACATTTTAAGTCATTGCATCATAGTTATAAATTTAGTGCATCAGAGACTTTTCATTCTTTTTATTTTAACCAAAATCTATTTATATATATATATATATATATATATATATATATATATATATATATATATATATATATATATATATATATAAATCTGTAAACTGTATACATTGATAAAACTAGCGGAAGCGTATTTTCTACATCATACGGGCTTATTCCAAACATCCCGTTAAAATACTAAACTTTGCAAAATACATAACAATGACTCTTTAAACTTGGTAAAGCAGCTGGTTCTTGATTTAGGGGCATTCCAAACTGATAACAAATGATGGAAATGAGAAGCTCGTTACCTAACCCGCGAGCTAAACCATTTTAACCCATTACGCCTCATTTAGCATGTACATGGTCTCATATTGCATACCTACAAAAATATAAACTGAGAACGGTAAGTCTATAAGACTTAGTGAGATAATAGAACTGTATTAAATCATAAACTGAACATAAGCATGATGCTGAATAAGTATATATAGTACTATTCTGACCACATGAATCATAATATTTGACTAAGTGCATAAGCACGACACTAACTGATTAAATACATGATACATCATGTTACTGACTGAGTACATAAATGACTGCATAACTAAGCACATACTTAGTGCATAACTGACTGAGTACATAAGCACATAATGAGTGTGTGAAGCACATACTGACTGAGTGCATAATTGACTGCATAACTAAGCACATACTTGGTGCATAACTCGCTAAGTACATAAACACATAGTGAATGCGTAAAGCACATACTGACTGAGTGCATAAGCACATACTGACTGAGTACTTATAGTACTATATTGGATGAGTGCATAAGCACATACTGATTGAGTACTTAACTGGCTGCATAACTAAGCACATGCTTAGTGCAGGACTGACTGAATACATAACTGATGAGCCATATAAACATGTTAATCATCCATATAAGATGTCTGAGTTCCGATTTTGGAACATTTACTATTCTAAGGCTCGATTCTCCACTAAGGAGGTCTAAGTTCCAACTTTGTCTGGAACAACTGTATGTGATCACATAACTGGCTGTATACTTATAGTACTAAATACATTGAATAATGCATAAAGTATCATTCTGACTAATTGAGTGCATAAAGCACTCGGTGCGCCTTATAAACTTCATAAGCATATACCTAATAGAATCTGACATGCATATATAAACGCATCGCAGGCCAAAAGTGCATAAAGCACTTTGCACACATTACTAAACACATAAAACATTCATATATAAATTAAGGTTAAGCTAAATACTTGTGCTTGACTACAACATGATGCTGAGCTGAAGCTGAGACTAAGCTGAATATAGAAACTGAGCAATAATATGGTCACGAGGTTAATTAAGACATGATACTATAATTGAATTAATTACTAAAATTGTACTATAACATAAATCAAGGCTGAGTTATAACTTGATACTACAACTGAATTATAATATAAAACTGAACTACTATAAACATAATGCTTAGACCGCTATGGCATATAACTAACTCTGCGCTATAAATAATACTAAGGTAGAGTGATTGGCTCAAAACAGTCAACCTAAATTAACCAAGTATATGGTCAACAAGGTCAAACTACCTAGACCAATGCTTCCGGGTAATATAGAGTATCACCAGGTCGTTATGTCCCGACGAGGTGTGGATTGTGCTTTAGCGTGCTTGTGATCGGGTGATTATTCACAGAAAGGGGTTGTGATGAGAATTATTTTAGAATTATGAAATGAAATAGCTTAGGAAAGCTATATGATTGATTACTGGAATTTAGATTAAGAAGAAACAAGCTAAAACCTAAAAACGTACGTTTTAATTAAAAACGTATACTGACTAACGTGAAAGAAAGTACAACTGATGAACTGAAAAGGCTATGAGTGTGAAATTATTATTTTTACAATCCTAATAAATTAAGAAAATTTTAAGAAAAAGAAAAATTATTTTTACACTATTTAATTATTTATTATTAATTAATTACTAATTATTTATTAATTAACTAATTATATTGATTTAAATTACTAAAGATTACTAAAAAGACTTAAATAATTAAGAAGATTTTTATAAATCTAATTAACCATCACGAGAATCCAAAAAATTACAAAAAGTTGGTTTTATGTATTTTTAAACTAATTTACTAATTATTATTCTAATTATTAATTAATTACTAATTAAACTAATTATATTCTAAAAAATGGAAAGAACAGTAGAAATTCTAGAAAAATTCCTAAAAATGTTTTAACTTATTTAAAAGCTATAAAAATTATAAAAACTAGGTGTTACTTAATAAAATCTAATTATGCTATTTAATTCTTAATTATTAATTAATAATTAATTAAACTAAAACTAATTCTAAAAACCACTAAATGACAAAAGAAAAATCTGGAAAAATTTTTAAAATTACTTTAATATAAAAGAAATTTAAGAAAAAATAAAAAAATCCAAAGTGCTTAATAAAAATCTAAAAAGGAAAATTAAAAAGTTAAATTACATTAAATAGAAACTATCAATTATAATTAAATTTGTTTTTCTGGAATTTTCTTTTACAAACCTATTTAAATAATGAAAACAACTAACTTTTACAAAAACAACATTTTTGGAAATAAAAAATAAGCACTGTGGATGCTTATTTGCCCCACAGTTTGACTTTCTTTGACGAACAAGGGATTAAGCTCAAATGAGCTTATGTGGGGTCCACCATGGTTAATTCTGGTTCAACTGAGTTACTTGGACAAGTTTAAGTTAAATTCATACAAATAAGCTACATGAATAAGCCAAAAGGCCAGAATAAGCACTTTGGTATTCTATTTCTGACCTGAAAATGGGACAGACATTTGAGGTGGTTTCAAGTGGGGTCCACCAGGTCTAAGGTCGCAAGATTGCTCAAAAATTATAGATGACCAGGAGGGGGGTTGAAAGAAACCATTTAGGATCTGTAGGACCCACTGGGGTGGCCAGAAAGCACCACCAAATATGGTGGTGTGGGACTGTGTGGGCTGCAGCAGGGGAGGTGTTCCTCCCTGCATGTGTGTTTGAAGCTAGCTGGGACCCACAAGAAAAATCATAAAAATGAGATAAGAGTGGGAAATCAAAGTTTAGCTGGGGGACAATACACCCAAGAAATTTCACATCCTAATTCCCAACAGAAAATTCACTAAAAATCTCACAATATTTGGAAAATTTGAGAAAATGAAAATTTGACTTTTTACTTAAACATGGAATTTTGACTTTGGTGACTTTTGATTGCTTCTAATGAACTTAAAACATGATATTAAACTAAAACAAAGTTAATCTAACCAAAATCTACCAATTATGAGCTGATGTGAATGATTTTGGATCAACACTGTTTGACAGTTAACTCCTAGGTGAGGATTATGAGTGATTTTGACTTTCTCTGAAAAGACCTACTGTTTTTGTGACTTATATGACCCCTACTAACCTAATGCAACATGTTGAGACAAAAAACAAGGCCAAAAACACCCTAGATCATGCAGGTATTTCCTGAACCAAACACCCCTTAAGAAACATGAAAATATGATTTTCTCATCAAAACACTGAATTAATCCATGAAACTGATACATAAGAACTAGTACTGATGTAACAAACTATTTTAAACATACAAACACCAAAATAAACAGATTTAAGATAGGCTATAATAACATGCTATAAAATGGAAAAAGAACTTACAAAGTAGCCTGTGAGAATGAAAACCAAGAACCATAGAACAAGAACTAATCTAACACCTCCCATGAGGTTACTAAAACCATGTAAGTCCATAATTACCCAACCTCCTTGCTTGAACCTTCTTGTAAACTGATTTTTAATTTTCTTGTGATTTATTTGGTAATTTTTTTGTGATTATTAATTTTTAAACCTAACTGATTGTAAAAGTTTTGTAAGCTTTAAGAAACTTATAAATGAGCATGAATAAGCTTAAATCACCACTAACCAATCACTTTTAACAAATATAACCAAAATTTGAGAATTTTAGACAAAAATAGCATAAACTAGGAATTGAGCTTAGAACTGAAATTAATTGTTAAATTAAGTTTAAGTTACATTGAAAACCTTAGAATTACAACTTACATGCTAAAAGATACAATGGAATCTGAAAATTAACTATAACGACAATACTATATTAAGCTACAACTATATTAGCTACACACCACCTCTTCTGGTCTTCCTCCTTGACTTATAAGGGTCCTGGCACCTTTCTCTTTCTATCCCCATCAAATCCCAGCCGTAGGATGGCTTAATTTGATCTAGGCCGTTTAAACATGTTTGGCGGGAAAAGTCAATTGGGCAGGGTGAGTGGAGTTTGGTGGGTGCATTTATGAGGAGGGGGAAGGGGTTGGTTTGGCAGGTGATATCATTTATGACGGTTGGTGAGTTGGTGAGAAATTTGGAGGGGGGGGGGGAGACAAGTAGCAGATAATCAGGGGTTGTGGGGAAGGGGATGAACAGTGGAACGGGGGGTGAGGTTTGACCGGGTCAACGAGGGTAATATTAAAGGGTGTGGGGTTTGGGCCGGATGTTTGTTGGGCCAGGGAAATGGTTTGGGTTTTATTTTGTTTTGGGTTTGGTTTGTTTATAATAACACTTAGGATCCGTTTGGTTTTATAAGCTACAAAAGCCCAAGGACCAAAATTGTAATATGCTGAAAGTTGAAGGGTCGAACATGACATATTCCAAAAGATATTAAAAGGACCAAAATTGCCATATTCAAATAACCAAAGGAACAAAAATGTTATTATTTCAAAATTAGAATTCCCAGGGGTATTTTCTGCCAAGTTTCAAACTTCTGGGGCCAAATTGTAAATTTTCCAAATTCTTCACCCAAGGGCCATATTTGCAAACTTGTGATTTCCCAAGGACTTGGGTTGACTTTTCTTTTAAAATAAATGCATAGGGACTATTTTTGACAAATTTTGAAACTTGGGGGACTGAAACTGCCAATATTGTAAACTTTGTACGTTTTTCATCTGTTTTTACTTATTTTGCATCTAAAACATATAAAACACAATTTTGAAATATTTTCAGTATTTTGATGCATTTCTGAGTGTTTTTGTATGTTTTGCAGTTCATATTTGACCAAAAATGATGAGTGCTCAAACACTCATCAATCCCCTACACTAAACTATTGCTAGTCCCTAGCAATAAACTGTTTTGAAAACTTAATGGATTTTAATCTCTTTACCAAAAGCTATTACTTCTGGAGTAGCCAAATGTATCAGTTCAAGTAAGAACTATGGTCCACATAACCATGTGATTTTGAGCAAACCACCAGCTGTCAACGGATTTGATTTGTCTTTACCAAAAGCCGTTTACTTCTGGACTAGCCAACTCTTGATGGACAAAGTCAACATCTTGGTGAGCTGATTACCAATTATGGTTTTTCCACTGCCTTTACCACAAGCCATAATCTTGCGGGCTAGCCAACTCATTCACTTTTTAGGATATGGCGAGCTGAGATACCATACAATTTTGGGCAAATTGCAAGCCGTTAACGGATTTGAGCTATCTTTACCAAGAGCCGTTTGCTCCTGGGTTAGCCAATCCTTTTGTCGTTTAGACATGGCGGACTGATAACCACAAAAAATTTGGAAACTTTAGTGAATTTTTTTTTTTAAATTTTGAGATTTTGGCCAAAAACGGGGGTACTAGATAGTAAAATGTGATAAAATTCGCTAGAATACCCCCCACACTTAGAATGAATATTGTCCTCAATATTCAAAGTCCCGGCTATTATGCCGACTCTTGGAACGTAAAAGGGCAACATTACAATCTAAATGTGGAAACACCATTTTGTTTTTCACTTTATTTGTAATCACAGTAGGGGTAACTCCCCCACACTTAGGGTGAAAACCCTATATGAATGCTACTGTTTTTGTTTACCGAGTCGCTAGCTTGACTCGACCCCGAATTCATTGGTTCTTGGGGAAGCATGATGTGGAAGAAACAATCTCAATCGGAACTTCATTCAAGATGTTTGGACAAACATTTGAAGCACGTGAAAGTTCCACACCGATGAGATATAATCCCGACTCAAGATAATGGTAAATGAATATGCCGGGATCAAAGATAGTGTCTTCATTCCTGAAGGAGTGAAGAAGGCAGGAAGTCACCGAGAATGTCATGAGAACAATCATAAAAAGATGCTCATCCTCAAGATCAGGTTTAATTTCCTGAATTTGGATTTTGTCGGTTAAGCTCTTAGGGTTAGAAAACATCCCGGGAGGGAGGGTGGGATAATTTGTCATAGAAATACAAATTCTCATGATTGAGAATCTTTCCCCCCGATCATGATGTTTCTTGCCATCATACTCTGGAGGAGTCATGATAAGGTGATCAATGATGGGCTCAGAAGGTATTTCATCAACATCACTGATGTCTCCATAAGATAAAGAATTTTCATCAGTGTGTGAATCACTAAGCCCGGTGTTGAGATAGGAATTGAGTGATGGATCATCATTCAATAAGCTTTCAAGGAAAAGAATATCCCCCTCAGAATCAAGATAGCTATCATCAACTTCATACAAAGTTGAACTATCTAGGGCAAGGAATGCTTCGACTTCTTCTAGATCATCTTTGAGATAAAAAAGATCATCATCACATCCCGATGGAAGTGGATTGGTGTGAGTGAGTTCATCTGCGAACTCCTCGAGAAGAAAGTCAAAATTAGAGTGGGGAAGGGATGCATCAACATACTCAATGTCTCCATAAGATAAACAATCATCACTGGAATCAGAGACAGTCTCAATTTGATCATTTGGATTATCAGGGGAAGAAGGAATATCACACACTTGATCAAAAGTTCCCTATGACTCTCTCGGGATTGGGACAAGGATCTCAACACTAGACTTTATTAATTCGTCCGATTCCTTATTAGGAACAGTGCTATGATGCTCATCCCCCATGTTTAGAGAGTGAGTGTGAACTTCGGGTGTGATAACAACAGACTGAGGGAGATGAGAGGAGCTAGCATTCATGGATTGTACAAGTTCCATTTGATCTTCTGCTAGTAATTTCTCCGTCACATTATTTTCTCTTTGATTTTCAATGGGAGGAATCACAAATGATGAATCTGATGAACCCTTATAAAATTGAAGGATATCAAGGGTGTCTTCATTATCACTATCATCATCACAGTCTAGAAGAGCAGCTTTACGAAATTTGGCACGTGTTATAGCTGCTTGTTCTAAGACTAGCAATTCTTCCATGCTCAATTTGTTTCAAGCCTCTCGTTCTTCAGCAAGTAATTCTGCCATAGATTTCTCACGAGAGTCTTGAAACGATGTAGTAACCAACTCCTCCTTAAGTTCTTTCAATATCTCAAGAGCCTTTAGTAAAAGGTCTTGCTTAGTATCATGAGGAGTTGCTTGGATCATATCGTACTGTGGAGGTGGGTCTGAAAACGAATAGTCGTAATTTTTACAAGGAAATGGATTCCTTGTTTGACAATCCGAGCTAGAGTGTGGACCTCCACAGTAATCACAACAGTAAAACTGATGTGGCTGTGGGTTGTATGTGCTAGAGTTATAATTGTTATCAGGAGACTGCTCATAGACAAGCGTGTTTCCCGATTGACAATCATAACTGTAGTATGAACCACCACATTACTCACAACAGTAAAACTGCTGAGTCTCATGGTGTGGTAGCTGATGGAATGAATCAGTGGTGTCATGGGAGGAATAGGGATTCTGGTTATAGACAGACCCGTTTCCTGACTCTACCATGCCACAGCTGGGGCAATTGCCACCATTATAAGGATTACCACACCAATGGCAAATAAGAAGGTGTGGATGAGACATAGAAAGAATCAAAAGGTTAGGGAGGGTAAGGAATGAAGAATCAAAGATGTGAGAGGGTAAAGGTGAATATTTTTGGGTTTTTGGATAAACATTTTGTACAAATAAGAAAGAAAATGTTTTTGGGTTTTTTGTGTTCGTTGAAAACTGATTTTCAAAAGTTTCCGGGAACAGTTTTTTTTTATATGAAAATAAGAAGATAATATGAACAAGGGTGGGTAAATATACAATGAGTGTATATCCCGATTCACTAATACGCAAAACCGTTTAGAATAGCGCGCATACCTCCCCGGCAGCGGCGCCAAATTTTGATTGGCTCAAAACAGTCAACCTAAATTAACCAAGTATATGGTCAACAAGTTCAAACTACCTAGACCAATGCTTCCGGGTAATATAGAGTATCACCAGGTCGTTATGTCCCGACGAGGTGTGGATTGTGCTTTAGCGTGCTTGTAATCGGGTGATTATTCACAGAAAGGGGTTGTGATGAGAATCATTTTAGAATTATGAAATGAAATAGCTTAGGAAAGCTATATGATTGATTACTGGAATTTAGATTAAGAAGAAACAAGCTAAAACCTAAAAACGTACGTTTTAATTAAAAACGTACACTGACTAACGTGAAAGAAAGTACAACTGATGAACTGAAAAGGCTACGAGTGTGAAATTATTATTTTTACAATCCTAATAAATTATGAAAATTTTAAGAAAAAGAAAAATTATTTTACACTATTTAATTATTTATTATTAATTAATTACCAATTACTTATTAATTAACTAATTATATTGATTTAAATTACTAAAGATTACTAAAAAGACTTAAATAATTAAGAAGATTTTTATAAATCTAATTAACCATCACGGGAATCTAAAAAATTATAAAAAGTTGGTTTTATGTATTTTTAAACTAATTTACTAATTATTATTCTAATTATTAATTAATTACTAATTAAACTAATTATATTCTAAAAAATGGAAAATGAACAGTAGAAATTCTAGAAAAATTCCTAAAAATGTTTTAACTTATTTAAAATCTAGAAAAATTATAAAAACTAGGTGTTACTTAATAAAATCTAATTATGCTATTTAATTCTTAATTAGGAATTAATAATTAATTAAACTAAAATTAATTCTAAAAACCACTAAATGACAAAAGAAAAATCTGGAAAAATTTATAAAATTACTTTAATTTAAAATAAATTTAAGAAAAAATATAAAAATCCAAAGTGCTTAATAAAAATCTAAAAAGGAAAATTAAAAATTTAAATTACATTAAATAGAAACTATCACTTATAATTAAATTTGTTTTTCTGGATTTTTCTTTTACAAACCTATTTAAATACTGAAAACAACTAACTTTTACAAAAACTACATTTTTTGAAATCAAAATAAGCACTGTGGATGCTTATTTGCACCACAGTTTGACTTTCTTTGACTAACAAGGGATTAAGCTCAAATGAGCTTATGTGGGGTCAACCATGGTTAATTCTGGTTCAACTGAGTTACTTGGACAAGTTTAAGTTAAATTCATACAAATAAGCTACATGAATAAGCCAAGAGGCCAGAATAAGCACTTTGGTATTCTATTTCTGACCTGAAAATGGGACATACATTTGAGGTGGTTTCAAGTGGGGTCCACCAGGTCTAAGGTCACAAGAGCTCAAAAATTATAGATGACCAGGAGGGGGGTTGAAAGAAACCATTTAGGATCTGTGGGACCCACTGGGGTGGCCAGAAAGCACCACCAAATATGGTGGTGTGGGACTGTGTGGGCTGCAGCAGGGGAGGTGTTCCTCCCTGCATGTGTGTTTGAAGCTAGCTGGGACCCACAAGAAAAATCATAAAAATGAGATAAGAGTGGGAAATCAAAGTTTAGCTGGGGGACAATACACCCAAGAAATTTCACATCCTAATTCCCAACAGAAAATTCACTAAAAATCTCACAATATTTGGAAAATTTGAGAAAATGAAAATTTGACTTTTTACTTAAACATGGAATTTTGACTTTGGTGACTTTTGATTGCTTCTAATGAACTTGAAACATGATATTAAGCTAAAACAAAGGTAATCTAACCTAAATCTACCAATTATGAGCTGATATGAATGATTTTGGATAAACACTGTTTGACAGTTAACTCCTAGGTGAGGATTATGAGTGATTTTGTTTCTCTAAAAAGACCTACTGTTTTTGTGACTTATATGACCCCTACTAACCTAATGCAACATGGTCAGACAGAAAACAAGGCCAAAAACACCCTAGATCATGCAGGTATTTCCTGAACCAAACACCCCTTAAGAAACATGAAAATATGATTTTCTCCTCAAAACACTGAATTAATCCATGAAACTGATACATAAGAACTAGTACTGATGTAACAAACTATTTTAAACATACAAACACCAAAATAAACAGATTTAAGATAGGCTATAGTAACATGCTATAAAATGGAAAAAGAACTTACAAAGTAACCTGTGAGAATGAAAACCAAGAACCATAGAACAAGAACTAATGTAACACCTCCCATGAGGTTACTAAAACCATGTAAGTCCATAATTACCCATCCTCCTTGCTTGAACCTTCTTGTAAACTGATTTTTAATTTTCTTGTGATTTATTTGGCAATTTTTTTGTGATTATTACTTTTTAAACCTAACTGATTGTAAAAGTTTTGTAAGCTTTAAGAAACTTATAAATGAGCAGGAATAAGCTTAAATCACCACTAACCAATCACTTTTAACAAATATAACCAACATTTGAGAATTTTAGACAAAAATAGCATAAACTAGGAATTGAGCTTAGAACTGAAATTAATTGTTAAATTGAGTTTAAGTTACATTGAAAACCTTAGAATTACAACTTACATGCAAAAAGATACAATGGAATCTGAAAATTAACTATAACGACAATACTATATTAAGCTACAACTATATTAGCTACACACCACCTCTTCTGGTCTTCCTCCTTGACTTATAAGGGTCCTGGCACCTTTCTCTTTCTATCCCCATCAAATCCCAGCCGTGGGATGGCTTAATTTGATCTAGGCCGTTTAAACATGTTTGGCGGGAAAAGTCAATTGGGCAGGGTGAGTGGAGTTTGGTGGGTGCATTTATGAGGAGGGGGAAGGGGTTGGTTTGGCAGGTGATATCATTTATGATGGTTGGTGAGTTGGTGAGAAATTTGGAGGAGGGGGAGACAAGTAGCAGATAATCAGGGGTTGTGGGGAAGGGGATGAACAGTGGAACGGGGGGTGAGGTTTGACCGGGTCAACGAGGGTAATATTAAAGGGTGTGGGGTTTGGGCCGGATGTTTGTTGGGCCAGGGAAATGGTTTGGGTTTTATTTTGTTTTGGGTTTGGTTTGTTTATAATAACACTAAGGATCCGTTTGGTTTTATAAGCTACAAAAGCCCAAGGACCAAAATTGTAATATGCTGAAAGTTGAAGGGTCGAACATGACATATTCCAAAAGATATTAAAAGGACCAAAATTGCCATATTCAAATAACCAAAGGACCAAAAATGTTATTATTTCAAAATTAGAATTCCCGGGGGTATTTTCTGCCAAGTTTTAAACTTCAGGGGCCAAATTGTAAATTTTCCAAATTCTTCACCCAAGGACCATATTTGCAAACTTGTCATTTTCCAAGGACTTGGGTTGACTTTTCTTTCAAAATAAATGCATAGGGACTATTTTTGAAAAATTTTGAAACTTGGGGGACTGAAATTGTCAATATTGCAAACTTTGTACGTTTTTATCTGTTTTTACTCATTTTGCATCTAAAACATATAAAACACAATTTTGAAATATTTTCAGTATTTTGATGCATTTATGAGTGTTTTTGTATGTTTTGCAGTTCAGATTTGACAAAAAATGATGAGTGTTTGAGCACTCATCATAGAGCCATGACATATTACTAAGACCTACTGGATCTACTTAATATTGAATATGGCCAAACAGGTCAACATGATAATGAATATGACCAAACAGATTAACATGATAGTTAATATGACCAAACGGGTCAACTTGATGCTTAATACGACTAAGTAGTTCAACTTGATGCTTAATATGACCAAACGGGTCAACTTGGATCAACTTGATGCTTAATATGACCAAACGGTTCAACTTGATGCTTAATATGACCAACGGGTCAAGTTGGGTCAACTTGATGCTTAATATGACCAAACGGTTCAACTTGATGCTTAATATGACCAACGGGTCAACATGATAGTAATATGACCTTACAGGTTAACATGATACTAAATATGACCACACGAGTGAACATGATACTAATATGACCTTACAGGTTAACATGATACTGAATATGACCACACGGGTCAACATGATACTAATATGACCTCACGGGTCAACATGATACATAAATTACATAGTACTTGAGATATAGAAAGGCATATATATATATATATATATATATATATATATATATATATATATATATATATATATATATATACTAAACACGCTTAATCTACTAAACATGTTAACTGAAAATCCCTTACTCACCTGGGCCGTATAATGCAAGATGAATGATTCTGAATATGTCTCAAACACCTATATCATGATAGATGCACACGTATAATGTTAACCCATAACAACTAGGCATGAATGTAACATAATAATACAAATATAAGTGCAACTAAGCACACATAAACTAACTATAATGCATAAACTCATAAACTAGTTATGGCATAAATCTCGCCAAACATGCACTACTATGCTCGCGAACTCGAGCTAAGCTAACCAAGTCTTGTCACTTGTTTCTATACTTTCATAACATGAACTATAACCATATAGGCTGAGAACATAAGCTATCATAGCATATAATTACCCGGGACTTGCAAAAACATCATATTATGTCGTAATTATAAAAACACTAAACAAAGTGTTTGCTGTGATTTTCTGCAATAGCCTGCATATACATCTTTCTAACTGAAATAATTACATAACCAGGTCATGGGGCTAATTTTCCTTGAAAGTAGACTATTTTCCCTTTCCGAAAAGGTATGGCACGCTCCCAACGGAGATACGGTCTATCCGGTATGAATTTTTGAAGTTCGGTTTGCTGCACATTTCAGGATCAGCCCTTGCTGTACTAAATCGCATTTTAGACCAACTTGACTACTAAATGAGCAAACACTTTATGAATAACAACTGAAGTAGACACATTAACCTTTCCATAAAGTCCAGCCATGATTCAATACAAGCTACTATCAATTTTATACGATATTTCTAACATGACTAATCATTGTTGAAAATTTCAGCAACTTATCTAACATTATACATCTCAAAATATCATCAAGGGGGTGGTTGTATTAGCTTCTAAATCATCATAAAAACCTCCTAAATACTCTAACATGATCATTATCATAATCCCATCATAAACCCTAATAATCATATGCATAACCCTTGAATCATAAACCATGAATTCATCAAATACATAATATACAACACTTAATAACCATATCCCCATAACTTGAAATCATAATTTAACACATGATTCACTACTTACCTTGAATTAGGTAAGAACACATAAAACCTTGATGTTACTTAATCCTTGATAAGCTTCCCTTTAATTCTTGATTAGGCCTTGTTTAAATTTGATGGAACTTACCATGGACTTGGAATTCTTCATCTTGAAGAAATATGATATCATGATCTTTTTTTTTGTGAATTGTGAGTGAGGGAGGGAGATAAATCTCCTCTAAACCAACTTATGTTAAATAAGTAAAAAGGGTATTATGGTTAATCTCTACTACTTTGGCAACTAGACATAATTAGTCCCTTGTAGTAGCATATCTTGCAAAATAGATCATATCATGTTTACATATTAAGTCCTCACTTGCTATATTATTGATACCGTCAAAGTGGGACTTTTCTATTAAATCCACCAAAATAATAGATATATCCGTTACTACTTTATTTAAAAATCGGGATGTTACAACTCTCCCCTGCTTGGGCTGTTCGTGTCCTCGCGAACTACTGTTATTATAACTAAAATTATCCTCTAAATTACTCAGGATCACTTGTAAGTACTCCCCCACTTGGGTTTGTATCATGTTTGTATTCTAACATAAAACGGATAATCCATTGATAAGGATCAAACTAGAATTCATTTCCTCTATGTATGGATCAAATTTGTCAACAAGTTTACAATAGGTACGTGTCATTGATGCGTGGGAATCGCAACAGGCTTTACCTCTCGAGGGATCTCGAGAAGCTTACAACCCCCACCAGGCAGTGTACCTGATCGTTGTAGTATAGTATAGTGACAAGTACCGGGGGATTGATCGTTCAGCTTAGGAATAGTGTCGCTAGGATTAGAAAGCCTAAATACTAGTTCTAAAGGTGAGGGATGATTATTTTTGTGTTTTTATATTTTATGGAAAGCAAGTTAAAATCTCGGGTTTGAAGGAGTGGGCGGAATTAGTTGCTATTCAACTAACCCAAAACTAAGATGCAATCAAAATAAAATAATAAAAATGAAATTAAACTAATTTATACTAAGGTTGTGAGCAGTAATTAGAGAAAATGTGTTTACTTAGACTTCATTACTCCCTAGATATCTTTTACACGTTAATTACTTGTTATAATTGCATTGATGATGGATCGTATTCCTTAATACCATTCATGGGGTGGCATACATAACTCCCCAATTCTATGAGCTCTTATCTCCTCCTACACCATGACCCAGCACAACTATAGGGATTGTAAACAGTGGCTCATGCATTAAATACAACCAATAAAGACCTAGTACGCCTCGGTTCATGTTTCTTAAGACGTTCAAACATGTTACCATTTGGAGATCTGCCAGTTTTCTTAAGCCTAACATATAAATCATTCATCCAAGAACAAGAATAAACAAGTAATCAACACATAATCAATATCTAGGTTTCATTAGATCTAAGCAAACACAAAAGAGATCTAGCCAAGCATAATGTAATTGAGATAAGAACAAGATATAGACAACCAACACATAGACATATTGATTGAATTAGAAGAACACTTATCTCAATTACAATGCAAGGTATCAAGGGTTTGGAACCCTTGAAAAACCTGTAAAAGTTGCTCCAAATTCGTCTTTAGGGTTTCTCCAAAACTTCTCTCTTTTTAATGTAAAAACTAGAAAACTATATATAGGAAAACTGGGCTGACGGCGTCAAGACAACCATGTGACGCCATCACCTCACCGCCAAATACTTCCTCGGACGGCCTTGATCTACTTATGACGGCCTGTGTGATGCCGTCACCAACCACGGTGTTTTATTCTTGGCCTTTTGATGCCGTCAGGATGACTTTTGACGCCGTCATCAACTACGGTATTTTATTCATGATGTCTGACGCCGTCAGGTTTTAACTCTTGACGCCGTCACCTAGTGTTTCCAGCATGGAAAATTGATACTTTGCCGTTTTCTTCACTTTTATGCTCCAAAAACGTCCAAAATGGCTTCTTTTCCAGAATTCACTCTCCAAGTACCTAAAATCACAAAAGGAACGATTTAGGGCAATATTTGATCAAATAAAGTCGGATTCGGGCTTAAATGACCCCCTAAAAACAGATCATTTTTCGCCTCATCATATACCCTTACACTTGAGATTTGCTTGTCCTCAAGCAAATGAGCTTTTATTCTACTCAAAAGACAAGTTAGGGGTCATTTAACACTAATATAAAAGTAATTACAACAAATAATCGTTCCACTAAAGACCAATAGACAAGCACGGAGGTCATACACAAGCACCTCACAAATAGTGTTTAGATACTCACATCTCTCGGGTGTAATAAAGTAATATAACATTATGGAAATGGAAGATATCTCTCACTACCTGTCATAGCAAAATAGATTACCATAGGCTTGGGAAAGGATCAAACCTCCACCACATGGCGTAAGCACCTAAGATAAACTATCAAAGAGGTCTTTTAAAGGGTTGTAACATTAGGTATAGGGATATGAATTACACGGTTTTGTTGGATAAAGGAAGTTTTACTGGTGGCGAGTTAACAATCTTGGTTAATTACATGTACAATATGGCGTTGCTAAGCCAAGACTAGACTCGACTTAAGCTAATAAATGAAAAATAACAAAAACATAAAATGAACATAGAATGAAAAACGGGATGGTAGTCCGTATGTTTTTTTTTGTTTTCTTTTTCCTTTTTCTATTTTTTTTTTCTTTTTCTTGATTTTTCGATTTTTTTTTTTTTTTTTTTTTTTTTTTTTTTTCATACACTCTTACCCTACCATCCGAAATAATACATCATAGGGGATGAGAATTCCCCTTACACTTGAATCTTTACATACTTTACAATCAACTAATCTAATGACTCGAATTTAGAAAATCAAAACACTTGGAACACTTTTAGGATTGACGTACATATGGGGGTAATAAATGATGTTCTTCCCCATTACTCCATAAAATAAGTACTTACCCATGAGTCCCAATCGTCCCAAAACAATATGTACAAGGATATGACTCGACTTAGCAACCATGTAATCAATTAGAAAGTTAACTTAGGGTTTAACAAATAACAATAATGCACTAAAAATGGGCGCATACACGGAAGGCTAAGGCGATTTGGGTGTACATTTAAGTGGGGTGTAACAAATTCTTCCTTTAAGTAAGATGCTTAAAGTTAGAAACGAAAAGATAGGCTCGGAGGGGTGTACTAGGGGTTTCGTGTACTAAAAATGAGTACAACGCTAAGGGTGTGGGAAAAATTAGTTGACTTAACTAGCCAAGTAATATGACTTAAATGGTCAAGTAATTATAATACGGGTTTAACACAAGGGTGGTCCTAATGCCTCTTATCATGTAGTAAATCCTACCACACAAATGTAGTCTCACTAGCGGTCTCGGGATGCATCACTAACGTAAGTTCTAGAATCTAAATGCTACCGGTACACTCATAAGCACTAATAATAAATGCTTTTCCTATCAAATCTAAAGGCGAACCTCACATATTTGGGTGGAAAATTTTTCTGAATATACGGTTTTGTGCTAGTCATACAATCTCCTATCCATGAGACGCTTGCTATGGCTAAAGTTTCACTCCTAAATGTTGTAAAATTTTTTAAATTTGGCGCTAAATTTGCACTAACAAGTATTTCTCGTAGTTTTATTACACATCTACCATCAAACAAAACAAACTCAAGCGAAAGTGTATATGTAAGGTATCATCTTTTTACCCTCCCCTTACACTTAAGATGAACATTGTCCCTAATGTTCAAGTAAAGAATGTAAAAGTGAAAAAGTAAAGAGAATGAAATCAAATACTCCCCTGATTCGCTCGGTATGGATTATAGGTTGGCCAGGTTAAATCTTCTTCCAAGAAAATGAACAATCAAAGCTTCCCTTCCAGAATATAAATCATCTCCTTGTCAAACATAACCTGTAAATCCTGACAAAATAGACAAGACAACCTCGCGTAAAATCGGCGGCATCCTATATAAGTTACTAAATCCTAGAAAACAAAGTAAGATATAATGCTTGTGGAATGAAGTTTGCAGATTTCCTGGAGATTATAAAACTTAATAATTCACAAAAACCATAAGACTCCGTTAGAAAAACAAAACCGGTAAAATTTCCAGATTTTAACTCCTGACACCGTCAAGAGTAAAACTCTGACGCCGTCAGAATGGACCTGCAGAAATTCTTATGTTAAGTTTCCGGAAAATTTCTGGAAAAACTTGGTCCTACTTCCTGGAAAATCCTGCAAAACTTCATTGTGACTCAATACAAGCATTTGACTCTAACAAATACGAATATACATGTTCATTTATTATTGTGGAGAATCATGATCGGTTGTTTCTTAAAAACATATTTGGGGTTTCCCCTTACACTTATCTTTTTCAAAAATACTTTTAGGTTGGAGTTAAGACTAGGCCAAACAACATAGTAAAGTATTTCCACATTTTAATTGAGAAACATGATCAACCAACAATAAAAATAAAACATGCATACGGAAACAAATAACAATCAAACAAATAAAATCACACAAAACATGGGTTGCCTCCCAAGAAGCGCTTTTCTTTATTTACGAGTCTTGTAGCTAGACTCAAAGTCATGGGTTACTACGTGATTCGGGTGAGTTCTTCGTTGAGGACATCTTTGGGATCGAACTTAGGTTTCAACTTCCTATCGGTTTCCTTAGTATGGTATGACCTTTCAAACTTCTCTCCATCCGGATCATACAAGGTCATTCTAATATGCCATGACCCGTCACCTTCTTTAGGTGGCTTGTCCCACCTCCATTTACACTTATCCCCCTCTCTTTTCCATTTATTCCTTTCTATGTTAATGGGCATCACGCTTAATAACTCAATCATCTTCCTAAAGACTATGGGGTCTTCAAAGGGATCTAGCTCTTCATCTCTAGCTATGAGTTGTTCTACCGAATGTGTCTTTTCAACAAAGTCTTTTTCTAGATAGAATGGGCATTGAGGTCCTATAAAGTTCCTTTCTATCCAAGGTCCATATCTAGATGGTCTCCTATTCATCTCTACCCAATGCGGTGTTGGTTCATCATCACAATCATAACTATGCTTCTTAACATCATATACCGACCAAGTATCGCCTTCTCCTACCGCTATCTTGGATTCCTTGCAATCTATCATGGCACTAGCGGTTGCTAAAAATCCTCTTCCTACCAATAATGGGCATGTAGTGTCACTAACCATGTCTAGGACGTGAAAATCCGCTAATATAGTTAACCTTCCTACGTGAACAACTACATCCTTAATCATTCCAACCGGGTGGGCAATACTCCCATCCGCTAGCCCTATCAATACCTCCGTTTCCTCTAACTTTCCTAGCTTAAGAGCGGTGAATAAGGATAAGGGAATCAAGTTGAGGCTTGACCCTAAATCGGCTAGTGTGTCGAAAGCTTCGGATCTTCCTATCTTACAAGGCAAAACAAATATACCCGGATCATCAAGCTTTTTAGGCAACTTGTTTTGAACGAAGGCGGTCCCATTTTTACCTAGCTTATACTTCTCATATTTTTCTAGGAGGGCACTATAGTAAGGAGCACGCGCTAAGACATCAATGACGGGGCATTCAAGGTGAAGTTCTTTGAATTCATCGTCAAGGTCTTGCGTAAGAGGTGTTTCAACTATGCTTTTGACCGGTTCTATAGTGGGTGTTTTATTTGATCGGTCCTTTTGGGGAACTTGGTTTTGTCTGAAACACGTGCTCGTTGATTTAACCGAGTAGTATTGTGGACACGAAGTGGGTGACGAAACTGAAGATATGGCATTAACGTTTAGTTTCGGATTCTTGATTGTGTCACTTGGGAGTGCTCCCATTTCTCGGTCATTGAGAACTTTCAACAATGCATCAATTCTAGTGGTCATCTCGCTTTGCTTTTGTTTGAAATCAGCTTCAAACTTGGATATGCGAGCTTCTTGAGATGCCATGAACTTTGACATCAATCCTTCAAGATTGTTGGTACTACCATAGTTGTTAGAAGGATTGTTGTTGAAAGTACGGTTGGATGGTGGACCGTTTGGTTGGTAACGATTAGGTGGGTTGGATGAATTGGGTTGATTTTGTTTCCACCTAAGGTTTGGGTGATTTTTCCATGAGGGGTTGTACGAATCACCGTATGTGTTTGGCTCGGGCTTGAAAGTGTACCACTTATCTCCCGTTTCGTCGGTACGTGTGGATGCGTAGTCCGCAAAAGCTGTTCCGGGGAGTTCCACACAATCACGAGTGTCATGGGGACCACTACATAATTCGCATGAAGAAGTGATTTTGTTCACTTGGCTTGAAGGCTTAGGAGCATCGTAAGATTTCATGAGAAACTTGACTTGGTCCTCAAGTTCCATGATCCTACGGTCGGGAGTGCTAGAATTATTCGAAGGCAAAGATATTGCCTTGACCGTTTTGTTCAAGTCACGGGGATCATTCCAACTTTCGTTGTCATAGAGAGCAAGATCTTCTATGAGTTCCCATGATTGTTCCGCACTAAGATCACGTAGCTTACCACCGGCCGATTGGTCAATGGTTCGCCTCGTGGAGATGTCGATATGGTCATAAAAGATTTGGACTTGGAGCCAAAGATCTATGCCATGATGAGGGACTTTTTGGAGTAAGTCCTTGAAACGAGTCCATACTTCATAAAGAGATTCATTTTGACGTTGTTGGAACATCAAGATGTCATTCCTAAGCTTAGTAGTTCTCCCCGGTGGGAAAAATTGAGCAAGGAGACGAGTGGTGAGATCATCCCATGTGGTGATGGATCCCGCGGGTAAACGCTCAAGCCATTGACTAGCTTGATCCCGTAGAGAGAATTGGAATAGGCGTAAACGGGTGGTCTCTCTAGTTTCAACACCTAGGTCTATGGAATCTACGATTTTGAGAAAGTCCTTAAGATGTTGGTTTGGATCTTCGGAACGAAGTCCATGGAATGCACATCTGCTTTGCACCAACCGGATGGTGTCGGATCGCAAGGGGGTCACATTGGCTCCGGTGAGCTCAATGGTGTTTCGGTAGCCTTGATGGCTAGGTCGGGAGTACTCTCCTAAGGTTCGGGGCCTAAGGGGTTCTAGTGGTGGGATGACGGGTTCAAAGATGTTACCACCTTCCATGATGTCGGATGGTAAAGAGTTACGAACAAAGGCACGAAGAAATAAGATAGAATAAAGAAGACCTAAAAATAAAAATAAAATCTTGCTAGAAAGGAATCTAGCAAGTAGACCTAATAAAAAGAAATCCTAACCTAGACAATAACTATTCCCCGGCAGCGGCGCCAAAAACTTGATGCGTGGGAATCGCAACAGGCTTTACCTCTCGAGGGATCTCGAGAAGCTTACAACCCCCACCAGGCAGTGTACCTGATCATTGTAGTATAGTATAGTGACAAGTACCGGGGGATTGATCGTTCAGCTTAGGAATAGTGTCGCTAGGATTAGAAAGCCTAAATACTAGTTCTAAAGGTGAGGGATGATTATTTTTGTGTTTTTATATTTTATGGAAAGCAAGTTAAAATCTCGGGTTTGAAGGAGTAGGCGGAATTAGTTGCTATTCAACTAACCCAAAACTAAGATGCAATCAAAATAAAATAATAAAAATGAAATTAAACTAATTTAAACTAAGGTTGTGAGCAGTAATTGGAGAAAATGTGTTTACTTAGACTTCATTACTCCCTAGATATCTTTTACACGTTAATTACTTGTTATAATTGCATGGATGACGGATCGTATTCCTTAATACCATTCATGAGGTGGCATACATAACTCCCCAATTCTATGAGCTCTTATCTCCTCCTACACCATGACCCAGCACAACTATAGGGATTGTAAACAGTGGCTCATGCATTAAATACAACCAATAAAGACCTAGTACGCCTCGGTTCATGTTTCTTAAGACGTTCAAGCATGTTACCATTTGGAGACCTGCCAGTTTTCTTAAGCCTAACATATAAATCATTCATCCAAGAACAAGAATAAACAAGTAATCAACACATAATCAATATCTAGGTTTCATTAGATCTAAGCAAACACAAAAGAGATCTAGCCTAGCATAATGGAATTGAGATAAGAACAAGATATAGACAACCAACACATAGACATATTGATTGAATTAGAAGAACACTTATCTCAATTACAATGCAAGGTATCAAGGGTTTGGAACCCTTGAAAAACCTGTAAAAGTTGCACCAAATTCGTCTTTAGGGTTTCTCCAAAACTTCTCTCTCTTTAATGTAAAAACTAGAAAACTATATATAGGAAAACTGGGCTGACGGCGTCAAGACAACCATGTGACGCCGTCACCTCGCCGCCAAATACTTCCTCGGACGGCCTTGATCTACTTATGACGGCCTGTGTGACGCCGTCACCAACCACGGTATTTTATTCTTGGCCTTTTGATGCCGTCAGGATGACTTTTGACGCCGTCATCAACTACGGTATTTTATTCATGATGTCTGACGCCGTCAGGGTATAACTCTTGACGCCGTCACATAGTGTTTCCAGCATGGAATATTGATACTTTGCCGTTTTCTTAACTTTTATGCTCCAAAAACGTCCAAAATGGCTTCTTTTCCAGAATTCACTCTCCAAGTACCTAAAATTACAAAAGGAACGATTTAGGGCAATATTTGATCAAATAAAGTCGGATTCGGGCTTAAATGACCCCCTAAAAACGGATCATTTTTCGCCTCATCAGTTATCCATGTTAAAATCCTTTCTAATGATCATATGAACTCGAAGATTTTCTTTATTATCCTCTAAAAATAACCCGATAGGTTCATAATTATCTGTATTCTTAAGTTCATCTCGACTATTTCCTGAAAATATCTAAAAATTTCATAAGCTGACGTTAAAAAAAAGGATTTATTTACCTCAATTCGCATAATATTTGCTAAAATGCCATATCCTGAAATTCTGTTTCATAACTCTGATATGTAATCTCTCTTATTGAAGGATCCATATCCGTTCTGACACGTTTTCATTTCAATTCTTTTGCCCTTATTCGTTAAACTGCACAAATCTAGAAATGCTGAAACCATATGTCAGATCTATTCTGTCAGATTCTGTAGCATTTTTAAGTCATAATCTTTTTCTGAGTACTGAATCTATTCTGAAAATGATGGAGTGCGTAAACTATGCCCTTTTATTATGACTATGTCTATGCCGATGTACATGATCTAATGCAACATTCATGATTCATTTAACACATAACCGTTTAGCAAGCTCCCCGAGGTATCTATATAGTCACACCATATATTCACATGATTATCACGTTGATCAGGTGTCATAATAGTCACACCATATAATCATGAACTCATCGTTATCACAGTCTACCCCAAGTCACTGAAGCAAAACGTATCATCTACCGCACATAATCTGATGCGAATGCTGACTATGTACTGCTATACTAATTCTATATACTTACTATATCGTGAATATCAGATTCACGGTCTGCAACTTTATCTGATATCTGAAAATGCATTATGCACTACATGACTATACATGTAATTTCATATAATATGTGATAGTCACATAAACTGGTATGCATCGCTATACATGTACTGACAATTTGATAATATGAACAACATATTGAATAACATGGTTGAATAACTGATAAACGTATAAACGTGCGATGCAATTTAACTCTAAAAGCAATTACCGATCGAGCAGAGGTTCAAGTCTAAGCATCCCCTACTAATGGTGGATACTTAAATCTCTCAAACCTTATTTTTTCACTGACACTCTATAGTAAGAAAGGAACAATCATAAACAATCATGAATATATATGTGTCATATATTATATATAATATGACATCTACGTGTTAGAGTCCTAGAAAACTTATGATAATAGGACCTAAATAACAAAAGTCATATTATATTATATCATAACGAGACTTAAATGAGTAAGTGTCCTATAAAATTCATCTATAAGACCAATACACGAAATGTCCTATTAGGTTCCATGATGTTAGGACTCATGTACTAGCTTGTCATATTAGATGTGTTTTTAGGACGCCGCTTAAAAAAGCATCGCAAGAAAGGTCCTAAAAGGCCCCTTTTGTTGTAGTGGTCCTTCTTATTCGGTTTATCAATCTCATAAGCAATATTAAGAACTAAAACATCAAAACACAGTCCAATTAAGCACAAATTAAGCTATTAGTGGCTTTTATTCTATATTTTCCTGCCAAAATATCAAACACCTCAAATGAGTTCACAAATTTCAATCTAATCACAAATAAACTACACCTAATCATCCACTATATGAATCCCCATTAAATTCGTCAACAAATTTAATAAACTAAGCTGAAAATTGAAAAGTTTTAAAGGTTTATCAATGGTGGATATGGTACGAAACGTGATGATGATGAACACACTAACCAAATAATCACTAGCTCTCCTCTGTTGTTAGTGGTTGATTAGAACTTTAGGTGATCTTAATTTTAGGATGATGCCTTTCTGTGATAGGACTTTGATGCTATATATGAGGTTGCAATTGCATATGGTGTTGTTCAAAGTAATCCTGCAAAAAGGAAATGTGGTCCAGGAAATATAGATATCCACAGAGTTTTTAGATTTGGTTATTGGTAGAGCTATATCAAAAATGATACCAGTCTCAATCAATACATGTAAATGGTTGTTGTTTAGTTTTATATACTCTTGATTGAGTTCCAAAAATGTAGCTTTTGATTGGATTGAGCTAGCACTTAATGATTCTGCACTCATGATGATGCCTTGTAATGGGATCTAGCAGCCTTTTGTGATGATGTAGCTGAAAAATGGTTGTCTAGATAATCTTGCAAGAGGAAATGTAGTCATAATGTTTGGAATATCCTATGTTGCTTGGTGTAAAAGGTGAATTAGTGGTGAATTCAAGAGATTTTGCTTATTATGTACTCGGCATTTGTTTGATTGTATTAGAATATTGGTTTTGAATAGATGTTAGTATGAAGTTTTAAGGGGTGTTTGGGACTTGTTAAATTCCTCTTAAAAGTTGCTAATTTTGTACATATTGTGATGAAGTAATATATTGTTCACCTTTTCATCATAAAAAAAAATAATCACCAGCTCTGATACAAGAATGTTGAATAAGTTAGGATCATGAAAGAGGCTTTTTTTTATTTTATTTTATTTTTTTATTTTTTATTTTTTTTTTTGGTATGTGTAATGCGTGTGTGTATTTAAAACATAGAGAATTAGTGAAACTGATTTTTATTAATGATGTACTGGGACATTCTTGGTAACGACATCATCTCTTACATTAAGGAGTTTGAAACTTCAACTTTCATTCCACGTGGGTGTAACGCTTCATTGATTACTCTCGTCCCCAAAGTCGACGACCCAATTGTTATTGGTGATTTTAGGCCTATAAGCCTAATTGGTTGCCAATATAAGATTATAGTGAAGGTGCTTGCGAACCGTCTTGCTCTTGTCTTTTCCTCAGCTATTAGTGAATTGAAAATGGGTTTCATCAAGGGACGACAAATCACTGACATCCCTCTCATGGTTGAAGAAATCTTGTCCTGGGCAAAGAAACATAAGAAAAGGTTCATTTTCTTCAAAGTCGACTTTGAGAAGGCATTTGACACTTTAAGTTGGTCTTTCTTAGATCATATTATGATGCAAATAAGGTTCACCAACAAATGGACAAATTGGATTATGGCTTGTTTTAATTCGGCATATGCTTCGGTTCTCATTAACGGGTCTCCAACCAAAGAATTCAAAATTGAAAAGGGACCTCGACAAGGTGACCCTCTCTCCCCTCTCCTCTTTATCCTCGCGGTTAAAGCTTTGAATGTGGCTCTTGTTGACGCAAGAAATAAAGATATTTTTTGTGGTATCGAGGTTGGAAATGACAAGATTCACCTATTACATCTTCAATTCACGGATGATGCCTTACTTATGGGTGAATGGTTGTTAAATAATGAAAAAATCTTGTCAAGAATCCTCACTTGTTTCAATCTTGCATCCGGTCTGTTAGGTACCCATATTGATAACACACAAGCAAGAATGAGATAGATATAAGGATTTGTGTGATTATAAGAATGAGAGAAATTTGAGAACAAAACTTTCCTTAAGATATCAAATAACCAACCGAATACAAATGAGTCCTAAAGGTTCTATTTATAGGAGGGAAGCTAGGGCAACAGTCCTAGCTCCCATCTTCCATGATTCGTGGGCCTTAGTGGCCTTGTGGGCTTTTCATAAGCCTTAAACACATAAATGATAACCAAATATAAGTAACTAATAACTAAGCAACCTAACATTTATTACAAATGACCGAGACTTGATAAAATAGTAAAACTTCGTTCCCAACAATCTCCCCCTAAGGGTCGGTCATCACGGTTGCTTGACGTCTTTGTCATTTCTTCATCTTTGACTTTCATAGCTTTAGACGTCTTTCAAAAATCATGAGATAAGAATCATTCATCGTTCTTTGTGCTTTGTTCATTGTTGTGGTGATAGTGATCAAGTTATGAAGTTGTCTGCCTTTCGTCACTTCTGCGTCTGTGGTGGTAGTCCGTCATTCCAACATGCCCATACATCTTTGAACTTTGACTAACACATGCACGTAGTTCCCTTTCTTAGACTTAAGATCTTTAGTCTTTATACTCTGTAGATTCTTCCTTTTGGCGTAGAATCTTTCTTTGAACTTTGTGTTGCGTTGATCTTTGAGGGAGCTTTTGATTACTTCAAGATGCATGTATGAGCATGTGGAATCCGTCGCCATGGAGATGATGTATACCTGCGGGTAAATAGTTAGCAATAAAACATCCGGTACTTACAGATAAGGAATTAGAGATCGTCAACAACATAGTGTGAAGACTCCTTCTAATCCTTATCAAGGCCGTTCCCATGTCTGATACCCCCGAAGGAGCTTACAAGACTTACTAAGTAGCTCAATGACTGGGTGAGTCGCTGGGGATCACTCCACGACTGTAGAGCGCTAAAAAACCACCGCAAACACTAAGCGTAACCCACAAGGAGTTACCAAAGTGACCTGCTGTCAGGGCTGTTTGATGTTGACCCTGGCAGGATTTCCGTTCAATCATTGAGAAATACTTATGTAACTTCTCTCATAAACGTTCTCGGCAGATTGCTAAGATCTGCGAAGGACTCAATGATTTACAACTAGTGTCCATTGATGTAGAACACCAGTTGTAGAAATACTAAGTGTTCCTAAGAGATCTTTGATGTATCTCATGGCTCTAGACTCGAAAAGTGCACACTTAGGTTTCCTATGCGGAGACTAGGGAGGGGTCTCCTGCTTCAATATCAACCATCTCTAAGAGATAGGTCGATAGATTACACCGGTTCCCCGTGAGAACGAAAAAGCTCTTTTAAGAGAACTTGAGTGGTTAGAAGGTTTAGTGCATTGCGTCACTGGGTCCATGACGACTTTATCTTCAATACCGGTATTGCCTTAGCAACAACCAGTAGCATATGAATTGAACCTGGTGTCTGCCCTAAGGTTGAACATATGGAGGGCTATTTCTTTTCACCCTTTTCTTTACTTTTCTTTTTAATTCTTCAACCCCTTCTTTCTCCTTTCATTCTTTACTCCTTTTTTCATATCATACCTAAGGACTTCTAATACTAACTATTTGATGATGTCCTTGGGTAGATCCCTCCGGCTCTGGCGGATCATAGGACGGTTTTTCCTATCTTAATCACCTTATAACTCCTTGATTATCCAACAATAGCCATTGAAAATTTTGAAAATCTCTCAAAGTGTTTGTGATTATCAAACATTTTGTTTAACACTTTGAGAGTTTTGTGTTTTCTTATGAAGGGCTCCCCCTTCACATGTGCTCATAAGTATTTAATAAATTTGCACATGCGGGAGGAGAAAGCACTTTTTGAATTGATCCACTTTCAGTGAACAAGACCGATTCGAGACACGCTTACATTACTAGTTATACTAGCTTGAAGTTATTACCCGGCCTGGTCAAGTCCACAGAAAGTTTCTCGAAACGGTACATTTCTACTAAGACAAATCCTTTTCGAGACACGCTTACATGGCTAGTTAAAGAGTTCCATTGTCAGCTTTTAGGTGACAACTAGCTTTAGTAACTAACTTGATGTCATTAACCATCGAGGATAAGTCTTTTCGAGATTACTAACTTTCATGTTTTCGTCAATTCTTGGGTGAATCTGAGTCTAGCTCGCATGAGATTTGACTTTTAAGCAACTTTGAACTTTCATATTTTAATCACATTCACTTTTTCTCCCCCTCAAAAATAGCAAATATGATGATATTTTTGACAATCGTTTGATTAAAATATGCCTTTTGAGTCTTATGAGGAGAATTCAACAAGAACTTTTTGATTTAAGAACGATGATTTTGTTTCAAGTGCTCCCCCTCAACAAGTGAATTCTTATTGAGGTGAAATACTTGTCTTTTGAGCAGAGTTATGAAAATTAGAAAATGTTTGATTAACTCTACTCAAAAGTAAGAAGCCTTCGCTCCTTATATTAGGATTGAGGCACTGATGCGTACCTCAGGGTCCTTTCTTTACAAGAACGGGTTGTACACTGTTATGTGTGCACAAGCCATTATGATAACAAATCAATCAAGTGAAATAGTAAATATTGAAATGTTAAAACCCTTGTGTACCGATTTATAGTTCATCAGTGATTGGAGCATCAAAGTCTGGGAACTGAGGATCCGGTCTTTGGAAGAGTCTGACGGGAAATGAATGTCTGACACCAATATAACTTTCCAATCGTCTGATATGTTCCCGACGAAATAACCTTTCTTCAATTTTCATGACAAAGTTACGAACTTGTCTTCTGGCACTGGATTTCCACCTTGCAGTTTCACCTTTAGATATCTTTCTCTGATCATCATTCAACCTTTTGACTAACCCATCGTGAACAGTTTTGAGCGTGACATCACATAACTTGTGTAACTCATCGAGCCTCATAAAACTTCTTAGCTTTTTGCTGTTGAGGTAGGTGAAGCCAAAAGATGGTGTTTGGATGAGCGTGTACTGTGACATCTGATTAATTCTAGGAAATGAAACTTGAGGCTTTGTCATATTGATCTTCTGTTGGTAACTTTCCACTCCAAGCTGAAGATCTTCCACTCTTTCTTGAACTATCAATCGTCGGATGAAGAGAAGTAGAGATGAAATGAAGTTGTATTGTGTTTCAGTATCAAATCCACGCATTCTTCCTTGAACTTTTTCTAGATACATGTCTTCAATGTCATTTAGGTAAAGGTCGGGAAAGTCTGCTTCTGAGAATTTGTACTTCTTTTCATCTTGTCTTTTAACCACAATCTCATTCATGAACATGTAGTTAAACCGTTTCGACTCTTGAATCTCCAAGATAGCAATGATCTTTGATTTATGCTTCACATTCTCTAATGACTTGATGTCTAACCTGTGAGTGTAACCGAGACGACGACGTTCAGGCCAGTGCTGAATCCCGTGTAAAGCATCTCTGTCGTAAGCTACAATAGAGTCGCTAAATACTGAAGTTGATTCTTCAATTGCATGAACATCGTATCTTGCGGCTGGTACTGAGATAGTCAATGAGGAAGCATATTTCTGTTTTAATTTGTCTTGAGTGAGTTGGAGGTTATGAAGATCCTTGTTGAAGAAGAAGCGATAAGGTATCTTAGGTTTTTCGGGAAATCCTTGCAGAGGTAATGGTTTAGTCCAATCGGTGAAGTAAGGTTTGTCCTGTTTTTTAGAATAGGTGTCGAGATTCGCCTCAGGATTTAGCCAGTCAAACTTACCAGACATTGCACTAGCTATATTCTGCATATGAAATTCGAGTTCCATTTCATTTCCAGATCTAGACTTGAGGAATTCTCGTGCATCCCGATCGATTCTTCTTAGCTCCGCCTTTGTGAGTTTCTCAATCTGAAGCTCCTTCATGATAACCTCAGTATATTGCAGTGTATTGCCTGGGAGTGGTTCTTCATCTTCCAGAGGAGGTTGAGCTTTGACCAAATCAGTCAACCAATCATTTTCAGGTGTGTCATCATTGTCGAGCCATGAATGACGCCTTCTTTTCTTTGATTTCTTAGACTTGGATGTAGTATCCTTGTCTTGAGCTTTTGAGGTTGACGATGGTCCAGGTTGAGAATCGGGAATTGGGGAGGCACGGTAGTTGGTATCGGGTTGTCCTTCATAATCATCAGTTGGTTGCATAAATGTCTCTTCCTGATCTGTGAGACCTTGACCGATAGCTGAAGTGTGTTGCTGATTACCAGGAGGAGTAGGATCCTTTTGTGGTTGGTGAGAAGATGATGGACCGGTTCCTGACTTGTGTTTCTTGCCTTTTGAGTTCGGGTCCGGGTCGTCATCTTTCCTTGACCTCTTCAGGGATCCAGCAGCGTCTTTGCATGACTCTTTAGACAAGTTAGCTGCAATGGCGTCGATAAGTGCAGTTTCCTCAGTTGTCAAAGTGGTTTTGGACGCAACTTTGTCGTAGAGTTGAGTAAGCAGGTCTTCAACCGATGGTTCCGAAATGAC
Organism: Artemisia argyi; assembly: GCA_030686995.1. Classification (NCBI taxonomy): domain Eukaryota; kingdom Viridiplantae; phylum Streptophyta; class Magnoliopsida; order Asterales; family Asteraceae; genus Artemisia; species Artemisia argyi. The sequence continues at coordinate 55,009,576 of CM060694.1, read as the reverse complement.
TGGAGTTGATGTTGAAGCTTTGGCAGGATGAAGCGTGAATGGTGTTGTTGACAACATTTTCTTTACAACACTTCTGATTCTGTGCTCCAAGTTGTCCTTAATTGGTGCAACAAGACTTGTCACTTCAGGAGTAACAATTTCAACCAGATTCTTAGTAAGGTAATCTAGTGTGAAAGTCCTGATGAGTCCTGTCAAATCTGCTTTCATGAACTTATTGATTTGCTGCTTTGCCTCTTGAAAATCTTCAACTTGTTTAGCAAGACTAGTAACCATGGTTGTGAGACTATTGACTTGCTCCTGAAGATCAACTGGTTTTGTAGGTTCATTGATTGATTGTTGCTTAGATGCGGTTTTAGAGGGTGTAGGAGATGAATGTTCCGGTGATGATTCAGATGATGACTCGTTGTGAGAGCTTGAAGAAGAAGCTGGAGGAGTCGGATCCTTTGGTGGAGAGTCTTGAGGAGGTGGAGGTTGCAGTGAAGATGTCTGCTTAGATTGTGAAGATGACTGAAGGAATATGTTGGTGTCGAATGCTTCCTTTTCTTCATTTTCCTTTCTTCTGCGTTCCTCTTCTTCCTGTGCAAGAAACTCCGGAGTGGTGAAAGGGTCAAATCCCTGATCCGTAGCAATGTTCTCCTGTTCATCAACATTCTCCTCAACATTTGTAGTTTCTGTCATAGTGATGTCACCTGTTGCATCTTTGTCTGTTACATTATCACTTGGTTGTAAAGCTGGTTCTAAAGTGGTAGACACAACGGGAGGAACTGTGTTGCTGGTAGTGCCTTCATGCTCTGGTAGATTGACAGGTGGTGATGAAGGTTGAGGATGAAGTCGGCTGAGGAGTGATGCTTTCCTCTGATCTTTGAGAAATGTCTTCTCTTCAGCTCGTGTGTCGACAATTATACTTTTCAATTTTCTTTTGTCGACCAATTGCTCTACTATTGGTTCATCTTCTTCATCATCGTTAGGTTCATTTATCGTGATCCCTTTTCTTTTTCTTTTATCTGCTTCAAAGGTTTCTAGACTTTATTGTATTGCAATTTCCGTTTCTGAAAATGCTTCTTTAGGTACTATTACTCTTCGTTCAAAGTCTTCCTCTTCTTCTTCAGATTCTGTGTCAAACTCAGAGTCGCTTTCAGAGGGTGGCGGTGTAGGTTCATCTCGAAGAGCGCGCTTTGGTGTTACCTTCTTCTTTGGCTTAGTTGCAGGCTTAGGTTTGGGTGTAGGTTTCGGTTTGGTGGAAGGTTTGGTTTTGGGAGTAGCCTTTGACTTTGATTGCGGTGAGCTAGTGGTGCTTGTAGTACTCCCAAATTTCACACTTCCTTTACTTCGAGTCTGTATGGTAGTTTCTTCCTGAATCCCTTTGTAAGCATTATCGTAGAATTTATAGCTCGAACTTTTCTTGATATTATCATCAAGAAGGTACTCGGGAAGCCTCATTCCTTTTTGCTTAGTAGAAGATGTGGTCATTTTGACAAAAGAAATGGTGAAGTCGTCCTCGAAGAGGTTCTTCGGCTCATTTGGATCTCCCATTCTTTTGATGAATTCCGGTGTATCTTTGCAGAAATGTTCAATGATTAGCTTTGTGAATCTTATGAATGGGATCATAGTCTTTTCACGTCTAGTTTGAATGTTGTAGACTATATCGTTCATTAGTGGAACTGCAAAGTCAATAGGTGACATGCTCACCATTCCCCAAAATACTTGTAAATGCTCAAGTCTGGGATGTTCGTGACCACTTTTTCTTCCTGATATAGAACGTACGACTAACAAATAGAAAGTTCTCCAAGGCCGAGGTATATTCTTTGCATTGAATCTGGAATGCTTAATCAGAGGTAAGTCGTCTTGAACATCGTATCCTAGTTCTATGAAGAAGTCCAGGAGATCCAGTTCATGCAACATAGGAACAAATTCATTCTCAGGCTGAGGTAGAAGAAAGATTGTACGAAGGACTTCGTGATCTACAGTGTAGACTTGTCGATCCAACGTAACAGTGAAAGACTCATCATCTAAGTTAACCTTTGCCGTAAGCCAGAACTGATGAAGGTAGAACACAGGAACTGAAGTAGATTTGTTGAGCAGATGCTTGCAAGGATGTGCAAGGAGAATATCTTTGACAATCTTGCACGAATTTTCAGGAATTCTCAACTTGACGAAGTCAACTCGAGGATTGTTTCTGCCAATGGTGACGTTGTAGTCAGCGGGAATGATGTCATTCATAGTGAGTAATGGAAGAGTTTGTTCGGGGACATTCTCGTAGTGTTCAGCCATGTTAATCGGAAAAGATATTATCAAAAACCAAACATCCAGATTTGTTACTCATTAGCACGATCACAAGTTTGATTACAGATACACATTTAGAATCATTTAAGCACAGATGGTGTAATTGTTATATGTGAAGTGACGAGTGAAGTATACTAAGATAATATTAGAACGATGAAATCAAGTATAGAGTACTCATACATTCACATATGCACTAACATCATCCAAGATACATGATTACATCACACGTAACATCAAATAATAATCATCATCACAATTTACATGTTTTCAAAATTACAACAGTCCATGATCTCGAAATTATACATTAATGCCAATTTTTTTGCAAACATTAAAAATCCATGATTTCGAAAAATTACCTAAGCATGATCTCGAAAGTCAGACATAAGAGGAAGAGTTTCGCAAACGTTCATAATGAAGATTTTCGAAAACATTTCCAAATGTGTTCTCGATAAATATTTTATCGAGAACATACTCTTTTGAAATATTTTCGCAAATATTCAATATGTGCGATTGCGAAAAAATTTTCTTCATGTGTGATCTCGAAAAATGACCAGTGATGAACAATTTTCGCAAACACATATAACAACCATTTTCGAAAAGATTACAAAATGGATTTTTTTGAAGAAAATACAAAACTTTGAGATCTTTTCGAAAACCCTTGTTAGGTGTGTTTTCGAAAAGTTTCACCAATGCTGGTTATTGCGAAAAGATGTTCTCGAAAATTCTTATACAAGAATCTCGAAATTGTGTCAACGTACGTTTCTTTATGAAATTTTGTGATTCCAACGGTAGTAACCTGTTGTAAATGATGGGAAACAACAATGAGAAACATAGAAATATCATAAATGCAACTATTTCGAAACATGTCAAGAACATATTTTCGAGAAACACAAAAGCATGCATCCTCTTATCATATCTATGTATTGTGAATCATTTATCATGCATAGGAACAAGTTAAGCACGAACAACATGCCATATAAACACCACACGAGAAATACCCAATATGAACAAAAACCCTAGTTGTCGAGTTTAACACAACCGTGTATTAAATCACGATTAAGGTGATTCAAGATGTAATAATCACTGAAAACTACATATCCCACCAACAAAATCAATAAAACAAACTACAAATCAATAAAATCCAAATCGATCCTAAACCCTAGTTTTCGAAAATTACTCAAACATGTGTTAGAATACGATTAGATGATATAGGAACGTTTAGAACATGATATAGGACAAAACCCTATGAAAAATTGTATCTCCAAACACGTTTAAATCGTAGTCGAAATTTGTGAAACCCTAGGTTTTCAAAATGTGATTACTTGAAATCTAACCGTTAACATGGTGATGAAACGAAAACCATAGCTTGAGATTGTCTAAACATTATGTAGAAACTTACGGATTGAAGATTAGTAGCTTGGATTTCACGTTTGAATTTGGGCCGTAGGTTTCCAAAGGTTTTTTGTATGATTTTTGATGTTTTAGAAAAAAACGGGTGTTTGTTTGTGTTTAATATTATTGACTTTTGAAATTTGTCACATTTAGTCCCTTAACTACTAATATTGCATCATGAGTCCTTAAGTTAGATACAAGTTAATAATCAAAGATACACTACCTTATGACACCGTTTATGAAAAAAAAAAGGAAATGAGATATTCATTAATTCTGAAACAACGCATCTTAAGGAAATATGCAAGTATACCGTTTTGAAAAAGATATGAGAAAAATTTTGAGCGTGTCTCCCCCTCAACACTTGTAAAAGAGAAAGAAATAACAAGGTGTTGACAGGAAGCGATAAACTTGCGTGTTTTTTTTTTTTTTTTTTTTTTTTTTTTTTTTTTTGATGTTTTTATAAATTTGATAAAAATTATTTACAAAGATAGTTTGTTTGATGTTTGACATTTACTTGTGTTTTAGAAACTTTTCTAGATCCTCAGGTGTCAAACATCGCATACCAATTTGGTGAGCTAAACTAGCAAACCTTGATGGAGCTAAGGCTTTTGTAAGTAAGTCCGCCAATTGGTATTCAGTTCCCACAAAATATAATTCAACTGTACCTTTTTCGACATGCTCCTTGATGAAATGATAGCGGAGGTCAATGTGTTTGGATTTGCAGTGATGGACTGTGTTGCAGGAGATTGCAATGGCACTTTTGGAATCGCAGTAAATCGGAATCTTATTGAATAGGTAGCCATAGTCTTTAAGTTGTGATCTCATCCAAATGACTTGAGCACAACAAGCAGACATAACTACGTATTCAGATTCTGTTGATGACAGTGAAGTGCAGTCCTGCTTCTTAGATTGCCAAGACACAAGCTTATCTCCAAGAAACTGTAATCCACCTGATGTACTTTTTCGCGTGTTTAAGCATCCTGCATGGTCAGCGTCTGAAAAGGCTATTAGTTCAAAACCAGAATCCTTCGGATACCAGATTCCCAAATGGATGGTTCCATTTATGTATCGAAGGATTCTTTTTGCCTCATTGAGGTGTTTCTCAGTTGGTTTAGATTGATATCGCGAACACATATAGACAGCAAATACAATATCAGGTCTGCTAGATGTGATATACATGAGGGACCCAATAATACTTCGGTATTTGGTAGGGTCAACATGAGTCCCATGTATATCAGCATCTAGTTTTGTGGAATTGGCCATAGGTGTATTCATTGTATCACAGCTTTGCATTCCATGTTTCTTTAAAATCTCAAGAGCATATTTGGACTGATTTATAAAAATTCCACGAGGTGATTGATGACTTGTAGTCCTAGAAAGAACGTAAGTTCACCCATCATGGACATTTCAAAATTATCTGTCATTAATTTTGCAAAATCCATTGAGTAGAGTTTGTTGGTTGAAGCAAAAATAATGTCATCGACGTAAATTTGAACAATTAATAAGTCCGCCCCGTATGTTTTTGTAAACAGTGTTGGGTCAACCGAGCCTAAAGTAAAGTTATTAGCCAACAGGAATTTAGATAACTTATCATACCACGCCCTGGGGGCTTGCTTGAGACCATAGTGAGACTTCTTTAGCTTGTATACATGATTGGGATGTTCTGGATCAACGAATCCTTCAGGTTGACTGATATAAACCACTTCACGGAGTTGACCATTCAGAAAAGCCGTTTTCACTTCCATTTGATAAACAATCATATTCCGATGAGCAGCATATGCTAAGAAGATCCGCACAGCTTCAAGTCTAGCTACTGGACCAAATGATTCTTCAAAATCGATTCCTTCTTCTTGAGAGTATCCTTTTGCTACAAAGCGTGATTTGTTGAGTATGACAGTTCCTTCTGCATCCAGTTTTTTTTCCAGATCCATTTTAAACCAATGACAATGATTCCTTCAGGTTTTTCAACCATTTCCCAGACTTCCAATCTTTGAAATGATTCAAATTCCTCTTGCATAGACTCAATCCAGTTTTCGTAAGTCATATCTTCTTTGACGTTCTTTGGCACGGTTTCACATACTGTGAGTGCGTATATGCAAGTTTCACCATCTGTGTGAAGTCGTTGTCTTGTCATAATGGGTGCATCTGGATGGCCAATAATTTGAACTAAGGGGTGATCTCTAGTCCATTTGTGTGTCGAAGGGTGAAGTTGATAAGTATCTCGCAAGTGAGCAGGACCCAAATTGCGTGTAGATGACTCAGCAATGTCGGGGACATGTGGAGCCGGTGCAAATGGGTTAATAAACGGTTCTGGGTCATGCTCTGCGGTTTGTGGAACTGAAAAAGGTATGGAGTCTCCAGCTGATTGTCGTGAGGTGGATCCGGTTTGTTCTGTTGTTGTAGGTGATATAATCGGAGGACCGTCTCTTCCAACAGTTGTTGTTGTTTGTTGAGGTGTATCAGGTACTTGATGTTGATCAAGATGTGCAGCGGAATTTGGTGAGGCCTCAGATGGACGGTTAACAATCGTATCATCAAACAATGGAGCAAACAAGGTTTCCACTTCTTTGCGGGAGAGTGACAACGGTTCAGCCAAAGATTCCGGAAAGTTTAGACGGTTGGATTCGGGTCCTAAGCTGTTTTGCTCAGAAGCCATTTGAGTGAGTTCATTGAAATTAGCATGAATTGTTTCTTGAATTTCCCTTGTACGACGATTCCATATCCGAAAGCCTTTTGAATTTTCACAGTATCCAACAAATATTCCAATGTCAGCCTTTGCTTTAAGTTTACCTAGATCATCATGATCATTGACTGGGTAACATAGAGCTCTAAATACATGAAAGTAACTGATGTTCGGTTTCCTTTTGTGAACAATCTGATAAGGGGTTTTGTGATGGCGTTTTGTGATCATACAATGGTTTTGAGTGTAACATGCGGTTGAAACAGCTTTCGCCCATAAGTAATCTGGTAATTGAGCATTGATTAACATTGTTCGTGCAGCTTCCACTAACGTTCTGTTGCATCTTTCGACTACTCCATTCTGTTCGGGTGTTTGTGGAATGGATGTTTGATGTTCAATTCCCAATTTCTCAAAATACGACCTTAGAGTCTGATTTTTAAATTCTGTGCCATTGTCAGTTCTAACAATTCTGACTGTGTTGCGTAGCTGAACTTGTATTTTGGTGAGAAAGGTGATGATCATTTGAGGAGCTTGATCTTTACTTCGAAGAAAATAAACCCAAGTCCAACGGGAGTAATCATCAACAATTACTAAAATGTAGCGTTTACCGTTGATCGTTTGAACACGCATCGGACCACACAAATCCATATGAAGCAGTTGTAAAACATGATTAGTACTGTGTTCAGGTTTTGAGGGAAAATGCGCACGGGTACTTTTTCCTTGTTCACAGGCTGGACATAGGTGATCTTTGGCATAACGGAATCTTGGAAAGCCTTAAACTAATTTGTGACGAGCGAGATTGATACGTGGGAATCGCACTAGGCTTTACCTCTCAAGGGATCTTGAGAAGCTTACAACCCCCACCAGGCAGTGTACCTGATCGGTGTAGTATAGTACAGTGACAAGTATCGGGGGATTGATCGTTCAGCTAGGAATAGTGTCGCTAGGATTAGAAAACCTAAATACTAGTTCTAGAGATGAAGGATGATTATTTTTGTATTTTTATATTTTTTAAAAAGCAAGTAAAAATCTCGGGTTTGAAGGATTTGGGCGGAATTAGTTGCTAGTCAACTAACCCAATACTAAAGATGCAATCAAAATAAAATACTAGAAATGAAAATAAACTAAATTAACTAAGGTTGTGAGCAATAAGTGGAGAATTTGTGTTTACTTAGATTTCACTACTCCCTAGATATCTTTTACACGTTAATTACTTGTTATAGTTGCGTGGATGACGGATTTTATTCCTTAATACCATTCATGGGGTGGCGCACTTAATTCCCCAATCCTATGAGTGCCTACTTCACTCCTATGTCGAGCCGGCTAAGAAGCTCCTAACATGGGATCATTAGAATTTACTCATGCATTAAATACAACCAATAAAACCTAGTGCACGTCAGTTCATGTTTCCTAAGACGTTCAAGCATGTTACCATTTGGAGATCTGCCAGTTTTCTTAAGCCTAACATCGAAATCATTCATCCAATTCAACCATAAACAAGTAATCAACAAATAATTAACATCTAAGTTTCATTAGATCCAAGCAAACACAAGATAGATCTAGCCTAGCATGATGGAATTAAGATAAGAACAAGATATAGACAACCAACACATAGACATATTGATTGAATTAAAAGAATACTTATCTCAATTACACATGAAAGGGTTCAAGGGCTGAGAACCCTTGAAAAACCTGTAAAATTCATACTAAGTTCGGCCTTAGGGTTTCTCCAAAACTTCTCTCTTTTTATGAATGAAAATTAGAAAACTATATATAGGAAATTGAGGCTGACGGCGTCAAGACCAAAATGGTGATGCCGTCATCTCGCCGCTAAAATACTTCTCGGACTGCCTTGATCTACTTTTGACGCCGCCACCTTATAACATTTTCCAGGCCGTCACGTATTTTACTCTTGACGCCTTCAATTCTGTACTGGGTCGTCATGGAAATTACTCTTGACGCCGTCAGGATTTTCTTCTTGACGCCGTCACCTACTGTTCCCAGCAAGGAAAATTACGTCTTTGGCTTTTTCTTCACTTTTATGCTCCAAAAATGTCCGAATTGCTTCCTTTTCCAGATTTCTCTCCCAAAGTACCTAAAATCACAAAAGGAACGATTTAGGGCAATATTTGATCAAATAAATTCAATTCCGGGCTTAAATGACCCCCTAAAAGTGGTTCATTTTTCGCCTCATCAGAGATCAGTCATTGTTTTGAAATTCAAGTGAGAAAGGCGTTTGTGCCATAACCATGATTTAATCATTTCAGCTTTGGATAGAAGACAAATAGGAGATGAAGCGATCATGTCAGACATTGAAATTGTGTAAAGGTTAGTGCCACGCTTGCCTGACATTAGATCATTTCCATGTAGATCACGAACAAAACAAGTTTTCTCTCGAAATGCTACTTCTAAATCCCCATCACAAAATTGACCGACTGAAAAGAGGTTGTGGCCCAAGCCTTTAACATAATACACTCTGCTATTTCAATAATACATCATAGGGAATGAACATTTCCCTTACACTTGAATTTTTACATACTTTACAATAAACTAATCTAATGACTCGAATTAAGAAAATCAAAACACTTGGAGCACTTTTAAGATTAACGTACATATGGGGGTAATAATATGATGTTCTTCCCCATTACTCCATAAAATAAGTACTTTACCCATGAGTCCCAATCGTCCCAAAACAATGTGTACAAGGATATGACTCGACTTAGCAACCATGTAATCAATTAGATAGTTAACTTAGGGCTTAACAAATAACAATAATGCTCTAAAAATGAGCGCATACATGGAAGGCTAAGGCGATTTGGTTGTACATTTAAGTGGGGTGTAACAAATTCTTCCTTTAAGTAAAATGCTTAAAGTTAGAAACGAAAAGATAGGCTCGGAGGGGTGTACTAGGGGTTTCGTGTACTAAAAATGAGTACAGCGCTAAGGTGTGGGAAAAATTAGTTGACTTAACTAGCCAAATAATATGACTTAAATGGTCAAATAATTATGATACGGGTTTAACACAAGGGTGATCCTAATGCCTCTTATCATGTAGTAAATCCTACCACACGAATGTAGTCTCACTAGCGGTCTCGGGATGCATTACTAACGCAAGTTCTAGAATCTAAATGCTACCGGTACACTCATAAGCACTAATAATAAATGCTTTTCCTATCAAATCTAAAGGCGAACCTCACATATTTGGGTGGAAATTTTTTCTGAAAGTACGGTTATGTGCTAGTCATACAATCTCCTATCCATGAGACGCTTGCTATGGCTAAAGTTTCACTCCTAAATGTTGTAAAAAAATTTAAATTTGGCGCTAAATTGCACTAACAAGTGTTTCTCATAGTTTTATTACACATCTACCATCAAACAAAACAAACTCAAGCGAAAGTGTACATGTAAGGTATCATCATTTTACCCTCCCCTTACACTTAAGATGAACATTGTCCCCAATGTTCAAGTAAAGAATGTAAAAGTGAAAAAGTAAAAAGAATGAAATCAAATACTCCCTTGATTCGCTCGGTATGGATAATAAGGTGGTCAGGTTAAATCTTCCTCCAAGAAAATGAACAATCAAAGCTTCCCTTCCAGAATATAAATCATCTTCTTGTCATACATAACCTGTGAATCCTGAGAAAATAGACAAGACAACCTCGCATAAAATCGGCGGCAACCTATATAAGTTACTAAATCCTAGAAAACAAAATAAGATATAATGCTTGTGGAATGAAGTTTGCAGATTTCCTGGAGATTATAAAACTTAATAATTCACAAAAACCATAAGACTCCGTTAGAAAAACAAAACTGGTAAAATTTCCAGATTTTTACACGTGACGCCGTCAAGAGTAATCTCGTGACGCCGTCAGAAGTGACCTGCAGAAATTCTTATGTTAAGTTTCCGGAAAATTTCTGGAAAAACTTGGTCTCACTTCCTGGAAAATCCTGAAAAACTTCATTATGACTCAATACAAGCATTTGACTCTAACAAATACGAATATACGTGTTCATTTAATATTGTGGAGAATCATGATCGGTTTGTTTCTTAAAAACATATTTGGGGTTTCCCCTTACACTTATCTTTTGCAAAAATACTTTTAGGTGGAGTTAAGACTAGGCCAGAACAACAAAGTAAAGTATTTCCACTATTTAATTGAGAAACATGATCTACCAACAATAAAAATAAAGCATGCATACGGAAGCAAATAACAAACAAACAAAATAAAATCACACAAAGCATGGGTTGCCTCCCAAGAAGCGCTTTTCTTTATTTACGAGTCTTGTAGCTAGACTCAAGGTCATGGGTTACTACGTGACCTCATCATCAAACGTCACATCCTCCTCACTAATCATTTCATTGTTATTTTCTTGATAATGTTTTACACGTTGTATGTTAACAGTAAATTCCCTACCTTCATCGTCTAATAACACCACAACTCCAGTTTTAGAGGAATTCTTCACCGTAAACGGTCCATACCATCTAGACTTAAGTTTTCCCGGAAATAATCTCAACCAAGAATTGTACAATAGGACTTTGTCTCCCTCTGAAAATTCTTTGGGTTTCTTAATTCTCTGGTCATGCCATCTTTTTGCTCTCTCTTTATATGTGATGGAAGATTCGTAGACTTCTAACCTAAGCTCATCAAGCTCATGTAATTGCAAGAACCTATTAGTTCCAACAATTGTGTAATCTAAGTTACATGTCTTAAGCGCCCAATAAGCCTTATGTTCTAATTCCACTGGTAAGTGACATGCCTTACCATACACCATGCAAAACGGGGTCGTTCCAATAGGTGTTTTGTAGGCGGTTCGGAATGCCCACAAGGCTTCGTTGAGTTTAAATGACCAGTCTTTTCTATTTTGACTAACCGTCTTTTCAAGTATTCTTTTAATAGCCCTATTGGTGTTTTCGACCTGGCCATTGGTTTGTTGATGATAGGCGGTGAAGAACCGATGGGATACTCCATACCTCTTCATGACCTTTTCCATTTGTGCATTGCAAAAGTGGGTCCCCCTATCACTGATGAGAGCTTTAGGAATCCCGAATCTAGTGAAAAGCCTTTTCAGGAAATGAATAACTACTCTGGCATCATTGGTCCTAAGGGCTTGTGCCTCAACCCATTTTGAAACATAATCGATGACAACTAAAATGTATTCATTCCCCCCTGAAGATGGAAAGGGTCCCATGAAGTCAATTCCCCAAACATCGAAGACCTCACATACTTGTATAAAATTCTGAGGTGCTTCATCCCTATGTGATATGTTCCCGGCCCGTTGACATGCATCGCATGCCTGTACCATCTCTTTGACATCACGGAAAATTGTGGGCCAATAGAATCCCGCATCGAAAATCTTTCGGGCGGTGGTGTTTATCCCATGATGCCCGCCAGAGGGGCCAGAGTGACATTCCCTCATAATCTTTACTGCCTCACTTTCCGAAACACAGCGTCTTATAATTTGGTCTGGACACCTTCGGAATAAAAATGGTTCATCCCAAAAGTAGTATTTTAACTGAGAAAAGAACCTTTTTCTTTCGTATCTAGTCAGGTGTTCAGGAACAAGTCTACTTGCGAGGTAATTAGCAAAATCGGCGTACCAAGGCTCCGAATCAATCATTAACATGAGTTGTTCATCAGGGAATGAATCCCTAATCTCACTTCTATCGTGCTTATCGAAGGGGTTTTCAAGACGAGATAGATGATATGCGGCCAGATTTTCTGCCCCCTCTTATCGCGAATCTCAACATCGAATTCTTGTAGCAACAAGATCCACCGAATTAGTCGTGGCTTAGCATCCTGCTTTGCAAAAAGATATCGTAGAGCCGAGTGATCAGTGAAAACGACTGTCTTTGAAAGGACAAGATATTGTCGGAATTTGTCAAATGCAAACACTACGGCTAATAATTCTTTTTCGGTGGTGGAGTAATTCTCTTGAGCAGGATTCATGGTTTTGCTAGCGTAGTAAATAGTTTGGAAAAGCTTGTCACGCCGTTGGCCCAATACAGCCCCGACAGCGAAATCGCTAGCGTCACACATGATTTCAAACGGTAACTTCCAGTTGGGTGTGATCATGATTGGAGCTTGTGTGAGTTCCTTTTTTAAGAGATCGAATGCATCCTTGCATTCTTGGGAAACATCGAACGGAGCATCTGATGAGGCGAAAAATGATCCGTTTTTAGGGGGTCATTTAAGCCCGAATCCGACTTTATTTGATCAAATATTGCCCTAAATCGTTCCTTTTGTGATTTTAGGTACTTGGAGAGTGAATTCTGGAAAAGAAGCCATTTTGGACGTTTTTGGAGCATAAAAGTGAAGAAAACGGCAAAGTATCAATTTTCCATGCTGGAAACACTAGCTGACGGCGTCAAGAGTTACACCTTGATGGCGTCAAACATCATGAATAAAATACCGTAGTTGATGACGGCGTCAAAAGTCATCCTGACGGCGTCAAAGTGCCAAGAATAAAATACCATGGTTGGTGATGGCGTCACACAGGCCGTCATAAGTAGATCAAGGCCGTCCGAGGAAGTATTTGGCGGCGAGGTGACGGCGTCACAATGTTGTCTTGACGCCGTCAGACCAGTTTTCCTATATATAGTTTTCTAGTTTTAACATTAAAAAAAGGAGAGAAGTTTTAGAGAAACCCTAAAGACGAATTTGGTGCAACTTTTACAGGTTTTTCAAGGGTTCCAAACCCTTGATACCTTGCATTGTAATTGAGATAAGTGTTCTTCTAATTCAATCAATATGTCTATGTGTTGGTTGTCTATATCCTGTTCTTATCTCAATTCCATTATGCTAGGCTAGATCTCTTTCGTGTTTGCTTAGATCTAATGAAACCTAGATATTGATTATGTGTTGATTACTTGTTTATTATTGTTCTTGGATGAATGATTTATATGTTAGGCTTAAGAAAACTGGCAGATCTCCAAATGGTAACATGCTTGAACGTCTTAAGAAACATGAACCGAGGCGTACTAGGTCTTTATTGGTTGTATTTAATGCATGAGCCACTGTTTACAATCCCTATAGTTGTGCTGGGTCATGGTGTAGGAGGAGATAAGAGCTCATAGAATTGGGGAGTTATGTATGCCACCCCATGAATGGTATTAAGGAATACGATCCGTCATCCATGCAATTATAACAAGTAATTAACGTGTAAAAGATATCTAGGGAGTAATGAAGTCTGAGTAAACACATTTTCTCCAATTATTGCTCGCAACCTTAGTATAAATTAGTTTAATTTCATTTTTATTATTTTATTTTGATTGCATCTTAGTTTTGGGTTAGTTGAATAGCAACTAATTCCGCCCACTCCTTCAAACCCGAGATTTTAACTTGTTTTCCATAAAATATAAAAACACAAAAATAATCATCCCTCACCTTTAGAACTAGTATTTAGGCTTTCTAATCCTAGCGACACTATTCCTAAGCTGAACGATCAATCCCCCGGTACTTGTCACTATACTATACTACAACGATCAGGTACACTGCCTGGTGGGGGTTGTAAGCTTCTCGAGATCCCTCGAGAGGTAAAGCCTGTTGCGATTCCCATGCATCAAGTTTTTGGCGCCGCAGCCTGGGGAATAGTTATTGTCTAGGTTAGAATTTCTTTTTATTAGGTCTACTTGCTAGATTCCTTTCTAGTAAGATTTTATTTTTATTTTTAGGTCTTCTTTAGTCTATCTTATTTCTTCGTGTTTTTGTTCGTAACTCTTTACCATCCGACATCATGGAAGGTGGTAACATCTTTGAACCCGTCATCCCACCACAACAAAACCCACCACTAGAACCCCTTAGGCCCCGAACCTTAGGAGAGTACTCCCGACCTAGCCATCAAGGCTACCGAAACACCATTGAGCTCACCGGAGCCAATGTGACCCCCTTGCGATCCGACACCATCCGGTTGGTGCAAAGCGGATGTGCATTCCATGGACTTCGTTCCGAAGATCCAAACCAACATCTTAAGGACTTTCTCAAAATCGTAGATTCCATAGACCTAGGTGTTGAAACTAGAGAGACCACCCGTTTACGCCTATTCCAATTCTCTCTACGGGATCAAGCTAGTCAATGGCTTGAGCGTTTACCCGCGGGATCCATCACCACATGGGATGATCTCACCACTCGTTTCCTTGCTCAATTTTTCCCACCGGGGAGAACTACTAAGCTTAGGAATGACATCTTGATGTTCCAACAACGTCAAAATGAATCTCTTTATGAAGCATGGACTCGTTTCAAGGACTTACTCCAAAAAGTCCCTCATCATGGCATAGATCTTTGGCTCCAAGTCCAAATCTTTTATGACCATATCGACATCTCCCCGAGGCGAACCATTGACCAATCGGCCGGTGGTAAGCTACGTGATCTTAGTGCGGAACAATCATGGGAACTCATAGAAGATCTTGCTCTCTATGACAACGAAAGTTGGAATGATCTCCGTGACTTGAACAAAACGGTCAAGGCAATATCTTTGCCTTCGAACAATTCTAGCACTCTCGACCGTAGGATCATGGAACTTGAGGACCAAGTCAAGTTTCTCATGAAATCCTACGATGCTCCTAAGCCTTCAAGCCAAGTGAACAAAATCACTTCTTCATGCAAATTATGTAGTGGTCCCCATGACACTCGTGATTGTGTGGAACTCCCCGGAACAGCTTTTGCGGACTACGCATCCATGCGTACCGACGAAGCGGGAGATAAGTGGTACACTTTCAAGCCCGAGCCAAACACTTACGGTGATTCATACAACCCCTCATGGAAAAATCACCCAAACCTTAGGTAGAAACAAAATCAACCCAATTCATCCAACCCACCTAATCGTTACCAACCAAACGGTCCACCATCCAACCGTACTTTCAACAACAATCCTTCTAACAACTATGGTAGTACCAACAAACTTGAAGGATTGATGTCAAAGTTCATGGCATCTCAAGAAGCCCGCATAGCTAGGTTTGAAACCGAATTCAACCAACAAAAAACGGAGATGACCAACAAGATTGACAACTTGTTGAAAGCCCTCAACAACCAAGCGTTAATCACACCTAGGAAGGACATTAGGGACACCAATAGTGGAATCCAAATTAAGGACCCCTCATCATCCAAACATGTCCACTTTGTCAATGTTGTCACCATTAAACCAATAGATAAGGAGATAGAGGAGAGTGACAAGGATGAAGTTAGAATAGAAACTGATAGTAAGGATGAAAGTAGGGAAGTTGAGGTTAATAAGGATGAGGAACTAGAGGAGGTGGAGCCTATAGAAGAATACTTTGATAAGTTGCCAACCAAGGAAGAACGGGAATACCATAAGGATTTATTCGATAGTCCCGAGAAAACATATATCTTTGGCGACCCCCTTATCAAGATGGGAGACCCCTCTAACATTAACATCCCATGCAATATTGGGCACATGCATATATGGAAAGCTTACATCGACCTTAGATCACCCGTGAACATCATGACTAGGACTTATTACAATTGGGTGATGAAGAAGCAACTCAATTTTAGGATGATGTCCGGTAAGAATCTGATAAGTAATTTTGCAGGAAGAGTGAAGGGATTGCATGTGATTATAGGAAATCTTACCTATGAAATCGATTTCATGATAGTAGAAGACACTCGTCCGGTGATAGATGCTTGCCTAAGTCAAATAATATTCGGAAAACCATTTGTTGAGGCCACTAGGATGAGTTATGATCCGACTTTAGGGATAGTTAGATTTAAGGAAGAGAATGATGAGGTTGCTTATCAAATGCCCTACAAGATCGAACAATACCGCCTTCTCTCTAATTTCGAAAAAGAACACAAGCAAGCGGCTTATTATAGGAATGAGGAGGATAGACGTAGGGGAGTAGAGTATGTTAGAAATAGAATGCTTGGTTTCTACAAAGAGTGCTTGCAACTAGGTCCGGAATACAAAACTGGTTTAGAAGACGACCTAGAAAGTGGAACCAATGATGAGATCACGTAGTAACCCATGACTTTGAGTCTAGCTACAAGACTCGTAAATAAAGAAAAGTGCTTCTTGGGAGGCAACCCATGTTTTGTGTGATTTTATTTGTTTGATTGTTATTTGCTTCCGTATGCATGTTTAGTTTTTATTGTTGGTTGATCATGTGTCTAAAATAAAATGTGGAAATACTTTACTATGTTGTTTGGCCTAGTCTTAACTCCAACCTAAAAGTACTTTTTCAAAAGATAAGTGTAAGGGGAAACCCCAAATATGTTTTTAAGAAACAAACCGATCATGATTCTCCACAATAATAAATGAACATGTATATTCGTATTTGTTAGAGTCAAATGCTTGTATTGAGTCACAATGAAGTTTTGCAGGATTTTCCAGGAAGTAGGACCAAGTTTTTCCAGAAATTTTCTGGAAACTTAACATAAGAATTTCTGCAGGTCCATTCTGACGGCGTCAGAGTTTTACTCTTGACGGCGTCAGGAGTTAAAATCTGGAAATTTTACCGGTTTTGTTTTTCTAACGGAGTCTTATGGTTTTTGTGAATTATTAAGTTTTATAACCTCCAAGAAATCTTCAAACTTCATTCCACAAGCATTATATCTTACTTTGTTTTCTAGGATTTAGTAACTTATATAGGATGCCGCCGATTTTACGCGAGGTTGTCTTGTCTATTTTGTCAGGATTTACAGGTTATGTTTGACAAGGAGATGATTTATATTCTAGATGGGAAGCTTTGATTGTTCATTTTCTTGGAAGAAGATTTAACCTGGCCAACCTAAAATCCATACCGAGCGAATCAGGGGAGTATTTGATTTCATTCTCTTTACTTTTTCACTTTTACATTCTTTACTTGAACATTGGGGACAATGTTCATCTTAAGTGTAAGGGGAGGGTAAAAAGATGATACCTTACATATGCACTTTCGCTTGAGTTTGTTTTATTTGATGGTAGATGTGTAATAAAACTACGAGAAATACTTGTTAGTGCAATTTTAGCGCCAAATTTAAAATTTTTTACAACATTTAGGAGTGAAACTTTAGCCATAGCAAGCGTCTCATGGATAGGAGATTGTATGACTAGCACATAACCGTATATTCAGAAAAATTTTCCACCCAAAAATGTGAGGTTCGCCTTTAGATTTGATAGGAAAAGCATTCACTATTAGTGCTTATGAGTGTACCGGTAGCATTTAGATTCTAGAACTTGTGTTAGTGATGCATCCCGAGACCGCTAGTGAGACTACATTCGTGTGGTAGGATTTACTACATGATAAGAGGCATTAGGATCACCCTTGTGTTAAACCCATATCATAATTACTTGACCATTTAAGTCATATTACTTGGCTAGTTAAGTCAACTAATTTTTCCCACACCCTTAGCGTTGTACTCATTTTTAGTACACGAAACCCCTAGTACACCCCTCCGAGCCTATCTTTTCGTTTCTAACTTTAAGCATCTTACTTAAAGGAAGAATTTGTTACACCCCACTTAAATGTACAACCAAATCGGCTTAGCCTTCCGTGTATGCGCTCATCTTTAGTGCATTATTGTTATTTGTTTAACCCTAAGTTAACTTTCTAATTGATTACATGGTTGCTAAGTCGAGTCATATCCTTGTACATATTGTTTTGGGACGATTGGGACTCATGGGTAAGTACTTATTTTATGAAGTAATGGGGAAGAACATCACTTATTACCCCCATATGTACGATAACCTTAAAAGTGCTCCAAGTGTTTTGATTTTCTTAATTCGAGTCATTAGATTAGTTGATTGTAAAGTATGTAAAAATTCAAGTGTAAGGGGAATTCTCATCCCCTATGATGTATTATTTTGGATGGTAGGGTAAGAGTGTATGCAAAAAAAAAAAAAAAAAAAAAAAAAAAAAAAAAAACATACGGACTACCATCCTGTTTTTATTCTATGTTTATTTTATGTTTTTGTTATTTTTCATTTATTAGCTTAAGTCGAGTCTAGTCTTGGCTTAGCAACGCCATATTGTACATGTAATTAACCAAGATTGTTAACTCGCCACCAGTAAAACTTCCTTTATCCAACAAAACCGTGTAATTCATATCCCTATACCTAACGTTACAACCCTTTAAAAGACCTCTTTGATAGTTTATCCTAGGTGCTTACGCCATGTGGTGGAGGTTTGATCCTTTCCCAAGCCTATGGTAATCTATTTTGCTATGACAGGTAGTGAGATATATCTTCCATTTCCATAATGTTATACTACTTTATTACACCCGAGAGATGTAAGTATCTAAACACTATTTGTGTATGATCTCCATGCTTGTCTATTGGTCTTTAGTGGAATGATTATTTGTTGTAATTACTTTTATATTAGTGTTAAATGACCCCTAACTTGTCTTTTGAGTAGAATAAAAGCTCATTTGCTTGAGGGCAAGCAAATCTCAAGTGTAAGGGTATATGATGAGGCGAAAAATGATCCGTTTTTAGGGGGTCATTTAAGCCCGAATCCGACTTTATTTGATCAAATATTGCCCTAAATCGTTCCTTTTGTGATTTTAGGTACTTGGAGAGTGAATTCTGGAAAAGAAGCCATTTTGGACGTTTTTGGAGCATAAAAGTGAAGAAAACGGCAAAGTATCAATTTTCCATGCTGGAAACACTAGGTGACGGTGTCAAGAGTTACACCTTGACGGCGTCAAACATCATGAATAAAATACCGTAGTTGATGACGGCGTCAAAAGTCATCCTGACGGCGTCAAAGTGCCAAGAATAAAATACCGTGGTTGGTGACGGCGTAACACAGGCCGTCATAAGTAGATCAAGGCCGTCCGAGGAAGTATTTGGCGGCGAGGTAACGGCGTCACAATGTTGTCTTGACGCCGTCAGCCCAGTTTTCCTATATATAGTTTTCTAGTTTTTACATTAAAAAAAGGAGAGAAGTTTTGGAGAAACCCTAAAGACGAAGTTGGTGCAACTTTTACAGGTTTTTCAAGGGTTCCAAACCCTTGATACCTTGCATTGTAATTGAGATAAGTGTTCTTCTAATTCAATCAATATGTCTATGTGTTGGTTGTCTATATCCTGTTCTTATCTCAATTCCATTATGCTAGGTTAGATCTCTTTTGTGTTTGCTTAGATCTAATGAAACCTAGATATTGATTATGTGTTGATTACTTGTTTATTATTGTTCTTGGATGAATGATTTATATGTTAGGCTTAAGAAAACTGGCAGATCTCCAAATGGTAACATGCTTGAACGTCTTAAGAAACATGAACCGAGGCGTACTAGGTCTTTATTGGTTGTATTTAATGCATGAGCCACTGTTTACAATCCCTATAGTTTTGCTGGGTCATGGTGTAGGAGGAGATAAGAGCTCATAGAATTGGGGAGTTATGTATGCCACCCCATGAATGGTATTAAGGAATACGATCCGTCATCCATGCAATTATAACAAGTAATTAACTTGTAAAAGATATCCAGGGAGTAATGAAGTCTAAGTAAACACATTTTCTCCAATTATTGCTCACAACCTTAGTATAAATTAGTTTAATTTCATTTTTATTATTTTATTTTGATTGCATCTTAGTTTTGGGTTAGTTGAATAGCAACTAATTCCGCCCACTCCTTCAAACCCGAGATTTTAACTTGCTTTCCATAAAATATAAAACACAAAAATAATCATCCCTCACCTTTAGAACTAGTATTTAGGCTTTCTAATCCTAGCAACACTATTCCTAAGCTGAACGATCAATCCCCCGGTACTTGTCACTATACTATACTACAACGATCAGGTACACTGCCTTGTGGGGGTTGTAAGCTTCTCGAGATCCCTCGAGAGGTAAAGCCTGTTGCGATTCCCACGCATCAGCATCCTTCACAAGCACTGCCTGGTGGGGGTTGTTAGCTTCTCGAGATCCCTCGAGAGGTAAAGCCTGTTGCGATTCCCACGCATCAGCATCCTTCACAAGCACTGCCTGGTGGGGGTTGTTAGCTTCTCGAGATCCCTCGAGAGGTAAAGCCTGTTGCGATTCCCACGCATCAGCATCCTTCACAAGCAATTGAGTCATTGGCCGAGCTATTTTGGAGAAGTCTTTGATGAATCTTCGATAAAACCCGGCGTGCCCTAAGAAGCTGCGTATTGCTTTAACAGTTGTGGGGTATGGTAACTTAGATATAGCTTCAACTTTAGCTTGGTCCACCTCTATTCCGTTCCCTGAGATCTTATGCCCTAACACAATCCCTTCTTTTACCATGAAATGACACTTTTCCTAGTTTAACACCAAGTTGGTTTCCTCACAACGTTTAAGCATCTTTTCTAGATTAGCAAGACATCGGTCGAAGGAGTTCCCGAAGACCGAAAAGTCGTCCATGAACACTTCCATGAGTTCATGAAAGATTGCGGTCATGCATCGCTGGAAAGTGGCGGGGGCATTACATAGCCTAAAAGGCATCCTTTTGTAGGCAAATGTTCCATAAGGGCAAGTAAACGTGGTCTTTTCTTGGTCCTCAGGTGCTATGGGAATTTGAAAATACCCAGAGAATCCATCCAAGAAGCAATAGTACTCGTGTCCAGACAATCTCTCTAACATTTGATCAATGAATGGTAAGGGAAAGTGATCTTTCCTCGTGGCATCATTGAGCTTTCGATAGTCAATGCATACCCGCCATCCAGTGACCGTTCTCTGGGGTACCATCTCACCCTTGTCATTCTTAACTACAGTCATTCCACCCTTCTTAGGTACAACCTGTACAGGACTGACCCATGGGCTATCCGAGATTGGGTAAATCAATCCTGCATCTAGAAGTTTGAGGACTTCTTTCTTTACTACTTCTTTAATGTTGGGGTTCACCCGCCTCTGGGTTGCACGGTAGGTTTATAATCTTCTTCCATGAGAATCTTATGTGTGCAAAAAGTTGAGTCAATCCCCTTAATGTCGGCTACACTCCATGTGAGCACTCCCTTATATATCTTTAGGACCTCTAAGAGTTTACCTTTTTGTTCATGTTCCAAGGAAGAGTTTATGATTACCGGCAGTTGGTCCTCTCCCTGAAGGAAGGCATACTCTAAATGGTTAGGAAGCTCTTTAAGATCTAACTCAGGAGGCTCGATAATAGAAGGTTTAAGCTTGTTTTTGGGCTTTCGGAGCTCAATATGCTCCGTTGCCTCTTGTCTGGGGTAGAAGGAGACTGCACCAACATCCTCCATCTTTTCCACTTCTAGCAAAGGCAGAAAACTCTCGTCCCGTAGCCAGCCTTCCTCGATCTGTTCATCGACACAACTATCAATGACATCTGTGAGCTCATCGACCTCCCCAATGAAATAGAGCCGGTTAGCTGCTTCGAGGGAGAGGTCCATAAAATCCTTAATGTCGAAGGTTGTGCTATCGGTTCCCACTCGCAAGGTTAATTTGCCGTCATAAACATCAATGACTGCACGAGCGGTAGCAAGAAATGGTCTCCCTAAGATGATGGGTACCAAGTCATCCTCCTCCATATCCAGGATTACGAAGTCAACCGGGAATTTGAATTTCCCAACTTTGACTAGCACATTCTCGCATATCCCTACGGGGTACTTGACTGATCTATTGGCTAGCTGGATGTTCATACGGGTAGACTTTAATCCAGAGTATCCTAGTTTAAGGAACATAGAGTGAGGCATGAGATTGATACTCGCTCCCAAATCGGCAAGAGCATTCTTGATTGATAGAGATCCTATGGAGCAAGACAAGGTGAAGCTGCCTGGATCGTCTACCTTTTTTGGTAGCCCTCGATGGGTCACCACTGAGCATTCTTCCCCCAGGGTCACAAGACCCTCGAGTTTCTTCCGGTTAGCAAGTAGTTTTTTAAAGTATGCGCTATACTTTGGCATGTGATAGCAAGCATCAAGGAGGGGTATGGTGACAACCGAGTCCTTTAGGTATGACAAGAATCTTTTATTATCATTCTCAGTTTTCTGGTTCCTTAATCGGGATGGGAACGGGATTCTCACTGGTTGGTTAGGTAGGGTTGATGGGGAAGGGGTCGTCAAGGGAGGTTGGTCGGGGGTCTTGCTGCCTACATCCTCCTCCTCCTCGCCAGGTTTGTTTGGATCGGGGGCGATGGGGGACAAGCTTGGGTAAGGTGGGTCCTTGGTTGTTGTTCCAGCTCGAGTGGTTATCGCGAGCATGGGGTCTATTTTGCTTACTGATGGCATTTCAAGGTTATCTAGGGCTGAGTTAAGCTTGTTGAAAAATTCTCCAATGTCATCCTGCTGCTCGTCGACAAGTTCATTAAGACCTTTCATTTGTAAGCCTTTTTCTTGAACGAAGTGACCAAGGTCATCTTCAAAAGTGCTCCTGATTTCGAATTCAGGGCCTTCCTCCCCTTCTTTTCTCTTCACCAGATTTCCCCAGAGAGTGTAATCGTCATTTTGGTAAAAAGTCAAAAGGGAGGGATCAGCATAAATGTCCCCTCCTGACAAGCATGCATGTTCAATTGTGGTTGCTCCTCCGCATTCTTCTACCTCATGCGGGACCCCACAGTAATCGCAGATTAAGTAAGGATTCGAAAGTTGTTTAGGTAATTGCGACCCAGCTAGGTATTCCACTCTTTTGTGAATTTTTCTCAACCGATCTGAAGTGATTTCAGAAATGCTGACAGTCGACTTAGGTTCATCCCAAGTGTTATCCTGGTCTTGAGCATATTCTTCAATCCTATCCCATCCTTCTTCGGCACTAAGATTGGCCAATCTCCCTTTTCTAGATTGGTTAATTCCGTTTCGATCATTAGAGGAGACATTGTCGTAGAAGATTTGGACCAAGAGCCAGAGCTCAATGCCATGATGGGGAACTTGTCTTATTAAATCTTTGAATCTAACCCACGATTTATGGAAGGGTTCGTTCTTCCCTTTTCGGAAACGGATGATCCTATCTCTAAACGCTGAGGTTTTTCCAGGTGGAAAGAACTTCTCATAGAACTTGGATATGAGTTTCTCCCATGTGAAAATAGATTCAGAAGGAAGTTTATCATACCATTCTCGGGCTTTTTCATATAGGGTGAAAGGAAAGAAGCGCAATCGGGACGTGTCTCTAGTAGCCCCATCCGTATGGAGGGTGTCTACTATTTTCAAGAAGTCTTTAATGTGTTGAATTGGATCTTCCTCATCCAATCCACAAAACTTACACACACTTTGGCCAAGCAAAACATCGTTTGCATGCAAGACCTCGTTGGTGTGTTTGTTTGGGTAGACAATGGCGTTTGAGAAGCCACGAGGGGTTGGGGAGGAGTAGTCTTTAAGGCGCTTAGAAATGGGAGTTGCGAGGGTACTCATCTCGTTGTTGGGTTGGGAGCTAGGGGTTGTAACATGATTTTCTGAATTTTCTTCAGAAAGGGGTGCATCAAAATCGATGGCAACGCTAGATGGTTCAGAAATCGAGTGATATTGTCTTAATCTATGCATTTCTCTTTCGGGTTCTACATAAGGCAAGACAAGGTTTCTAGTGGAACTACGACTCCTAGTTATCCTAAGGTTAGAGGATTCGTCCGTTGCCATGATGGCAGGTGGTGAAGAGTCACGAACAAAAACACAAAGAAATAAGATAGACTAAAGAAAACCTAAAACTAAAAATAAAATCTTACTAGAAAGGAATCTAGCAAGTAAACCTAATAAAAAGAGATTCTAACCTAGACAATAACTATTCCCCGGGCTGCGGCACCAAAAACTTGATACGTGGGAATCACACCAGGCTTTACCTCTCAAGGGATCTTGAGAAGCTTACAACCCCCACCAGGCAGTGTACCTGATCGTTGTAGTATAGTATAGTGACAAGTACCGGGGGATTGATCGTTCAGCTAGGAATAGTGTCGCTAGGATTAGAAAACCTAAATACTAGTTCTAGAGATGAAGGATGATTATTTTTGTATTTTTATATTTTTTAAAAAGCAAGTAAAAATCTCGGGTTTAAAGGATTTGGGCGGAATTAGTTGCTAGTCAACTAACCCAATACTAAAGATGCAATCAAAATAAAATACTAGAAATGAAAATAAACTAAATTAACTAAGGTTGTGAGCAATAAGTGGAGAAGTTGTGTTTACTTAGATTTCACTACTCCCTAGATATCTTTTACACGTTAATTACTTGTTATAGTTGCGTGGATGACAGATTGTATTCCTTAATACCATTCATGGGGTGGCGCACTTAATTCCCCAATCCTATGAGTGCCTACTTCACTCCTATGTCGAGCCGGCTAAGAAGCTCCTAACATGGGATCATTAGAATTTACTCATGCATTAAATACAGCCAATAAAACCTAGTGCATGTCAGTTCATGTTTCCTAAGACGTTCAAGCATGTTACCATTTGGAGATCAGCCAGTTTTCTTAAGCCTAACATCGAAATCATTCATCCAATACAACCATAAACAAGTAATCAACACATAATTAACATCTAGGTTTCATTAGATCCAAGCAAACACAAGATAGATCTAGCCTAGCATGATGGAATTAAGATAAGAACAAGATATAGACAACCAACACATAGACATATTGATTGAATTAAAAGAATACTTATCTCAATTACACATGAAAGGGTTCAAGGGCTGAGAACCCTTGAAAAACCTGTAAAATTCGTACTAAGTTCGGCCTTAGGGTTTCTCCAAAACTTCTCTCTTTTTATGAATGAAAATTAGAAAACTATATATAGGAAATTGAGGCTGATGGCGTCAAGACCAAAATGGTGACGCCGTTATCTCGCCGCCAAAATACTTCTCGGACTGCCTTGATCTACTTTTGACGCCGTCACGTTATAACATTTTCCAGGCCGTCACGTATTTTACTCTTGACGCTCTACCTTGTGACGCCTTCAATTCTGTACTGGGTCGTCATGGAAATTACTCTTGACGCTGTCAGGATTTTCTTCTTGACGCCGTCACCTACTGTTCCCAGCAAGGAAAATTAAGTCTTTGGCGTTTTCTTCACTTTTATGCTCCAAAAACGTCCGAATTGCTTCCTTTTCCAGATTTCTCTCCCAAAGTACCTAAAATCACAAAAGGAACGATTTAGGGCAATATTTGATCAAATAAATTCAATTCCGGGCTTAAATGACCCCCTAAAAGTCGTTCATTTTTTGCCTCATCAGAGATCAGTCATTGTTTTGAAATTCAAGTGAGAAAGGCGTTTGTGCCATAACCATGATTTAGTCATTTAAGCTTTGGATAGAAGACAAATAGGAGATGAAGTGATCATGTCAGACATTGAAATTGTGTAAAGGTTAGTGCCACGCTTGCCTGACATTAGATCATTTCCATGTAGATCACGAACAAAACAAGTTTTCTCTCGAAATGCTACTTCTAAATCCCCATCACAAAATTGACCGACTGAAAAGAGGTTGTGGCCCAAGCCTTCAACATAATACACTCTGCTAATTTCAATATCCCCATTCACATAGTCACCGTAACCCATGATTAAAGCGTATTGATCATTCCCGAATCTGACAGTTCCGATAAACTTTGAGACAAAGTTAGCTAACAGTTTGAGATTGCCTGTCATATGTCGGGTGCAACCGCTATCAACAATCCTGAGAACAATCTGAACCCCCTGCATCACAAGTAAACGACAAAGATGGAACAGAAGTAAGGGTGGAACCCGAAGAAATGGTGGGTTCCTGTTGGTTAGAAACATAAATATTCAACAGTTTAGGAATCCATTTAAAATTTGATTTGTATTGTAACCAACGTTGCCAGTTCCAACTAGTTTTTGCTTTATTTTGGGTAAATTCACTAGCTTTTGGCTTGTTCCTAGAGTTGTTGATTTTTGCTGTGGGGGTGACTACAACATCATTCGAAACGGTAGTTGGCATTTTTCCTAAGGTAGACTTAGAGGTAGTAGTGGGCCTAGAAGGAATGCCTGATCTACGTTTCTTGTGACGATGTAAGAGATTATTAGCTACACATTTAGTATGATCACCAGATAACACACTTTGACGACAAAACACACTAGATGCATTAATATTCAAAACATTTAAAGGTTCAGCATTCGTTACATTAAGATTTTGATTACAATTTGCCAGATTAGAATCTAAATTAGATGCAACATGAGTTTTATTCAAGTTCCTAAGGTGATCTTCTACTTCTTGCACTTCTAGTGTTCCTCTTCTACGTTGCCAGAGCCTAGTCTTTTTAGTCTTCTTAATGCTTTTTGGCTTTGGGCTGCTAACGCTCTTAGGGGAAACTAGTCCTGTAGAAGTGCAAGAGCTAACATTAGAACTCTTAGCATGATTACCCTTATATGTTTTGTCTATTTGAAACATTCCTGGTGCTATCACTATGGTGTCAACAAACTTTTCTTTTTGATGTAGCTTAATTTTCTCTTTCAAATCAATGATGATGTGGTTTTTATCCTGAATATCAGACTCAAGTAAACCATTGCAATAACGAATGTGATCGCGGTTTTGTTGCCATTCGACGTTTTCAATTTTTAACTCCGCAATTTCTTTTTCATATTGAAGACATTTATTTTTGAGAAAAACATTGTCTTTGCAAAGTTGACAGCTTTTTGAAACAATTTGACTTTGTAGTTGCAATTCCGTTTCAAGACTTTGAGCTTGACACCATTCAAGCCTTTGTTTGAGTTGACAATTTTCGTTTGAAAGTTTGTTTCTCACATCATCACTGTTTTGACGCAACATTTCATATTTATGTTTTAATGTCTCAGTTTCCTTATTCAACAAATCAATATCAGCGCAGTAATTATCAAACATCATAGCATTGTTGGATTTGTAAAGATCATTCATAAAGAGAGAAAAAATATCAGCTGTGAGGATTTTTTCCAAGAGTCGATCAGAATCCGTTTTCAAAAATCTATTTTTGCGTTGTTGAACCAAAATTGCATTTTCATTAAGAGTGAAAACGTTTTGCATTGATTTAACTTCTTTTTGGAGTTCCTGTTCCCAACGAGTAGCACAATGACGCAAATTTTGAACTAAAGGCAGAAATTGTTTTTGAAAAATGTCTCGCTTTTCGCGCTCGTAAGCTGATTGAAAAGTAGAAATTTTTATTTCCGAATTATGTTCAATTACGTTTTCCAAGTTTTCGATGCCTTTCATGAATGTTTTAAAATATTCTAAGACTCGACAACGTGTTGGTAAAGGTGTCACAGTACCAGAAGATGGTAATGGACCATTTACTTGTGCCACGGGTTTGGCAGGAGCCCCATTGGAAGATGAAACATAAGACTCAGTTACATACCATGATTTCTCAGGTATTTCTCTTGATGGAACAAAAGATTTTGAAATATGAGGAACTTTTGAATAATCATATGGTTTGCAATATTCAACTTGACTCATTTTTTATCGACTCT
Organism: Artemisia argyi; assembly: GCA_030686995.1. Classification (NCBI taxonomy): domain Eukaryota; kingdom Viridiplantae; phylum Streptophyta; class Magnoliopsida; order Asterales; family Asteraceae; genus Artemisia; species Artemisia argyi. The sequence goes on along the minus strand of CM060694.1, from coordinate 54,981,948 downwards.
TTTCTTCAATTTCTTGTTCTTCCTCAGTATTATATACAACAACACGCACAACATTATTATCCATCAATTGGTCCATACTGTAAAGCTTAGGAATTGTTTTGAACGCAGTGTGAAGAAAAGTTGATCTGTAATCGCCAATGGCAAAACCTTTATCGGGTCTTCGTTTTAAAGTAAACTTTTGAATTGTCGTTACAGATTCTCCATGTTTGTAAACGATATTTTGAAATTCTTTTATTTGACGTTCGAGAGTGATATTTTCTTCAATTAAAGAATTTTCTTTTTCTCCTTTTTGCACTTTGTGTTCATAAAATTCCAGTTTATAATTTGACAACTCTGTTTGTGTTTTGGATAGTTCCTTTTGAAGTTGTGCAACTTGTATTTTAAGATCATTTTTATCATTTTCCAGTTTGGAAATCAATTTACCGTTTGACTCGATTAAGTCTTGCATTTGCTTTTGAAGATTTTGTTCTTTGACATACGATTCCTGAAATGACTTTTCAAAGCACTTTTCACGTTTAACTGCATTTTGAAAATGTGAAAGTTGTATTTTATAACATTCAATGTCCTTTTTCAAAACTGCATTTGTTTCTTTCAAAACTGTATTTTGCTCGTCCTTTTTGTGAGTAATAAGAATTTGTTCTTGAAGTTGTTTGGCCATGACAATATAGTCAGGATCTGGATTAGAAGAAGGTTCATGTTGTTCAACATGATCATGTTTGTCTTGCCCAATAGGATCATCAAATGAAACGACAGTGTCATCATCAAATATAACAACTTTGTTTAATTGTTCATCTTCTTGAGAAGATAAATATGATTCGGATGGAACAACTTGGGCCTTATCTGATTCAGAAGTAGAAGGTGATGCATTTACTTGTATGGAGCATGTGGTTAGGTCATGTACCTGAGACAAACCATCAGTGTTAAACACTAGGCCTGAATCATTCAACTGGAGTTTCTGCATGTTGGCCATAAGCATCACAGCTGCATTGGCTTCAAGATCTTCCATATCATCATCGTTGTAAGTATTAGCGAAGAAACTATTTTCTTGATCAGTGAAAGTTCCTTCCTTTTCATCTTTGAGAGCCATTAGTAATGCCTGCTTGTGAGACTGACTGCCCCGGGTTCTCGGTTTTGGACATGCTGTTGCAATATGACCTTTTTCGTTGCAGTTGTAGCACCATATCGCATTCCCAGATTCTGTATTGCCATTTGCCACATTGTCATTTCTTCTCTGAGGAGCACCTGAATTTTTCCTGAATCCCCCATTGTTATTAAACCTTTGTCCATACCCAGAATTTCCTGAATAACCTCCTGAACCTGAACGTCCTTTGATGCGTGGGAATCGCAACAGGCTTTACCTCTCGAGGGATCTCGAGAAGCTTACAACCCCCACCAGGCAGTGTACCTGATCGTTGTAGTATAGTATAGTGACAAGTACCGGGGGATTGATCGTTCAGCTTAGGAATAGTGTCGCTAGGATTAGAAAGCCTAAATACTAGTTCTAAAGGTGAGGGATGATTATTTTTGTGTTTTTATATTTTTATGAAAGCAAGTAAAATCTCGGGTTTTGGAAGAGTGGGCGGAATTAGTTGCTATTCAACTAACCCAATACTAAGATGCAATCAAAATAAAATAATAAAAATGAAAATAAACTAATTTATACCAAAGTTGTGAGCAGTAATTGGAGAAAATGTGTTTACTTGGATTTCACTACTCCCTAGATATCTTTTACACGTTAATTACTTGTTATAATTGCATGGATGATGGATCGTATTCCTTAATACCATTCATGGGGTGGCACACATAACTCCCCAATTCTATGAGCTCTTATCTCCTCCTACACCATGCCCAACACAACTATAGGGATTGTAAACAGTGGCTCATGTATTAAATACAACCAATAAAGACCTAGTGCGCCTCGGTTCATGTTTCTTAAGACGTTCAAGCATGTTACCATTTGGAGATCTGCCAGTTTTCTTAAGCCTAACATATAAACCATTCATCCAAGACAAGAATAAACAAGTAATCAACACATAATCAATATCTAGGTTTCATTAGATCTAAGCAAACATAAAAGAGATCTAGCCTAGCATGATAGAATTAAGACAAGAACATGATATAGACAACCAACACATAGACATATTGATTGAATTAGAAGAACACTTATCTTGATTAATCATGCAAGGTATCAAGGGGTTGGAACCCTTGAAAAATCTGTAAAGTTACACCAAAATCGTACATAGGGTTTCTCCCAAAACTTCTCTCTTTAAATGTGAAAAACTAGAAAACTATATATAGGAAAATAGGGATGACGGCGTCAAGAACAAAGGTGTGACGCCGTCATCTCGCCGCCAAATACATCCTCGGACGGCCTTGATCTACTTCTGACGCCGTCAAGGCCTAGGCCGTCACACAAATTACTCTTGACGCCCTGTGTGTGACGCCGTCATCAACTACGGATTTTAATTCTTGGGGTTTGACGCCGTCAGGAAAACTCTTGACGCCTTCATGAACTCTCGGATTTTATTATTGAGGTTTGACGCCATCAGGAAATTACTCTTGACGCCGTCACCTACTGTTCCCAGCATGGAAAATTGAGACTTTGCCGTTTTCTTCACTTTTATGCTCCAAAAACGTCCAAAATGGCTTCTTTTCCAGAATTCACTCTCCAAGTACCTAAAATCACAAAGGGAACGATTTAGGGCAATATTTGATCAAATAAATTCGGATTCGGGCTTAAATGACCCCCTAAAAGTGGTTCATTTTTCGCCTTATCATCCTTTATTACGGTTATGAATCTCAACCCGACCATCTTGAATGACAGCCTGAGTCCTTGTATTTGATGAAGAATGAAGACGGTTGTTAGTCTTGTTTGAGAATTTGCTGAAAGCACGAGCGATAAGAGCAAGTCCCTGATTCAACGTATTAACGTCTTCATCATCATCTTCTATCTGATTCGAGTAGTACATGCTATCATGGTTGTCATATGGAGCAAGTTGAGGAGAAGCCTGTTGCGAGGATGATTCATATGTGACTATTTTGTGGGAGGTTGCAGGTGGCTGGTAACTGAAGTAATTATGTTCCTGAACATAAGCATGATTAGACATCGGAGGATGTGCAGCATGAGATTAAGCAATGATTGGTGCTAAACCGTCAGATAATTATTAGTCAACCACTTGTGAATGGTCAACTATAATAGTCAAACAGCTTAAACCAATTCTCCTTGGAAGTATAATGTTTGCCCGGTCGTTATGTCCCGACGAGGTGTGAATGGTAATCAAAACGGGTTTGTGATCGGGTGAATTTGGACGGGAAAGGGTATATAAGGGTTTCAATAATTACACTAAGGAAATACGAGTGAGAACGATTTAAACAAACTATATTAACGATAACGCGAAACCTAATTAACCTAAAACGTGATCTAAAAATTTAAAATCAGAATTTGCTCATAAATAAGCAGAAAAATAAGCCAAACGGCTTAAATAGAAGCTATCACTTTATTTATGTTTTTGGTTTTTTCTTATTTTACAAACTACTTTTAATAACGTAACCTAAATTTGAAAACGTAAAAGTTTATTTAAATAAAACGCGAGCACGCAAAATAAAACGTGAAATTTGAGCTACGCAAACCCTACGGACATGAAAATTAAACTTTTACGATCCTAATGATAAAGGAAAATTTTGAGAAAAAGAAAATTATTTTTTTGACTTTTTAATTATTTATTATTAATTAATTTCTATTTAAATACTAATTAAACTATTTTGATTTATTAAAAATACTAAATAAAGAGTAATAATTATAAAACTTTTTCTAAAAATACTTAATAATATAAATAAACTAGGAAAAATATAAAAATGCTAAAAAGTTTACAAATAAGCTGAAAAATAAGCTGGAAAAGCTTATTAGCTTAAAATGGAAAATTTACACTATAAATAAAAAATGGGGAGAACTGGAACACATAATAACACTTGGGGGAGATGGTGCCTGAGTCCCGTTTGGTTTTGACCTGTTTGACCAAGAGGTCACAGGTTCGAATCCTACAAATTACACTTATCTTTTTTATTTTTCTTTTCTGGTTTTTACTTTACACAAACACTTAACTACTAATTATAAGCAACTTTTAGAAAGAAAACTTTTTTACATCTCACAAATAAGCTTAGTGTGAGCTTATTATCCAACAGATTAGCTTATTAAGCTTTAAAATGGAATTTGAGCTTTGAAAAAGCTTGAAATAAGCTGAACAATGATCACCAAGGTGAAATTAAGCTTAAAGCTAACTAGAGTGACTAAAAATAAGCTGAGATGACTAAATTAGCACTATGAAATAAGCTTATAAGGCAAAATAAGCAAATCCAATAACCTACTCACAACCACAGGCCTGAGAGGGTGTTTGCAGCCCTTTGTGGGGCCCACCTGGGTGATTCAGGGACCAAATGAAATGGTGATCTGATTAGATGTCCTGAGGGGCTTTCTAAAAAAACCACAAGCTCAGGGTAAGCTTAAGTATAGACTAGGAAAAGGGCTAGGGAAAAAGCTTGGTCACAACTGAACCAAGGTATGGTTCAGTTTGGAGTTTTTGAAAGCCCACAGGTCACAAGCTAATCTGAGGGTTGCATAAGCTTGGAAATGGTTTCTCAATAAGTCAAGAAGACTTGAATGATTAAAAATGAGATGCTAGGAGCAGCCTGTGCAAGCTTATGAGCACCAACAGTGGTGTATTAAAGTTTTAAGTGAGCTTTATGGAAATAAGCAGTTAACCATGGTAAACAAATAAGCCAAAGCCAATTAAACAAATAGAAGCACAAATTCAGATAAGCAAAATCCAACTAATCCTAGTAATTCAACAAGCTCAGATCATACCAGAACAAAAATCAACAAGCTCAGTTGCATGAATCATCAAAAATAAAAAAAGTAGCAGCAGCAGCAGTATCCAAACAGGCCAAGAGAGGGCTTATTTACTAGCCCCCAATAAGCTAATTTGGCAAAACTAAAAGTGGTCCTAATGATCCTACCTAGGGGGTTATCTAAACCTACAACAACCTAAACCTAACTCTAATTAATGAACTAACTAGGTGCAATAGAAAACTGCCCATCAACTGAGGTTCAGGGGAAATGCTGGGTTAGACACCCTACTTTTGACCCAAGTCTAAGTGCACAATTGTATTTCAAAATGAAAACTTCTTTTAGATTTAAGAAAACAAGCTGCTAAGGATTGCAAAACCATAAAAACTTTGTATTTTTACCCGGAAATGAACCCTAGGTGCTCACTTGAAATTTGTCCCATTTTACAGCATTCAAATTTTTGACTTTTTGATTTTTCTTCTTAGTTGACTTAATCCAATTTCAAGTGATCCTAATTGATAACTTATGTTATATTGAACTAATTCTAACCTAAATTAAGCTAACTTAACTACTTTTATAGCTAATTGATGCAAAAATTACTCCAAAGGCCTAACAGTTGACTGTGTAGGCAAGATCCTATGCTATTTTGACTTCTTCTATTGAAGGCACTTATCAAATGACTAAACTAACTATTATCACACTCAAGTATACTGACTATGCAAAGAAATCAGAAAAACAACATTAAGACCATACCAAACCACATTAAACCAAACACCCCTTGTGGGTTATCTGTTGAAGTTTACAACTAAGAAACAGATTTTTGGGCCAAACTTTGGAAAGATAATTATTAAATGAGCTTGGTATGAACTAAATAAGCATGAAGGAGCAATAAGCCAGCATTTAAATAAGCTAAAAAGTGAGAAACTATATTATGCTAGATTAGGCAGTTTTACCTTGAAGATTTAAGCAAGGTACCTTAGGTCTTGAACAGGCATCAATGAGCAATTTTAAGCAGTAATAAGCTATAACATGGAGAGACAAGCAAATTAAAACTAAAGATAAGCAGTGAGTAATAAGCTTAATAAGCACTTTTTGAAAGAAACTTGAATTTTTATTAATCTGAAAATTTGAGTACATAAAGCTTTCTGAAAACTAAAACTAAACACTAATAAGAACTTAAATTAAGAACTAAAACCTTAATAAGCTAAAATTACACTTAATTTTATATTACTACTAAACCTAAAAATCTGACTGCCATGGTTTTGGCTACAATTTAACTATTTATACTCATAATAAAAATACATTAGGGTTCCATCTTGTCTTTGTCTTGTTTCTTCTGCTTTCACCATAGCCCTTGGATGGGTCTGACAGGCTCCTGGCCGTTTGATCAATTTAGGCGGGAAAAAGGAAGTTACAACTTTGGCAGATATAGCTTGGCAGGGTGTGGTTTTTGTTACTTTGTGGTGGAAAGGTAGTGTAGGGGGTGGAGTGTTGGTGAATGGAGTATAGTAGGGATGATGATGGGATGTTGGGTATGGCAGGTGTGTAGCAGGGGAGGGGGGGGGAAGGTCACGTGTGGATGTTGGAGGAGGAGGGTCAAAGGTGGGTTGACCGGATTTTTAATAAAACGGGGAGTAAATATTTTAGGGGGTGGGCTTGGTTTTGGTACATGGGCTTGGGGAGTTGTGTGGTGGGTTGGGGTTTGTGGATCAGGATTTGGATTGGATAAATAATACAAAAGGGTGCTTTGGTTTATAACTTTAATTCACAAGGACCATTTTTGTAATTAACTAAAACATGAGGCTGAAAATGTCACTTTCCAAAATATTGTTCCAAGGGTAATATTAGCCAAGTTTCAATAGCAAAAGGACCAAATTTGCATTTTTTTTCAATTTTTCAAATTCCCGGGGACCAAATTTGACAAGTTGCCAAACTTGAGGGACCGAACATGTAATTTCCACAAACTTCACACCAAGGACTAAAAATGATTTTTTGTAACTTTCCAAGGACCCAAAATGATTTTTCATTCAAAATTATCCCACCAGGGACCAATTCTGTCAGTTACTGAAACTCTAGGGACCAAACTGTAAATTCTCAAAACTTTTCCAATTTTTCACCAAAGGACTAAATATGACAATTTATGATTTCAAAAGGACCTTTGGTGATAATTTTCCATATTTTGAATGACTAGGGACTAGAAATGTCATTTTATGAAAGTTGGGGGACTGAAACTGCCAATTTTGCAAACTTTGTACGTTTTTCATTTGTTTTTGTTCATTTTGCATCTAAAACATATGAAACACAATTTTGAAATATTTTTAGTATTTTGATGCATTTCTGAGTGTTTTTGTATGTTTTGCAGTTCAGGATTGACCAAAAATGATGAGTGTTTGAGCACTCATCAATCCCCCACACTAAACTATTGCTAGTCCCCAGCAATAACTGTTTTGAAAACTTGATGGATTTTAAACTCTTTACCAAAAGCCATCACTTCTAGAGTAGCCAGGTGTAAGAACTGTGGCACACCTGATAACCGTGTGATTTTGAGCAAACCACCAGCTGTCAACGGATTTGATTAGTCTTTACCAAAAGCCGTTTGCTTCTGGACTAGCCAGCTCTTGATGGAATAGTCAACATCTTGGTGAACTGATTACCAATTATGGTTTTTCCACGGCCTTTACCACAAGCCATAATCTTGCGGGCTAGCCAACTCATTTGTTCTTGGGGAGTTGAGGAACCATACAATTTTTGGCAAATTGCAAGCCATAAACGGATTTGAGATGTCTTTACCAAGAGCCGTTTGCTCCTGGACTAGCCAATCCCTTTTGTCGGTTAGACAAGGCGGACTGATTACCACAAAAATTTTGAAGCACCAGTGAAAAATTTTTGAAAATTTTTTGAAATTTTGGCTAAAAACGGGGGTATTATATAGTAAAATGTGATAAAAATCGCTAGAATAGCGAATACCCCCCCACACTTAGGATGAATATTGTCCTCAATATTCAAAGTCCCGGCTATTATGCCGACATTTTGAACGTAAAAGGGCAACATTACAAGCTAAGCGTGGAAAACACCATTTTGTATTTTCACTTCATAAGTAACCATAGCATGGGGGACTCCCCCACACTTAGGGTGAAAACCCTATATGAATGCTACTGTTTTTGTTTACCGAGTCGCTAGCTTGACTCGACCCCGAATTCATTTGTCCTTGGGGAAGCATGATGTGGAAGAAACAATCTCAATCGGACTTTCATTCAAGATGTTTGGACAAACATTTGAAGCACGTAAAAGTTCCACACCGATGAGATAAGTATCCGGCTCAAGATAATGATACATGAAAATGCCGGGATCAAAGATGGTATCTTCATTCCCGAAGGAGTGAAGAAGAGAAGAAGTCACCTTATAGGTGAAGAAAAGGAAGAAAACCATGAGGAAAATCATGATTTGATTTTCTTCCTCGAGAGCAGGCTCCGTAGCCTGAGTTTGGATTTCAAAGGGTAAGCTCAAAAACATCCCGGGAGGGTGGGTGGGAATTTGCAAATTCTCATGATTGAGTGCATCTCCCACCGGGATATCAAACTCCGGAGGAGACATGATATGATGAGTGAGTTCACCGGAGAACTCCTCATGAAGAGAATTATTCACAAGATGTGAATCTGTGAATTCATGTTCCATTGTGGACTCATCACAATCCTCATTCTGAATATCAAAGAGTGGATTATCAGAAATCAAAGTGAATTCAGAGTTGAATTCAAATAGAGGATTGGTGAGAGTAGTATTGAATGTTTCGGGAACAAAGATATTATCATTCTCTTGTGGACTGTTGGGATAAGAAGTGAGTGACGGATCATGATAAAGGAGACTTTCAATTTCTCCCAGATCGGCTTCGAAGTCAAGGAGACCATCATCACTTTCCAATGAAAGTGGGTTGATGTGAGCAAGTTCATCAGCGAACTCCTCAAGAAGATGATCAGCATCAGTTTGTGGAACTGATGCCTCAACATACTCGATGTCTCCATGAGATGTACAATCATCATTAAAATCTGAGAAAGTCTCAAAATGATCGTTTGAACACTCAAGAGGGGAAGGAATATCACACATATCATCCAAAGTTCCTTGTGACTCTCTCGGGATTGGGACAAGGATCTCAACACTAGACTTTATTAATTCGTCCGATTCCTTATTAGGAACAGTGCTAAGATGCTCATCCCCCATGTTAAGAGAGTGAGTGTGAACTTCGGGTGTGATAGCAGTTGTTTGAGATGGAATCTCAACTGCTGGGGTATCAACTGATGAACTTGAAGTTTTGAAAAATTCAAGGATGTCAAGTGTATCCTCATCATCACTGTCATCAGGAATGAAACGGAACAAAGAGCTAGATTTGGCTGCTTTTTCTCTTGCAATGGATTCCCGAACAGATTTTTCATAGGCATCTTGGGAATTTATTCTAGCAGCCTGCTCTTCAGCAAGCAATTCTTCCATGGATTTTTTATGAGTATGTCTTTGGGCAAAGTCTTTAACTAAACCCTTAAGCTCATCAACGATTTTCATCATATTTTGCATTTCTGGAAGAAGTGCTTGATTCATATCGTACTGTGGAGGCTGGTCATAATAGGGTGTGTCAAAATTGTCACAAGGATATAGATTCCCTGATTGACAATCTGAGCTGAAGTGTGGACCTCCACAGTAATCACAACAGTAAAACTGTTGAGGCTGTGAGTCGTATGTGCTAAAGTCATAATTGTTATCGGGAAACTGCTCATAGACAAGCGTGTTTCCCGATTGACAATCAGAACAGTAGTGTGAACCACCACAGTACTCACAACAGTAAAACTGCTGAGAATCATGGTGTGGTAGCTGGTGGAATAAATCAGTCGTGTCATGGTAGGAATAGGGATCTTGGTTATAGACAGACCCGTTTCCTGATTCTACCATGCCACAACTGGGGCAATTGCCACCATTATAAGGATTACCACACCAATAGCAAACCAGAAAGTGTGGATGAGACATAGAAAGAATCAAATGTGTATAGAGGGTGAGGAAATGAGAATCAAAAGGGTAGGAGGGTGAAGAAGGATATTTTTGGGTTTTTGGAAAGACATTTTGTACAAATAGAAAAGAAAATCTTTTTGTGTTTTTTGTGTTCGTTGAAAACTGAGTTTAAAAAGTTTTCGTGAACGGTTTTGTTTTGATAATGGGAAAATATGAACAAAGGATGGATAAATGTACAATGGAACGAATTCCAAAGACACTAATCAGAAAAACCGTTTAGATACGCACACAACCTCCCCGGCAGCGGCGCCAAAATTTGATTGGTGCTAAACCGTCAGATAATTATTGGTCAACCACTTGTGAATGGTCAACTATAATAGTCAAACAACTTAAACCAATTCTCCGTAAAAATATAGTGTTTCCCCGGGTCGTTATGTCCCGACGAGGTGTGGATGGTAATCAAAACGGGTTTGTGATCGGGTGAATTTGGACGGGAAAGGGTATATAAGGGTTTCAATAATTACACTAAGGAAATACGAGTGAGAACGATTTAAACAAACTATATTAACGATAACGCGAAACCTAATTAACCTAAAACGTGATCTAAAAATTTAAAATCAGAATTTGCTCATAAATAAGCAGAAAAATAAGCCAAACGGCTTAAATAGAAGCTATCACTTTATTTATGTTTTTGGTTTTTTCTTATTTTACAAACTACTTTTAATAACGTAACCTAAATTTGAAAACGTAAAAGTTTATTTAAATAAAACGCGAGCGCGCAAAATAAAACGTAAAATTTGAGCTACGCAAACCCAACGGACATGAAAATTAAACTTTTACGATCCTAATGATAAAGGAAAATTTTGAGAAAAAGAAAATTATTTTTTTGACTTTTTAATTATTTATTATTAATTAATTACTATTTAAATACTAATTAAACTATTTTGATTTATTAAAAATACTAAATAAAGAGTAATAATTATAAAACTTTTTCTAAAAATACTTAATACTATAAATAAACTAGGAAAAATATAAAAATGCTAAAAAGTTTACAAATAAGCTGAAAAATAAGTTGGAAAAGCTTATTAGCTTAAAATGAAAAATTTACACTATAAATAAAAAATGGGGAGAACTGGAACACATAATAACACTTGGGGGAGATGGTGCCTGAGTCCCGTTTGGTTTTGACCTGTTTAACCAAGAGGTCACAGGTTCGAATCCTACAAACTACACTTATCTTTTTTATTTTTCTTTTCTGGTTTTTACTTTACACAAACACTTAACTACTAATTATAAGCAACTTTTAGAAAGAAAACTTTTTTACATCTCACAAATAAGCTTAGTGTGAGCTTATTATCCAACAGATTAGCTTATTAAGCTTTAAAATGGAATTTGAGCTTTGAAAAAGCTTGAAATAAGCTGAACAATGATCACCAAGGTGAAATTAAGCTTAAAGCTAACTAGAGTGACTAAAAATAAGCTGAGATGACTAAATTAGCACTATGAAATAAGCTTATAAGGCAAAATAAGCAAATCCAATAACCTACTCACAACCACAGGCCTGAGAGGGTGTTTGCAGCCCTTTGTGGGGCCCACCTGGGTGATTCAGGGACCAAATGAAATGGTGATCTGATTAGATGTCCTGAGGGGCTTTCCAAAAAAACCACAAGCTCAGGGTAAGCTTAAGTATAGACTAGGAAAAGGGCTAGGGAAAAAGCTTGGTCACAACTGAACCAGGGTATGGTTCAGTTTGGAGTTTTTGAAAGCCCACAGGTCACAAGCTAATCTGAGGGTTGTATAAGCTTGGAAAGGGTTTCTCAATAAGTCAAGAAGACTTGAATGATTAAAAATGAGATGCTAGGAGCAGCCTGTGCAAGCTTATGAGCACCAACAATGGTGTATTAAAGTTTTAAGTGAGCTTTATGGAAATAAGCAGTTAACCATGGTAAACAAATAAGCCAAAGCCAATTAAACAAACAGAAGCACAAATTCAGATAAGCAAAATCCAACTAATCCTAGTAATTCAACAAGCTCAGATCATACCGGAACAAAAATCAACAAGCTCAGTTGCATGAATCATCAAAAATAAAAAAAGTAGCAGCAGCAGCAGTATCCAAACAGGCCAAGAGAGGGCTTATTTACTAGCCCCCAATAAGCTAATTTGGCAAAACTAAAAGTGGTCCTAATGATCCTACCTACAACAACCTAAACCTAACTCTAATTAATGAACTAACTAGGTGCAATAGAAAACTACCCATCAACTGAGGTTCAGGGGAAATGCTGGGTCAGACACCATACTTTTGACCCAAGTCTAAGTGCACAATTGTATTTCAAAATGAAAACTTCTTTTTGATTTAAGAAAACAAGCTGCTAAGGATTGCAAAACCATAAAAACTTTGTATTTTTACCCAGAAATGAACCCTAGGTGCTCACTTGAAATTTGTCCCATTTTACAGCATTCAAATTTTTGACTTTTTGATTTTTCTTCTTAGTTGACTTAATCCAATTTCAAGTGATCCTAATTGATAACTTATGTTATATTGAACTAATTCTAACCTAAATTAAGCTAACTTAACTACTTTTATAGCTAATTGATGCAAAATTACTCCAAAGGCCTAACAGTTGACTGTGCAGGCAAGATCCTATGCTATTTTGACTTCTTCTATTGAAGGCACTTATCAAATGACTAAACTAACTATTATCACACTCAAGTATACTGACTATGCAAAGAAATCAGAAAAACAACATTAAGACCATACCAAACCACATTAAACCAAACACCCCTTGTGGGTTATCTGTTGAAGTTTACAACTAAGAAACAGATTTTTGGGCCAAACTTTGGAAAGATAATTATTAAATGAGCTTGGTATGAACTAAATAAGCATGAAGGAGCAATAAGCCAGCATTTAAATAAGCTAAAAAGTGAGAAACTATATTATGCTAGATTAGGCAGTTTTACCTTGAAGATTTAAGCAAGGTACCTAAGGTCTTGAACAGGCATCAATGAGTAATTTTAAGCAGTAATAAGCTATAACATGGAGAGACAAGCAAATTAAAACTAAAGATAAGCAGTGAGTAATAAGCTTAATAAGCACTTTTTGAAAGAAACTTGAATTTTTATTAATCTGAAATTTTGAGTACATAAAGCTTTCTGAAAATTGAAACTAAACACTAATAAGAACTTAAATTAATAACTAAAACCTTAATAAGCTAAAATTACACTTAATTTTATATTACTACTAAACCTAAAAATCTGACTGCCATGGTTTTGGCTATAATTTAACTATTTATACTCATAATAAAAATACATTAGGGTTCCATCTTGTCTTTGTCTTGTTTCTTCTGCTTTCACCACAACCCTTGGATGGGTCTGACAGGCTCCTGGCCGTTTGATCAATTTAGGCGGGAAAAAGGAAGTTACAACTTTGGCAGATATAGCTTGGCAGGGTGTGGTTTTTGTTATTTTGTGGTGGAAAGGTAGTGTAGGGGGTGGAGTGTTGGTGAATGGAGTATAGTAGGGATGATGATGGGATGTTGGGTGTGGCAGGTGTGTAGCAGGGGGGGGGGGGGGGGGGAAGGTCACGTGTGGATGTTGGAGGAGGAGGGTCAAAGGTGGGTTGACCGGATTTTTAATAAAACGGGGAGTAAATATTTTAGGGGGTGGGCTTGGTTTTGGTACATGGGCTTGGGGAGTTGTGTGGTGGGCCGGGGTTTGTGGATTAGGATTTGGATTGGATAAATAATACAAAAGGGTGCTTTGGTTTATAACTTTAATTCACAAGGACCATTTTTGTAATTAACTGAAACATGAGGCTGAAAATGTCACTTTCCAAAATATTGTTCCAAGGGTAATATTAGCCAAGTTTCAATAGCCAAAGGACCAAATTTGCATTTTTTTCATTTTTCAAATTCCCGGGGACCAAATTTGACAAGTTGCCAAACTTGAGGGACCAAACATGTAATTTCCACAAACTTCACACCAAGGACTAAAAATGATTTTTTGTAACTTTCCAAGGACCCAAAATGATTTTTCATTCAAAATTATCCCACCAGGGACCAATTCTGTCAGTTACTGAAACTCTAGGGACCAAACTGTAAATTCTAAAAACTTTTCCAATTTTTCACCAAAGGACTAAATATGACAATTTATGATTTCAAAAGGACCTTTGGTGATAATTTTCCATATTTTGAATGATTAGGGACTAGAAATGTCATTTTATGAAAGTTGGGGGACTGAAACTGCCAATTTTGCAAACTTTGTACATTTTTCATTTGTTTTTGTTCATTTTGCATCTAAAACATATGAAACACAATTTTGAAATATTTTTAGTATTTTGATGCATTTCTGAGTGTTTTTGTATGTTTTGCATTTCAGAATTGACAAAAAATGATGAGTGTTTGAGCACTCATCAAGCAACGAGAGCTAGTGGATTAGAAGTAGGTGGTGGTGTATATCCTCCTCGTGCAGCTCTATCTTTTTCAACTTCAGATTCATGGTGCTTGAGATATTCATACAACAAACCATATGGAGCATCATGAAGATTCTTAGCTTGTCTCACAAATGTCACATACTTTTGCCAATCATAACCCAGACTACTAACAAACTTCGTATTGACAGCGATCCTTGGAAGGTGTACTTCATGTCTCTCTAAGTCGTTGACGACATTGGTGAAACGATGATAGTAAGATTCAAGTGATTCCCCTGGTTCGATCATGAAGTTAGTGTATTCCAAGTAAAGTTTAGATTCCATGTCTTCTTTGTTCAGTTGTGTGCCTTCCATAAGTAGATGGACGTGTTCCCACATAGCTTTTGCAGTTGTCTGAGCATCAACACTTCTGAATATTAGATTTGGTATTCCCTGAAGTATGTAAGCCATAGCATACTCATCTGCTTCACGATGAAGGTGTTGTTCAGTAGTGAGTGCAGACTCAGGAACTGGTACAGCAGTTGGAGCTACTGGAGGATCAGCAGATGGGTCACCTCCAACGTAGTTAATAGGCCACTGAAACGGTCCTTCAAGGATAACTTGTTTCATGTACTTACCATTGGGTTTCTTGAGTTCTATAAACCTTAAGAATCGACTTGCCCACTGAACATAATTACCCGGTGTAAGCATTGGTGGAGTGTTAATAGATCCTGCTTAATGTCTGGATTGTTGAGTTGAAATGACTTCACACATCCTGTCAAACCAGTGAGTCTGTTTGGATGGAAGTTGGCTTTGTTGTTGTGACAATGGATAGGATTGTTGTATTGGAACCATCTGATGTTGTTGCATGAGTAGATGTTGTTGTGAGTAAAGCGGTTGTGGATGATACTGTGGTGATTGTTGATATTGTTGTTGTTGCTGATGATACGGCTGATTCTAATATTGCTAAGGATAGTTAAAGTTGTAGCACGGTGGTTGAGACATAATAAAACACTTGTGTGAAAAGATGGATCTTGTAGAAGGTATAGAATTTAGCCAAAGCTCGAAAACTTGCACAACTTGTGATTGCGAAACTGGGACTTAAGTGATTGCGAAATATGAGACTTGAGAGATCTCGAAACTTTGTAGGAAAAATATTCTCGAAAAGTGTTGAACCATGAGATTGCGAAACTTAGTGAGTATAGGATGTTTTTCGAAAACTGTTAAAGTTTGCGAAACTTAGAAAGTGATTTCGAAAATTGTGATATTTTCAAAAACACAAATTCACAAACAAAATTTTGAAATTGTCCAATTTCGAAATTAATCCAAAAGTCGAAGTATTTTTCTTTCTTATACAAGAGAGAAAATACTGAGTTCACGATCCGTAAGTCGTTAGGAAGCAAACTAAAGAGATTTCGAAACTTGGGCAGTTAGCAATTTCGAAAGTTGGGTAAAGATTGTTTTCAAGGAAAGCAAACCAAAAAACTCATTTTTATTTAAAGATTCTTGTACTTTTAGGTATAAAATGAGGAGATCTTTAAAAAAGTTGAAAACTTGATAAACTTTTCAAAAATGAAAAAAAATTCAAAAACAAGTACAAGAAACAAAATCGTGAGTTTTGATAAAAGTTTGGAACTTTTTTTGTTTGTTTTGATTTGTAGCGCAAGTTTGTAAGCAAAGATGTGATAAAAACCAAGAAACAAGCAAGAAAGTACTAAAGTTTTAACAAAAAACGATTTGAAAAACAAGTTTAAGGGTCGAATTCAATAAAAACAATAACTACACCTTCATATGGCGAATGATACCACTTGTTAGGTACCCATATTGATAACACACAAGCAAGAATGTGATAGATATAAGGATTTGAGTGATTATAAGAATGAGAGAAATATGAGAGCAAAACTTTCCTTAAGATATCAAATAACCAACCGAATACAAATGAGTCCTAAAGGTTCTATTTATAGGAGGGAAGCTAGGGCAACACTCCTAGCTCCCATCTTCCATGATTCGTGGGCCTTAGTGGCCTTGTGGGCTTTTCATAAGCCTTAAACACATAAATGATAACCAAATGTAAGTAACTAATAACTAAGCAACCTAACATTTATTACAAATGACTGAGACTTGATAAAATAGTAAAACTTCGTTCCCAACACGGTCTTAAAGTTAACTTCAACAAAAGTAAGCTTTTTGGTGTTGGTGTGACTACCATGGAAATAAACTCTATTGCTTCTTCCATTGGTTGCCTTCCATCCCAATTTCCTTGTACTTATCTTGGTCTTCCAATCGGGGCAAACATGCCAAGATGTATAAATTGGAATCCTCTCATAGACCGGTTTAACAGACGTCTCTCTAGATGGAAAAAAAATTATTTCTAATGGTGGTCATCTAACTCTTATTAAATTCGTCCTTGGTAGTCTTGGTGTTTACTTTTTCTACACTTTCAAAGCTCCTAAAAAGATAATCAACAAACTTGAAAGTATAAGGAGTAAATTCTTTTTGGGGGATACTTTAGATGCTCGTAAGATTGCTTGGATTGCCTGGGAAAAAGTTGTCTCCCCTATCAACCATGGTGTCCTTGGCATTGGATGTTTACAAGTAAGTAATCAATCTTTGTTGGTTAAATGGTGGTGGAGATTCCATACCGAAGACAAAGCTATGTGGGGAAAGCTAATTCGTTCCATTCATGGTCAAAATGGTAGGCTAAGTGACTTTTCTTCTATCAAATATAAATTGGGCCCTTCGTACAATATTGCGAAGTTAAAAGATGACTTCATTGAATATGGTATAGACCTCTCAAACTTATTTAGAAAGAAGATTGGTAATAGGGAATCAACTCATTTTGGATTGACAATTGGGTAGGAGGCGGTCCTCTTTGTGACTCATTCCCGCGATTATATCAATTGAAAGGAAACAAAAATTGTCTTGTGCAAGAGAGATCACCTACTACTTCATCTCATACAACAACCACTGATCCTTTTCATGACATGACACCTGTTGTTCCTGCTATTACTCCTTTTCAGCCTAACATTGCTCATGAGAGCCTGATAGCTCCTAACGGGTTTTCTTTCCATTGGGCATGGACTCGTCCTCCAAGATCAGAAGTTGAGTTCACGCAACTAAACAGTTTAATCAGTCTTTTGTCTCATCTTAGTCTCTCAGATGCTCATGACACGTGGGAATGTTGTCTAAGTGATTCAAGGGCTTTTTAGGTTAGCTCGATTCGTCTCCATATTACTCATTATTCTCCTTCCATGCCTGATCAACGTTTCAAATGGAACAAATTATTGCCGATTAAGGTAAACATTACATCTTGGAGAATTGCTAATCGAAGATTGCCTACACGTATCAACTTAGATAAAAGGGGTATTGATTTGAACTCAGCTAGATGTCCTATTTGTGATAAAGCTCTAGAAATGGAAGAGCAACTCTTTGTCTATTGCAATCTTGCGAATAAGGTTTGGAAGGACGTCCTAAAATGGAGGAACATTGATAATGAAGTTGTAACATGCCTTGATGATGCAATTAACCTTGCGGATAAGGTCAAGATCAAGGCTCCTCTTTACAATATCTTTGACGTGGTAGTCCAAACCACCCTTTGGCTTCTTTGTGGATATAGAAATGAACCCACTTTTGCTCTTAAAAGACCAAAGATTGAGCTTCTCTTCAACGACATGAAGCTTCATTCTTTTAATTGGATCACTTATAGGTACAAAAACTTTCATCTTAATTAGATTAAGCTGTTCGATAATCCTTGTAATGCTTTTCCAATGTAATTGTTTATTGTTTCCCTAGCTCCTTACTAGGATGTTTATATAAAATTTCGCCGTTCAAAAAAAACTTAACAGAGTTTAACTCAAATATCTCTCACATATTTAGGCGGGATTTTTTTCCAAGTAAGCAAACGAGCGGGAGAAGGTATAACATTGAAAAAGTCAAGACAAGTACGAGTTGGTGAAATGTTATGAACAGTCGTCGTCACTCTTCACTCTTCACCAAAAGCATGGTTATTGAGTTTCCAAAAATTAAAACATTTATGTCAGTTGTAATTTTCCATTAAATGCTTGACATATTTCAACAACCCACACGCCACATCCTTGTTTATCTACTTATATAAAGATAATGTTGGTTGGAGTAAAGATTATCACATTTATATCAATTATCACATTAAAGAAGAGAAAATTACTCTCAATCTTGAACTTTTCATTGTTTACGATCCTATTAAAAACTCAAGTTCACTTGTAAACTCTAACACTTGTTTGAGTTTGCTTCATCGTAGAGCTAACTTATTGATTTTCATTAAATAGTGTTTTATTCTGAAAAACATTTTTGTAATTTTTTGATTCATTTATAATAAAGAATTTTACATTAAATAGTTTATTTGATAAATAGGCCTAATAAAGAGACTTATAAATAGATCTAATACATTCATATTTTGACAAGTGTTATATACACATTCTCTCTTATCATTACCCACCAATCAATTTTCCATTTCCACTAATCACATTTGTATATATTTAGGTCCATGAGTTACGCCTACAAATCATTTTCCCTCGTGTTTATGCTTAAACCTCTTTTATCGTTACTCACATAACTGTTATGAATTAAAGAAGGGATAATGCTTAAAATGCCTCGATTGCCCAAGTTCAGAGACTCTTTACCCCAAAAATTTTTGTTTCTGTATCTACTCAAGATAAACAGTACTTTTTGGGCAATTAAAATCTGCAAGTGACAAGTGTCACTTTTCAGATTACAATGTAGGGCAACTTGTATACGTTTTGGGCAACTGGCGGCCCTCATGTCGGACACTTGGCGTCATATGGTCAAGTTGCCAAATTGCTTGGGGTAGATACGAAAACAAAAAATTTTGAGGTAAATAGACTCAGTACTTGGGCATATCGAGACATTTTAGGCATTATCCCATTAAAGAACTAGAATTTAATAGTAATTGGTAACCGTTATGAATTAAAGAACTACAATGTCAACAGTAATTAGTAACTAATTAAGATTGTCATTTAGTTGACTCGAGTAACTCGTTAAGCTATTCTTTTACCAGAAGGCAATCTTTTGCGAGATCAAAGTCAATCCGTGTTTCGATCGTAGGAGCAGAATTTGAAGACGGCCGGGCACATTAGTGCTCTACCAGAAGAAGGGAACATTTGCCATAAAATGAATGAATCCATATCATGTTAGTATCATCTGACCTTGATTTTGTTATATTATTCCAAAAACACAAGTTTAATGCATCCCTAGCATGTTACATTAACTTAATTATCACTATTATTATATAAAACTTAAACATCGATACGTATCATCTACTTTGGCGATTCGTCAAAGCCGGTCCAATATATAACTGAAATAAGATTTTCAAGAAAAGACATATATTTTTTTAATCAAGAGCTGATTAGGAAGACAAGAACTAATTAAGGAAGAAACCAGCAGCTGATGACGTATGAGTTGCATATTACTAGCATCTTAATATATACTCCGTATCTGTGAGTTTTTGTTTGTGCGTGTACGTGTAAATTAATATTAGTTCTTAATATATTGGTTAAATAAATAGAGGCTATACTCTTAAATCAAAACTAGTACTGCACATGTCTTCCTACTGTCACACAAACCCACTGCAATTTTTATGCAGACATTTTCATTAAGGAAGGTAGAAAAAAGATAAATACTACAACGTGATATCACAAGATGATTTTGGATCACAAATCTAATCGAATCGATCAATTGGGTTTAAAAGTTCTGTTATTACTATTAACAATCTATAATCTGAACCTAGTAAAAGTTATCTCAAAAAGGTGAAGATCGGTGGGATCACCCTGGTCCCATGCATCCTAAGGATGCCAACCGGACCCTCCCCCAAGGACCCGGCCCCAGGCAATCAGCACCTGTCCCAGTGACTGTACTTATCAGGAGGTGGGCTATGAACCCTGGCTATTATCTCAAAAGACCCCTCGCTGACCAGTCAATCTGAGCATTTGCGGTGGGGGGATGGTATCAACAGAGCATGTGGTCCTGCCCCACTTGAGGACTTCCCGGTAGGTCACCCAACCGGTACTACTCTCAGAGTGGCTCACTTAACTCTTTAAGAGTTACCCACTAGACCACATGCTAGTTGAACCTAGTAAAAGTTATATTCCTATACCATTAATTTGGACTCTTTGGAATCATAGGAATAAAGTTATATTCAACCTCAGCGGCACCATAAAGAGTTTATCTTCAACGATATAAAACTTTTTCCGTTTAACTTGATCTCAGGTATAAGTAGCAAAGTCTCTTTTAATTGGATAGATTGATTTAGTAATCCTCGTAACACTTTATGCTATTCTTTGTAGTATCCTTTCTAGCTTCTTGCTAATCTATTTCAACCGCCGCTAAAAATAAAAAATTAACACTCTAAGGGTAGGAGAAAATCTTGATCATCCAATAGAGTGCCTTTCCGAAAAGGTTTAAGTCATTCAAAGCACACTCGATTCTTAAATCTCAAATTAATTCAAGACTTAGCTGTGACAACCCACTGCACTAAGTTCCTAAGTATGAACCATGCAAGGTTCAAGAAGAAGCAAACTAAGTAAAATATATATATATATATATATATATATATATATATATATATATATATATATATACCAAATCTCTTGAATGTATGAATATAAATTTATAAAAACTAGGTGGTCCAGTGATCGAGTGGCAAAAGACTTGTGACTAGTACATATCCTCAAATGTGTTAGGTTTAAAGTTTAATTTATGCTAGGTGCAAACATCTCTCAATAACCACGCCAACCTCTTTTAAAAGAGGATTTTTACCTGGTTTGAATTTGTGCAGCATTAGGTTCAAACATCATGAAAAGTCGACAAAAAGTCAAAAATCATTATTACCAAAAAAGAATAAAAAACAAAAATGCCAACAAACCCTAAGGCAGGCGTTCGAACACTAAATGTTGCCAGTTGGCACAACTTAATTAGTCATGACATATATAATTCTCTGTCTGTTAAACGATACTGATATATTATATGAGTTTCCGTTAAAAAAGGTTTCTTTTGTCGGGACTTGCTTGTAAGGTTGTATACTTGTTTGTTTGCGAATGGGATTAGAAAAACGAATCATAGATAACCTTACGTACTGTTTTACTAAAAGATAATTCAAAGAAAAGAAAAGATTTGCGCTTAAAGCTACGTTGTAAAAAAGTAAGCAAATTAAATGCATTTATTTTAGAGTATGTGTTGTGGCTCGGTACGGGTTCGGCAAGGAAGGTTGGCTTCGAGTCTTCGACATTGGGTCATCATCACCATAGCACCTCCATTAATTAGCATTTGGGGTTCGGTGCGGGACTGTGGGAGAGGTGAGAGGTCGGCATGCATCCAATAAATATATATTGTAGTTGAGAAAATGGTTAGTATTAATAATCTAAATAACGTCGAGCATCAATCATACAATTGAATTTCAAATAGATAAATTAAAGGAAGTGTAATTGGCTTGAGTGTTTCTCAAACCCTCTTAATGCTATTTCCTCCCTGAGTTGAACCAATCCGACCAGCTGCAACATATATAGAACTACATATATATTTTGATATATATGTAACTTTCAGTCAATTGTATGGCAAATAGCACGATATGACGAATCAACAGTATATTATCCAATACCGACAAAAAGCTCAAAAACATAGGGGAATAGAAAAATCGAATTATGAAGAAAAACTCGTCATGTATTACATATACGAGTTGACCGTGGACCACATCCTTATATATTTTGTTTACTCGATGTATATATATTACACCGTAACTTTTTAAACTTAAAATATAAACTCGAAACTACTCTGGTTGAACAGCAGCGCTTTCTGCACTAAAAATTATAAAATAAACAATTATTCGTAATACATGGACTTAGAGGGTGGCATTGTTGCCTAAAGGTTTATGGAGTTTCATTTTAATTGATCAATAAAAAGCATGCAACACATTTTTTGCCTAAACATGCCTAAAGTTGATTTTTTAGTGGCAATGTCATTCCTAAGCATGCCTAAATCTTTTTTCATTTTAATTGACCAATTAACAACAATAACTCCTCCAACGTTCGAAAAGTATTAAATGCTTCACTTGTTACCGACTCGGTAATAGTTACCGAATTGCATGCCGAAAAGGCCATGCCGAGAACGTAGCATTGTTGCTGCCGAGACTTGCCGAGTCTTCCCGAGTCACTTTGCCACCCCTTATAGAATGTAAATTTTAAGAATTATAATATTACGTGTAAATAAACTACTGTAAAAAGATAATACTTGTAGTAAAAGCATAAGTGATTAGTTCTGTTTCCGATGACAGCTCTCGTATTTCGTTAAGATGCTTTTCTTTTGTTCATGTCTTTTTGTAATAAGTTAAAGATCATTACTTTGTAAATGACATAAAACGGTATATATTGCAAAGTGATGTTTCTTGAGATCTTATGGAGATGGATTATGCAAATCTCGCGGTTTCAGGTTTAACAATAAATTATTTAGTTATCCTGCATATTTATTTTGCGTCGTAGTGCTTAAATATAGCGTACTGCTTATTCTTTTTAATAGCACATATAAAGAAAGGTTGATATGTTAGTCTTGTTTTACTAGCATCTTTTGTATAACAAACAAAATATTACTTTCTTCTTATAGACTTTAAAGAAGGAATATGATGAATTTGGGTCCATTGATTATAAACATTTGTCGTTCTATGATGAATTTGGGGTCCATTGATTACAAACATTTGTGTTTCTTGTTTAGTTTGTTAAAAACTAGATATTAAATCGTTGTCGCGCGTTGTGACAGAGCTTTTGGATCCAATCTCACTACAAGAAACACGAGAACAGGCGACGACCAGTTTCCCGTCGACACAATGTCGACGGCATAAGGTAGAAAACGACAAAAAAAAAAAACGCTTGACCGAGCACCACTGCGTTGGATTTTTTATACACGTATTTTCCCGTCGACATGTCGACGGGACAATATCAACGTACTTTTTTAGCCTCAATAATTCACTAAAGTTGGGCGCGAAATTTACCCGCTAATATTTTCCCGTCGACGGGAATATATTAATCACGATTTTTCCCACAATTAACGTGTGATTAAAGGTAATAAATTTTTGTTTTGAGATTCCCGTCGACATGTTGACGGGAATTTATTACTAAATTATAAATATTTTTAATAAATGGATAAAATATTGGGCGGGATTTTTCCCGCGTTCTTTTTCCCGTCGACATGTCGACGGGAATATCTCCCCAAAAATCAGGCTATATATATCCTCACAAATACATTCCCGTCTCATTTTTTACCTATATACATTCTCACAAAATTATTTTCGTCTCATTTTACACATCTCACAAATAAGTCAATCGTCAATTCTTACAAGACACACATGACTTGGCGTGGTTGCACAGTTGAAGAGGAGTACTCAAAAATCTTGTCACACGAGCTCCTCTTTAATGAAGTTATGTTAACTTTTGGTCATGTAGTTGAGGAATATGGTTCTTTTAAGGACGCTGAACCGTGGATGAGAGACAAAATTATCGAATGGTGTAGGAAAAAGTCGTACTACAAAGAGTACATGGAAGAGCTAGATGCTGCTGAAGCTCAAGCTGCTGTTGAAGCTCAAGTTGTTGATGTTGGAGGTGACGACAAAGCTGAAAGTACGTTGGAAACCAAACTTGATAATATGGGAAATAGGGTCACAAATCTTGAAGCTACGTTTGCACATATCAAGGAAATGAGAGCAAGGAAGGGAAAAGATGGTGCGAGTTCGAGTAAAGCGGGAAGTAGCCGCAAAAAAAAATAAACGGGTTGTTTCGTTTGATCTGTTCTTTTGGTTGTCGAGTTGTTTAGTTTGAGTTGTTTCGTTTGATTGTCGAGTTGTTTAGTTTGAGTTGTTTTGTTTAGTTGTCGAGTTGTTTAGTTTGAGTTGTTTCCTTTGGTTGTCGAGTTGTTTAGTTTGGTTGTCGAGTTGTTTAGTTTGAGTTTGTATGAAAATGCATGTGGTTGAGAACTCTTGCTTGTTTTAAATAAACAGTTTGCCTTTGTGTTTGATAATTATTGCTCCTTCAGTTCTATTATTTGTGCATACGAATTTAAAATAGAAAAGACGTTCAACATCAGTTACCACAACAACAACAACATTTTATTAAACAACAACAATAACATCAACAACAACAGCAAACAACATCAACAACAACAACGATAACAGTACTACATATGAAATTTATCCATGTCACCTAAAAGGTCACGGAGTATTGCATCCGACTGACATGCGTGGTCGTGGTTGGGATACGTTGCCATGTCAAGTTTTGCCTCCAGCATCCTTAATTTTGTCTCTAGCACCTGTTTTTGTGCCTCCAGCACCTGTTTTTTGTGCCTCCAGCATGTTTATTCTAAGATCTTTTTCATGACAGTTTGAACACCTTGTTGGAGCAGATCCAGAACCGCTTGATGTTGAAGCTCCCAGAGAACCGATCATCATTTTGGCGAGTCGTTCCTCCTTCCATAAAAAAATCACATCTATGGTCTGTTGTCCCAGACTGTTAAAGAGTAAAAACTATTATTTTTAACAACTAACCAAATTATTTATATAATACACAAAAAAGTATGTAATTGTTCACCTGCGAGAAAGGACACACATAGTATAGTTTACCACGGGAGTAAGATTTACGCGATTCTCGCAGAATCACGTCTCCTCGTCCACAAGGACAAGGAAAAGCTTCAAATTCTGCCATCTTCTTCACCATGATAACAGTGTATGTTTGTGGTTGTGAGGTTGAGTGGTTGTGAGTGGTTGAATCGTGACCAGGGTGGCCCGATCTACAAGTTGAGGTGATAAAAGGTGTTGGCCAGAAAAATATTCCGGCGGCCGAAAACTGCTGGTGTCGCCAGAAAACAGAAACTGCTAGAGAGAGAGATATATAGTGAGATGAGTGTGTGTGAGAGTTTTTATTAGTTAGATGTGTGTGTGTATGTGTATGTTTATATTGTGAGGATAAGTTGTTAGGTAGAAAAAAAGTTGTTAGGTAGAAAACAGAAACATCTCATGTATAACCATTGCATCTCGACTCGTTCGTTTAACATCTCATGTATAACCATAGCATCTCGACTCGTTCGTTTAACATCTCATGTATAACCATAGCATCTCAACTCATTCGTTTAACATCTCATGTATAACCATTGCATCTCGACTCGTTCGTTTAACATCTCATGTATAACCATTGCATAACCATTGCATCTCGACTCGTTCGTTTAACATCTCATGTATAACCATTGCATCTCGACTCGTTCGTTTAACATCTCATGTATAACCATAGCATCTTGAATCGTTCGTTTAACATCTCATGTATAACTATTGCATCTCGACTCGTTCGTTTAACATCTCATGTATAACCATTGCATCTCGACTCGTTCGTTTAACATCTCATGTATAACCATAGCATCTCGACTCGCTCGTTTAACATCTCATGTATAACCATAGCATCTCGACTCGTTCGTTTAACATCTCATGTATAACCATTGCATCTCGACTCGTTCGTTTAACATCTCATGTATAACCATTGGGTCAAGGATACAATACTTGAAATTTGACCGGTTGTGATCTCGAGGTTATCTAATGGTTGGGATTTAGTATTTTGTGATATTCTAATTATTATTTATTTTATATTTTAATAAATTATTTTTTAATTATAATAATATAAGTAATTAATTTTAAATATATATTTTTTTAATTTTATAAAAGTATTTATAATAAATAATTTTTTTTAATTATATCAATTTAGTTTATTAATTTTATAAAACTTATTTTTTAATATTTTATAAAAGTATTTATAATAAATAAATTTTTTTAATTATATTAAAGTAGTTTTATAAAACTTATTTTTTAATATTTTATAAAAGTATTTATAATAAATAAAATTTTTTAATTATAAAACTTATTATCCCGTCGACATGTCGACGGGAAAATAACCGCCAAAAATTTTGGTGAAATTTTAATACACCCGCCAAACGCAAACGACAAAATTATTAAATTGTCTCGTCGACATGTCGACGGGAAGATAAAAAAGTAAAAAAAAATAACTTTATATTCCCGTCGACATGTCGACAGGAACATAAAAGTTATAAACAAAACCAGATCTGATCAACACTTAGATCAAAAAATTATAAACAAAAAAACACAACCACCTCCCTCAATTATTCAAGACGACAGCTCCTCCACCACCACCACCTCCGATACTAACACCACCACCACCACCACATCTCCTCCACCACTACCACAGTCTCCTCCACAATTGCATTACCCCACCACCACCTCAGTTTTACCACCACAGCTCCACCACCACAACCACTATACACGAGCACCACTGTGCACCTCCTCCTCCTCCTATTCCCATGTTTAATTCTTTTCTCAACCCCTCTTTTGTTTAATTCTTCTTCTTCTTCCTCTTCCCCACTTCTTATGTTTCTCCAAAACGTACAGGTTAATTTTTCTTTTTTTTTTTATCAATTTTGATTTTTGTTATTTTTCTTTTTTATCAATTTTGTTAATTTTGTTACTTTTGTTATTTTTTTAGACAGCCGAGACAGCCAGGAGTACGGTCGAGACAGTCGAGCCGAGAGCGAGAGTCGATAGCTGAGACAGCCGAGACATACAGAGGTAATGTGGTCCCTTTTTTATTTTTTTAAACTTTTGGTATCCCGACGACATGTCGCCGACAACAGTTTTTTTTTAAAACTTTGGTATATACCTATTGTACCGCCAACGTACAGCCCGAGCCCGAGACCACGTACACCCCGAGCTCAAGACCACAGCCCACTGGTAGCCCGAGCCCGAGACCACGTACAACCGAGACGGTATGTTGTTTACATATCCGTATTGTATTTTCAATTTTATGCTTTGTTGTATTATTGATTGAGGCAAAAGTAGTCAACTAAAGTCAATCACGGATGTGGTCAATATAGTCAAACTCCTTAGGCTCAATTCTCCGCGGAAGTATAGTTGTTTTCCCGGGTCGTTATGTCCCGACGAGGTGTGCAAAGGTATTAAACGGGTTTGTGATCAGACGAATTTGGACAGAAAGGTACGGAATTTAGTTTGTATGATTACACTAAGATGTGAGGAATGAAAATAACTTAGAAACACTATATGAACAATTACTGATAATCAGATACACTAAAAACGTGAGCTAAGTCTAAAAACGTGTACGTTTGATTTAAAGTTACGTTAACGTACGAAATAAAACGCGAGTTTTAGTGAAATAAAATACCTATGAACATGAAAATTACATTTTTACAATTCTAATGATAAAAGAAAATTTTTAGAAAAAGAAAATTAATTTTTACACTATTTAATTAATTACTACTACTTAATTACTAATTTCCTATTTACTTTTAATCATTTAAATTATACTAAAATACAAATAATTATGAAATTAACTAAGAAAAATAAAATTTAAACTTGGAAAAGTCTAAAATAATATAAAACTAATTTTAAAACTGAAAATATATTTTTCCTACTTTTTATCTATTTATTACTAATTAATTACTATTTATTAATTACTTTAAACTAATTAAAATTAAGAAAAATAGAAAATGAATAGTGAAAATTATGAAAAATTTCCTAAAATAATTTTATGATATATAAAACCTAGGAAAAATATAAAAAAGTACTGTTGTTAAATAAAAATTAATAAAACTATTTAATTAACTAATATTACTTAATTATTAATAAAATAATATTAATTATAATAAATACTAAATAAAAAGAGAAAAATCTGGAAAAATTCTTAAAAATACTTTAGTATAAAAGAAATCTAAGAAAAATATAAAAATGTGAAATTGCTTAATAATAAGCTAAAAAGAAAAATTAAAAAAAATAATTTCTATTAAATAGAAGCTATCACTAACCTTAAATTTGGATTTTCTTTAATTTTTCTTTTACAATGCTACTTAAATACAGAAAACAACAAACTTTTGTGAACACACTTTGGCTGTAACTTAAAAATAAGCACTTGGGGGAGCAAAGTCCTTAACAGGTTTGAAAACAAAGCATATTAGGATTTTGAGTGCTTGAAAAAGCTACTCAACAAGCTGTAGGAACTTAGCCACAGGTGGATTAGGATACAAACAAGTTAAATATACTGAATTAAAGCAAGCACATACAAATTTGGCATTGAATTAAGCCAAAACAAACAAGTAAGCAATTTGACCAAGACCTACACTAAGGCAGGCCAAAATGTCTATCTGCAGGCTCATGTGGGGCCCACTAGAAGGGTCAGGGGTTCAAGCTTAAACTTGAACCCTAAAGATGGACTGAGGGTCTTCAAAATAAGCTAATGAGCATCCCTTGGGGCCTACTAATAAGGCCTAGGGGAGGGCTTGAATATGGGTGAGTGAGACTGAGAGCTGGGGTGCAGGGCAGCAGGCCTGGGGTTATTTGGGATAAATAAGCTAAGCTAATAAGCTGTAAGGTGTAAAATAAGCTCATAACATTAAAAGCTAATCTACAAACAACTTATGCAACCTGGTTGAGAACCTAAATCCTACTGCAGAAACAGATATATGCTTGTGACCAAGCCATC
This sequence comes from Artemisia argyi, assembly GCA_030686995.1. Taxonomy (NCBI): domain Eukaryota; kingdom Viridiplantae; phylum Streptophyta; class Magnoliopsida; order Asterales; family Asteraceae; genus Artemisia; species Artemisia argyi. Next base: position 54,953,128 of record CM060694.1, on the reverse strand, counting down.
AGTGAGCATTTATGATCAACCAACCAACACCACTTAACTGATAAGCCTCAAATAAGCTTATATAAGCTGAGCTAAGGGGAAATAAGCAAAAAGGAACTGAGGGGATCCTTAATAAACTAAATGGGGCCAGAATAAGCAGTTAAAAGAGCTTAATAAGCAATAAAGCAAACTAATCCCAAGGCTGCAAAAACTAAAATAGTGGGTAAAGGGGGTACTTTGAGCAGGAAAAATAAGCTACTAAAAAAATTATAAAAATAATCTAAAAATACAAGCTTGAAGACAAGCTGCTAAATAAGGTACATAACAAATTTCAAGGCAAATGGGTCAGAAATGAAGGCATGAAAATTTGCAGCTCTGAGGCCTGTTGGGGCATGGCTGCTGAAACAGAAATGGGTCATATGGGTACCAAATGGGTGTTTTTGACCCACCAAAGATCAACAACAGATGTAATAAACTAGGTTATCCTACTTATAGCTAATGTAAAGCAAAACTAACTACTAGAGAAGCAAAATCTAAGAATTCACCATAATTTTTTTATTGAAACAGTTTTAAATGAGCATTTTAGAAAAAAATTATAGATGCCTTACAACTAATTGGAAGCAGTGAAATTTCATCTAAAACTACTACCAACAATGAGAGAAAGCTGATTGAATATAGGATTTGGGTCTAAACAGTTTAAGACAAAAAGGAAAGGCTTATGCCAAACACCCCTTTAAGGGTGACTGTTTGATGATTTTTCAAAAGAAAATTAGTTATTAAGCTCTAAAAATGAAAGACAATAAGTGACTCAGCTAAGTTATGGATAAATAATCAGTAGTGAACCAATATTAAGCTGTCTAAATAAGCAATGACAAAGGAGCAGTAGTAGGCTAATTCGAAACAGTTGAGTGCAAGTTTTCTAACTAAAACTATTTATTCTACCACATAAGCATAAGAGGCATCAAATATCATCCATAAGCAGGAAGAAACAAAGACAAACACTAAATAAGCATTAATAAGCAATTATAATAAATAAGCAGTTTGATAAGCACTACAATGACATAAAATTAAACTTTTATTGAATTTTAAGAAAAGAGGATACAAAAGACTTCTAAACAAAACTAAAATACTTCAATTTAAAACTAACTAAAAACTACTGCTAACTAAAGTCCTAATGCCTCATACATTGGCTACATAATCTATATATATAACTAAGTTCAGGAGGGTTTTCTTTTTCTTTTCTTTTTTTGTTTTTCTCCTCTTCTGTGTTTCTTGGGATTAAATCCCAGCCCTTGAATCCATTTTTGAATCATCACAATCCTTAATTCATTTTATGCCCGTTTGTGGATTGGTGACGTGGAGGACAAGAGTGAGTGGGGTATGTTGGGGTTGACTTATGGGAGTGGTTTAGGGTGGCTTAGGTAGGATGGTGGAGGGGGACAAGGTTGTTGGAGATGGCAGGGGTTGTGTTTGGTTTGGCGGAAAAAGGTGAGGAAGGAGACAGGGGTGGGAGTGTTGACCCTTTGACCCGTTTTTATTAAATAAAGTGGGATGGGCTTGGGTAACTTTGGGCCTGGGTAATGTATTTGGTTTAGATTAGATTTGGAATAATTTTGGGTTAATAGTAAAAAGGGTCCACTTGGTTGTAGTATTGTAAATCACAAGGACCAAATGTATATCTTCTGAAAATGGAGGGTATGCTCTGCCAATTTTCCAAATGTCCCAAAGGGGCCATATTGGCCATATTCCATTTCCACAAGGACCTTGATTGCTTATTTTCCAAAGTGAAACTATCCGGGGACCAAAATGCCAAAATTGAAAGTGCATGGACTAAATATGTAAATTTTCAAAACTTTTCACCCAAGAACATTTTTTGATAAATTTTCATTTGTAAAGGACTTGGATTGACTTTTCTTTCAAAATTAATGCTCAGGGACTGATTTTGTTAAATGTTGAAAGTTGAGGGACTGAAACTGCCAATTATGCAAACTTTGTTCGTTTTTCATCTGTTTTTACTCATTTTGCGTCTGAAACATATAAAACACAATTTTGGAATATTTTCAGTATTTTGATGCCTTTTTGAGTGTTTTTAAATGTTTTGCAACTCAGATTTGACCAAAAATGATGAGTGTTTAAGCACTCTTCAATCCCCCACACTAAACTATTGCTAGTCCCTAGCAATAAAATGTTTTGAAAATATAATGGATTTTCATCTCTTTACCAAAAGCCATTACTTCTGGAGTAGCCAAATGTTTCAGTCCAAGTAAGAACCATGGTCCACCTGATAACCATGTGATTTTGAGCAAACCACCAGCTGTCAACGGATTTGATTTGTCTTTACCAGAAGCCGTTTGCTTCTCGACTAGCCAACTCTTGATGGACATAGTCGACATCTTGGTGAGCTGATTACCAATTATGGTTTTTCCACTGCCTTTACCACAAGCCATAATCTTGCGGGCTAGCCAACTCTTTCACTTTTTAGGATATGGCGAGTTGAGATACCGTACAATTTTGGGCAAATTGTAAGCCGTCAACGGATTTGATATATATTTACCAAGAGCCGTTTGCTCCTGGATTAGCCAATCCTTTTGTCGTTTAGACATGGTGGACTGATAACCACAAAAAATTTTGAAACTCAAGTGAATTTTTTTTTAATTTTTGCCAAAAACGGGGGTATTAGATGGTAAAATGTGATAAAATTCGCTAGAATTCCCCCCCCCCCCCACTTAGAATTGAATATTGTCCTCAATATTCAAAGTCCCGGCTATTATGCCGACTCTTTGAACGTGAAAGGGCAACATTACAAGCTAAATGTGGAAACACCATTTTTCACTTTGTTTTATTTATTATATATACATGGTAACAACAGCAGGGGCACTCCCCCACACTTAGGGTGAAAACCCTATAAGCATGCTACTGTTTTTGTTTACCAAGTCGCTAGCTTGAGTCGACCCCGAATTCATCTGTTCTTGGGGAAGCATGATGTGGAAGAAACAATCTCCATCTGACTTTCATTCAAGATGTTTGGACAAACATTTGAAGCACGTGAAAGTTCCACACCGATGAGATATACAGACCCATGCTTTAAATAGTATAAACTATAAGCGGTGATGCCGGGGTCAAAGATAATGTCTTCATTCCTGAAGGAGTGAAGAACAGGAGAATTCACCCTGTAGGTGAAGAAAAGGAAGAAAACTATGATGAAAATCATGATAAGATCTTCTTCCTCGATAGTAGGCTCATTAGCCTGAGTTTGGATTTCAAGGGTTAAGCTCAAAAACATCCCGGGAGGGAGGGTGGGAAGTTGCCAATCCTCATGATTGGGTGCATCTCCCCCCGGGCTATCATACTCCGGAGGAGTCATGATATGATGAGTGAGTTCACCGGAGAACTCCTCATGAAGAGAATCATTCACATGATATGAATCTGTGAACTCATGTTCCATTGTGGACTCATCATTATCCTCATTCTGAATACCAAAGATTGTATTATCAGAAATCAAAGTGAATTCAGATTCGAATTCAAAAAGAGGATTGGTGAGAGTTGTTTTAAATGCTTCAGGAACAAAAGTGATCAACATTCTCTATTGGACTGTTAGGATAAGAAGTGAGTGATTGATCATGATAAAGGAGACTTTCAATTTCTCCAAGATCGGCTTCAAAGTCAACGCGATCATCGTCACTTCCCGTTGGAAGTGGATTGATGTGAGGGAGTACATCGGCGAACTCCTCAAGAAGATGATCAGCATCAGAATGTGGAACTGATGCCTCAACATACTCGATGTCTCCATAAGATGCACAATCTTCGCTACAATCGGAGAAAGTCTCAATTGATCTTTTGGACACTCAAGAGGGGAAGGTAAATCACACACATGATTAAAAGTTCCCTGTGACTCTCCTGGGATTGGGACAAGGTTCTCAACACTAGACTTTATAAGTTCGTCCGATTCCTTTTCGGGAATAGTGCTAAGATGCTCATCCCCCATGTTTAGAGAGTGAGTGTGAACTTCGGGTGTGATAGCAGTTGTTTGAGATGGAATCTCAACTGCAGGGATATCAACTGACGAACTTGATGGATCTTTATAGAATTGAAGGATATCAAGTGTATCCTCATCATCACTGTCATCAGGAATAAAACGGAACTAAGAGCTAGATCTGGCTGCTTTTTCTTTTGCAATGGATTCCCTAATAGATTTTTCAAAGGCATCTTGGGAATTTATTTTAGCAGCCTGCTCTTCAGCCAACAATTCTTCCATGGATTTCTCATGTGTATATTTTTGAGCAAGATCTTTAACTAAATCCTTAAGTTCATCAACCAATTTCATCATATTTTTCATTTCTGGAAGAAGTGCCTGACTCAATTGGGACTGTGGAGGTTGGTCGTAATATGATGTGTCAAGATTGTTACAGGGAATTGGATTCCCTGTTTGACAATCTGAGCTGAAGTGTGGACCTCCACAGTAATCACAACAGTTGAATTGTTGTGGTTGTGAGTCATATTTGTTTGGGTTATAATTGTCACCAGGAACCTGCTCATAGACAAACGTATTTCCTGATGGAAAATCATAACCATAGTGTGGACCACCACAACACTCACAACAGTAAAACTGGTGAGTCTGGTTTGGTGAATCGTGTAGATATTGATCATTTTCAAAATTCTGAGTGTTACTAGAAAACTATTCATAGACAAACGTGTTTCCGGTTTGACACTCAAATCCTTGATGAGGACCTCCACAATATTCACACGAATATGTCAATATCTCATGGTTTGGCGGCTGGTAGAATGAATCAGATGTGTCATGGTAAGGATAGGGAGCTTGGTTATAGACAGTCCCATCTCCTGACTCTACCATGCTAAAGCTGGGACAATTCCCACCATTATGAGGACCACCACACCATTGGCAACCAAAATGGTGTGGATACGACATAGGAAAGAATCAAATGTTTATAGAGGGTAAGAAATGGAGAATCAAAGATGTGAGAGTGTAAAGGTGAATATTTTTGGAGTTTTTGGAAAAAATTTTGTACAAATAAGAAAGAAAATCTTTTTGGGTTTTTTGTGTTTGTTGAAAACTGTTTTTAAAATGTTTTCGTGAATAGTTTTTTTTATAATAAGAAAATATGAACAAAGGATGGTAAATATACAATGAGTGTATATCCAGATTCACTAATTTGTAAAACCGTTTAGAATACGCGCACGACCTCCCCGGCAACGGCACCAAAATTTGATTGAGGCAAAAGCAGTCAACTAAAGTCAACCACGGATGTGGTCAATATAGTCAAACTCCTTAGGCTCAATTCTCCGCGGAAGTATAGTGGTTTTCCCGGGTCTATATGTCCCGACGAGGTGTGCAAAGGTATTAAACGGGTTTGTGATCGGGTGAATTTGGACAGAAAGGTACGGAATTTGGTTTGTATGATTACACTAAGATGTGAGGAATGAAAATAACTTAGAAACACTATATGAACAATTACTGATAATCAGATACACTAAAAACGTGAGCTAAGTCTAAAAACGTGTACGTTTGATTTAAAGTTACGTTAACGTACGAAATAGAACGCGAGTTTTAGTGAAATAAAATACCTATGAACATGAAAATTACATTTTTACAATCCTAATGATAAAAGAAAATTTTTAGAAAAAGAAAATTAATTTTTACAATATTTAATTAATTACTACTAATTAATTACTAATTTCGTATTTACTTTTAATCATTTAAATTATACTAAAATACAAATAATTATGAAATTAACTAAGAAAAATAAAATTTAAACTTGGAAAAATCTAAAATATTATAAAACTAATTTTAAAACTGAAAATATATTTTTCCTACTTTTTATCTATTTATTACTAATTAATTACTATTTATTAATTACTTTAAACTAATTAAAATTAAGAAAAATAGCAAATGAATAGTGAAAATTATGAAAATTTCCTAAAATTATTTTATGATATATAAAATCTAGGAAAAATATAAAAAGGTACTGTTGTTAAATAAAAATTAATAAAACTATTTAATTAACTAATACTACTTAATTATTAATAAAATAATATTAATTATAATAAATACTAAATAAAAAGAGAAAAATCTGGAAAAATTCTTAAAAATACTTTAATATAAAAGAAATCTAAGAAAAATATAAAAATGTGAAATTGCTTAATAATAAGCTAAAAAAAATTAAAAAGATAATTTCTATTAAATAGAAGCTATCACTAACCTTAAATTTGGATTTTCTTTAATTTTTCTTTTACAATGCTACTTAAATACTGAAAACAACAAACTTTTATGAACACACTTTGGCTGTAACTTAAAAATAAGCACTTGGGGAGCAAAGTGCTTAACAGGTTTGAAAACAAAGCTTATTAGGATTTTGAGTGCTTGAAAAAGCTACTCAACAAGCTGTAGGAACTTAGCCACAGGTGGATTAGGATACAAACAAGTTAAATATACTGAATTAAAGCAAGCACATACAAATTAGGCACTGAATTAAGCCAAAACAAACAAATAAGCAATTTGACCAAGACCTACACTAAGGCAGGCCAAAATGTCTATCTGCATGCTCATGTGGGGTCCACTAGGAGGGTCAGGGGTTCAAGCTTAAACTTGAACCCTAAAGATGGACTGAGGGTCTTCAAAATAAGCTAATGAGCATCCCTTGGGGCCCACTAATAAGGCCTAGGGGAGGGCTTGAATATGGGTGAGTGAGACTGAGAGCTGGGGTGCAGGGCATCAGGCCTGGGGTTATTTGGGACAAATAAGCTAAGCTAATAAGCTAGAAGGTGTAAAATAAGCTCATAACATTAAAAGCTAATCTATAAACAACTTATGCAACTGGTCGAGAACCTAAATCCTACTGCAGAAACTGATATATGCTTGTGACCAAGCCATCAGTGAGCATTTATGATCAAACAACCAACACCACTTAACTGATAAGCTTAAAATAAGCTTATATAAGCTGAGCTAAGGGGAAATAAGCAAAAAGGAACTGAGGGGATCCTTAATAAACTAAATGGGGCCAGAATAAGCAGTTAAAAGAGCTTAATAAGCAATAAAGCAAACTAATCCCAAGGCTGCAAAAACTAAAATAGTGGGCAAGGGGGGTACTTTGAGCAGGAAAAATAAGCTACTAAAAAAATTATAAAAATAATCTAAAAATACAAGCTTGAAGACAAGCTGCTAAATAAGCTACATTACAAATTTCAAGGCAAATGGGTCAGAAATGAAGGCATGAAAATTTGCAGCTTTGAGGCCTGTTGGGGCATGGCTGCTGCCTGAAACAGAAATGGGTCATATGGGTACCAAATGGGTGTTTTTGACCCACCAAAGATCAACCACAGATGTAATAAACTAGGATATCCTACTTATAGCCAATGTAAAGCAAAACTAACTACTAGAGAAGCAAAATCTAAGAATTCACAATAATTTTTTATTGAAATAGTTTTAAATGAGCATTTTAGAAAAAAAAATTATAGATGCCTTACAACTATTTGGAAGCCGTGAAATTTCATCTAAAACTACTACCAACAATGAGAGAAAGCTGATTGAATATAGGATTTGGGTCTAAACAGTTTAAGACAAAAAGGAAAGGCTTATGCCAAACACCCCTTTAAGGGTGACTGTTTGATGATTTTTCAAAAGAAAATTAGTTATTAAGCTCTAAAAATGAAAGACAATAAGTGACTCAGCTAACTTATGGATAAATAATCAGTAGTGAACCAATATTAAGTTGTCTAAATAAGCAATGACAAAGGGGCAGTAGTAGGCTAATTTGAAATAGTTAAGTGCAAGTTTTCTAACTAAAACTATTTAGTCTACCACATAATCATAAAAGGCATCAAATATCCATAAGCATAAAAGGCATCAAATATCATCCATAAGCAGGAAGAAACAAAGACAAACACTAAATAAGCATTAATAAGCAACTATAATAAATAAGCAGTTTGATAAGCACTACAATGACATAAAATTAAACTTTTATTGAATTTTAAGAAAAGAGGATACAAAAGACTTCTAAACAAAACTAAAATACTTCAATTTAAAACTAACTACAAACTACTGCTAACTAAAGTCCTAATGCCTCATACATTGGCTACATAATCTGTATATATAACTGAGTTCAGGAGGGTTTTCTTTTTCTTTTCTTTTTTTGTTTTTCTCCTCTTCTGTGTTTCTTGGGATTAAATCCCAGCCCTTGAATCCATTTTTGAATCATCACAGTCCTTAATTCATTTTATGCCCGTTTGTGGATTGGTGACGTGGAGGACAAGAGTGAGTGGGGTATGTTGGGGTTGACTTATGGGAGTGGTGTAGGGTGGCTGAGGTAGGATGGTGGAGGGGGACAAGGTTGTTGGAGATGGCAGGGGTTGTGTTTGGTTTGGCGGCAAAAGGTTAGGAAGGAGACAGGGGTGGGAGTGTTGAACCTTTGACCCGTTTTTATTAAATAAAGTAGGATGGGCTTGGGTAGCTTTGGGCTTGGGTAGTGTATTTGGTTTGGATTGGATTTGGAATAATTTTGGGTTACCAGTAAAAAGGGTCCACTTGGTTGTAGTATTGCAAATCACAAGGACCAAATGTGTAATCTTCTGAAAATGGAGGGTATGCTCTGCCAATTTTCCAAATGTCTTCCAAGGGGCCATATTTGCCATATTCCATTTCCACAAGGACCTTGATTGCTTATTTTCCAAAGTGAAACTATCCAGGGACCAAAATTGCCAAAATTGAAAGTGCAGGGACCAAATATGTAAATTTTCAAAACTTTTCACCCAGGAACCTTTTTTGATAAATTTTCATTTGTAAAGGACTTGGATTGACTTTTCTTTCAATATTAATGCTCAGGGACTGATTTTGTTAAATGTTGAAAGTTGAGGGACTGAAACTGCCAATTATGCAAACTTTGTTCGTTTTTCATCTGTTTTTACTCATTTTGCATCTGAAACATATAAAACACAATTTTGGAATATTTTCAGTATTTTGATGCCTTTTTGAGTGTTTTTAAATATTTTGCAGCTCAGATTTGACTAAAAATGATGAGTGTTTCAGCATTCATCAATTATTATTTTTATATATGTTTGTGATTAAGTATTAGTTTGCGTTAGAAGTAGAATTGATAGTTTGCGGGAAAAATGAGTTGGTGTTGAGGAATGAATGTAGCATTTCATGACGTTAGTTTATTTAGGTTTATATAACGGGCTTAAAATGTGATTGTTTCGGCTTATATAAAATGTGATTGTTTTGGCTTATATAACAGGCTTATGGCTTGTTTGGTTTTCAGCTTATGTTTCATAAGCTTAATTTTTATGGCTTATTTTGAAACTTTTTACCTTACATAAGCTTATCATGACATGATAAACTTATATAAACAAAATAGTTTCAAAAATAAGTCACAAAAAATAAGCTTATGAAACATAAGCCGAAAACCAAACAATTGTTTATACTGTATTTATTGTTTAACTTAAAATATATGTTATTAATTGTTTTAGGATTTTAGTGATTAATTTCGAAAAGTCCCCGTCCGAAGTTAATCATCCTATAGAAAACCCGTCCGAAATTAATTTATTAGAAATTAATTTCGGAAAGTCCCCTGTTTGGGACTGCTTTTTGAATGTTTTGTCTCATTTAGGATATGGATGCGTATAATTGATTTACTATTTGAGATGATTTAGACAGTGTTTCTCCTTTACTCCTATGAATATGTCTTTAATGCACATATTTGGGGAGTTGAGGGGAAATGCTGCCGAAATTTACTCAAATAGTAAATCAGTTATACGCATTCATATATGAGATGAATCATTTAAAGAGTGGGTTAGGATTGCCGATTCGTTGTGTTTTGGTGTGTGCAAAAACAATTTATCAATATATCAACAACGTGAGGTCTAATTTATCGTGAGACAAATAGACGTCAAGTAATACGAGTAAACCTTTTAGGAAAAAGATTACCTCGTAAAACTTGTGGAAGTGATATTAAATTGTGAGACTGGGAAGTGATTTCCCGGGTCGTACCCCAACGAGGTGTGAATGGAAAGCTTCGAGTGAGATTGAGATTAAAATCTTGTATGTTAGAAGGATTGTTTGGTTTTGTGATGCGTTAAATTAACGGGAATTTGAAATTATCAAACGTAAATGAATTATAAACAACCTAAGGGGAAAATAAAAGGCAATAGGTACACTAGGGAAGTCCTAAAACACTACGGGAAGCAAAGTTAGCTATCGGGAATCCTAAAACACAAATTAAGTTAAACACATGACGTTTATTAAAAATAAACGTCAATGCACAAAACAAAACGCGAATTTTAAGCACGAAAGGTTCTAAGGACTCACAAACAATTTTATAACGCACTAAAAGGTAAAAGAAAATTTTAGAAAAAAGAAAATTAATCTTTTAACAAAAATTCTATTTAATATGAATTAAAAACTAATTAACACTAATTAAATTCGAATAACTAAATTACAAAGCCTAAAAATCTGAAACTTTTCTAAAAATTATTTTATCCTAATACCAACTTAAGAAAATTACTAATTTGGAAAAAGCTTTTGTTCATAAGCTGTTATAAGCTTATTCTGTTTTATAAGCTAAATGGGAAACTTGGCTTTAAATAAACAAAGTATGTAACTTCTAACAGAACTGGTGCTCCAGAGCTGTTGGAAGGGGGTGTTTACATGTGTCTATGTGTGGCTAGAGGTCAGGGGTTCGAAACCCATTTTTTTCAAAAACTCCAAATATTATTTTTTTTTCTTTTATTTTTGTTTTTCTCTTGTTTTACTGCTTCTAACACAAACACAACCCACTAACTTCTTTTCTCTTTTTTTTTGAAAACAGATAACAACAACAACTTGTGGAATGATTATTAATTTCAAAACATATTCAAAATGAGCATTTTAAAGTTTTCTTTGTTTTCCTTTTTGTTTTCTCTTATTCGACTGCCAATCAAACCTTAAGTTTAAATAAGCTTAAACAGACAAATAAACAACAACAACACCTATAAACAACAATAAGATAAACAACAACAACATTGAACAAGCAGATCTCCAAGATCAAACAATAAGAACAACAACAAGAACACTGCAGCAGCAGTGGTCAAATAAGCCAAAAGATGGCTTCAAAATAAGCACTAAGTAAGCAGAATGGGTAAAACTAAATCCTAGATCCTAAATACCACCTAAAGGACTTTCTAAATCTGCAACAATTACACTTTTTGATGCAACATTGAACAACTTATGATCATGTGAAAAGTGTCCCAACTCAGGTAGCAGGGCAGGTTTTTGACCAACTAGGCAATTTCAAACACAACTTTGGGTGAGCAAATCTTTTTCAAATTAGAAATTTCTTTTTGGTATGGGTTCCCCAGCTGCCCAAGTTTTCAAAACAACAAGAATTTCATAACTTCAACATAAATTGAACCTTGTGCATTGAATTGAAATCTGTCCATTTTCTTGTCCATGAAAATTTTTGACTTTTTGAAATTAAAAACAAGGTTGACTTTTGTGAACTTCAATGAACAACTACTGAATTATGAAGTTCTTTTATACCTAAAGTGATCTAAATTAGGCAACCTACACTAGTTTAGAGCTAAATTACAGGTCTTGATCCTCAAATCCCACAACAGTTAAGCAGTGGAGAAATTTATAAGGCAATTGGACTTTTTCCTAAGAGAACCACTAAAATGACTCCTAATTGGACCCTATGACAGCTTAAGGATTGCAAATTATAACACAGTATAACAACTTATTCCAAACACCCCTTTATCTACTGATTTGAATGATTAAGTAAGCAAACAACTAATTAACTAATCCTAATCAATTACTAGTCTTAATTTACACTATAACAAGTTGAAAGAAACACAAATATCTAACTGAAAACAACAATGATCAAGAATTGCAAATTATGAATGAAAAGTGGTTCAAAAACCTACTTGATCTCCAAAGCAAAGATGAAACTGAGATCTAGGAACCAAGAAACTGGAACATATCCTATGTGCTCCCCTGAGCTATAAACCAAATCCACCACCATCTCTGCTTCAACACTTTGAACCACCTTTTTCACCATTTTTTTTTATTTCTTTGTGAATTTCTTTGTATTTTTCTTTTTCTTTTTCTTTTTCTGATTTTGTACTTTCTTCTACTTCAAATAACTTTAAAAGGGCTTATAAAAGCTTCTGAGACTATGTAAGATGCAAATAAATGAAACAACAGGAAATTTAAAATTTAACTTAAAAATACGAATTTCTTGAAACTAAGAGAAAACTTAAATTAACTTGAAGATTCTGAATTACAATTGAAAACTATAACTAATGGAGGCAAAATACAAAGGAAAGATGCCATTCAAGGCTTACATGTGAGCCCTATTTATACTAAAAATGTGGTAGGTACCATTTTGCATCCCCTGTGCTTCATCCTCTGAAATTAGGGTTTCAAAATGTTCCCTTGAGCCTTGTGAACAAATCCTTACCGTCCAATTGGAATGAAATCAATCCTAGCCATGTATGCAGTTTTGGCGCCAAAATGAAGGTGTGGGGATTTAAGATTGCCAGGGTGTATTTGGTGGTAGGTATGGATTTGGAGAAGGTTAGTGGGATTGGGAAATGGAGCTGGGTCACTTTTGAGGTGTGGTAGAGTGTTGCAAGGGTGGTGTTGGGTGGAGATGGTAAAACTAGTGGATAAAACGGGGGAAGTGGGGAAGGAGGGTGTTTGTTTGACCCTGGGTTTGACCACATGTTTTATTATTAAACGTGGAGTGGATATTTGGGCTTGTTGGAGATGTTGGGCCAAGGATAAGTGGTTTGGAGATATAAGGTGGACTGGGTTTATAAGTAGGGTTAGTTTATGTTTGGATTGGGTTTGGTAATATATGGGATCCGTTTGGTGATGTAGTAAAATAACTCAAGGACCAAAAGTGCAAATTCTGAAAACATGGGGGGTCTTTTCTGACATTATTCCAAAGTTATTTCAAGGGTCAATCTTGCCAAATGTTGAATTTCCAAAGTTACTTTCATCATTTCTAAGAATAATTCCCGGGGACCATTATTGCCAAATTACCAAACTTGAGGGACCTTCCTTGTAAAACTTTGAAAATGCAATCCACGGACTAATCTTGTCATTTGAGGATTGTTAGTTGAATTTTGTTGACTTTCTTTTCACAAATTCTCACCAAGGACCATTACTGTCATTCTCAAAAAGTGTAGGGACCAATCCTGCCAAATATGAAACTCCAGGGACTAAACTTGTTCATTTTTGAAAGCTTTTCACCCAAAGATCAATTTTTTGGTAACTTTTGATTTTTAAAGACTTGGTTTGACTTTCCTTTCAAAATAAACGCTCAGGGACTAGTTTTGACAACTTTTGAAAGTTGGGGGACTGAAACTGCCAATTATGCAAACTTTTTTCGTCTTTCATTTTTTTCAATCATTTTGCATTTGAAATATATAAAACACAATCTTTGGGATATTTTCATTATTTTGATGCATTCTTGAGTGTTTTCACGTGTTTTGGCAGTTAAAATACGGTAAATATGATGAGTATTTACATACTCATCAATCCCCCACACTAGAAAGTCTCTTTACCAAAATCCTTTACTTCTGGAGAAGCCAAATGTTTTGGTTCAAGTAAGAACTATGGTACATCGATAACCATATGATTTTGAGCAAACCATAAGCTTCCAACGGTTTTGATTTGTCTTTACCAGAAGCCGTTTGCTTCTGGACTAGCCAACTCTCGATGGACACAGTCAACATCTTGGTGAGTTGATTACCAATTATGGTTTTCCACTGCCTTTACCACAAGCCATAATCTTGCGGGCTAGCCAACTCTTTCACTTTTTAGGATATGGAGAGTTGAGATACCATACAATTTTGGGCAAATTGTAAGCCGTCAACAGATTTGAGTTATCTTTACCAAGAGCCGTTTGCTCCTGGATTAGCCAATCCTTCTGTCGGTTAGACTTGGCGGACTGATAACCCCAAAAATTTTGAAATAAAGTGAACTTTTTTTTAAAAAAAATTTAGGCCAAAAACGGGGGTACTAGACGGTATAATTTGATAAAATTCGCTAGAATTTTCCACTCCCCCACACTTAGAATTGAATATTGTCCTCAATATTCAAAGTCCCGGCTATTATGCCAAATCTTTGAACGTAAGAAGATAATATTAGACTAATTGTGGGAATGTCATTTTTCATTTTTCACTTTATTAATACATACAACACAATTTTTTTTTTTTTGAAGATATATACATTGCAAACAGCTGCAGGGGACGACCACTCCCCCACACTAGGGTGTTAGAAAGTAGAAAGAAGTTAGAGACATGGGTGAAAACCCATGTTGTGCTACTGTTTTTGTTTATCGAGTCGCTAGCTTGACTCGATCCCCGAATTCATTGGTCCATGGGGAAAGTTTGGAGGTCCGGGATAACCATGGGTGGTATGTCCCCTCCAAAATAATGCTTCAACTGATGCCCATTCACTTTGAAATTTGGACCATCATTTTGAGATAACTCGACGGTACCATATGGAAAAACTTTGGCAACAGTGTAAGGTCCAGTCCAGCGGGTTTTAAGCTTACCCGAAAATATCTTCAATCTAGAGTTAAAAAGAAGGACTCGGTCACCAACGTTAAAAACGCGGTTCTTGATTTTGGAGTCGTGGATCTTCTTTGTTTTCTCTTTATAGATTAGAGAGTTTTCATAAGCTTGATCACGAAGTTCATTTAGTTCATTGAGTTGAACTTTCCTATGATCACCCGTAGACTTGAGATCGAAATTGGCATTCTTCAAAGCCCAATAAGCTTTGTGCTCGAGCTCAATCGGTAGATGACATGCTTTTTCATACACAAGCTTATAAAGAGTGCACCCGATGGGTGTTTTATAAGCCGTGCGAAAAGCCCATAGAGCGTCATCTAATTTTTCCGACCAAGAGGCACGGTTTTCGCCTACGGTCCTTTCAAGAATTCTTTTTAATCCACGGTTTAAAACCTCCACTTGTTTGTGGGTGATAAGCGGTAGCAAGTCGGTGAGTGACACCATACTTGAGCATGACTTTTGCAAATTGGTCATTGCAAAAGTGAGTACCGCGATCACTAATGATAGCGCGGGGAGTTCCAAACCTAGCAAAGAGAGATTTTAAAAATTTTACAACTACTCGGGCATCGTTTGTTGGGAGAGCTTTTGCTTCGACCCATTTTGACAAATAGTCAACGGCCACGAGTATGTACTTGTTCCCTCGTGAATACGGGAATGGCCCCATAAAGTCTATGCCCCAAACATCGAAGATTTCACAAACTTGGATTACATTTTGTGGCATTTCATCCCGTTGTGTTATCTTTCCTTGACGTTGACATGAGTCACAAGATTTGACTAAGTCATGGGCGTCTTTGTAAATGGTGGGCCAATAAAAACCCGAATCAAATACTTTTCGAGCGGTGTAGTTCGGGCCATGATGTCCCCCGGTGGGTCCATTATGACAAGCCCTAAGAATTTCCATGGCTTCTTGGCCATGAACACACCTACGAATGACCTGATCCGCACAAATGTTGAACAAATAGGGATCGTCCCAAAAGTAATGATTCACATCTTTGAAAAATTTATTCTTTTAGTGGGACGACATCCCTTTCACAACGAAATTCCCCGCATGATAGTTTGCAAAGTCGGTAAACCATGGGGTACTAGAGTCACCACGACGGGAAATCACATTAAGTGTCTCAAGAGGAAACGTTTCATTTATTTCCTTTTTCTCAAGGACACTTTGATGAGGATTTACCAATCGGGAAAGATGGTCAGCAGCGAGGTTCTCGGCTCCTTTCTTATCACGAATGATGATATCAAATTCTTGTAGGAGGAGAACCCAACAGAGCAATCTCGGCTTTGCATCTTGCTTGGCAAAGAGATATTTGAGAGCTGAGTGATCCGTGTACACTATGCATTTAGTCAAGATTAAGTATGGCCAAAACTTCTCAAACGCTGTAACACCCCCAAAATCATCACGTCAGCGGAAGACTTAAAATGTCAGCGGAAGACTTTTTGGGTGTTACTTCGAGGATCTTTGTCACAATCATAGAAAACGACACAAAAGTGACGCTTTAAAGTTTAATTCGTTCAAAATACCAAATATTCGAGACATCAAGATGTTTCATAATTTAATCAACAAGTTTATTTGAAATATGTCAAAATGTTTATTTAAGCCCATGCCGGGTTACAAGCCCACTCCGTGCCTTCAAGTTCCTTCTTGTATAGTAACCTGAGATAAACACATGCTAAAAAGTGTCAACACAAAGGTTGGTGAGTTCATAGAGTTTATAGTTTAAATCGTTAATTAGAAAAGAGTGATTTCCTTATCAACACAAATCAATCCGTTGGTTTGCCCTTCACCGGGTCAACATCAAAATAGTAATTGGTTTATAAATCCATTTAACACGAGTTTCGAATCACAAGCTAAGAATGTATTGTAATCACATACAATCAATAAGTTTAAATCAATGTTCCTGTTATTGCCTTAAGCTCATGATACTCAACGATTAACGGCCAATCATAATCTCAAGTTATGACGGTAAGTAGTAGGCCCTCAAGATAGGTATTTGCCAATAACCTATAATAAGAACAATAAAGTGCGCCTGGTGTTTTCTCTAACAACCAAACGAGGATTGTCAATCACTAATAGTACTATCCACATTTATTTACGTTCACCCTTCAAGTGATTAAGGTTCATGATCGAGGGACTTTTGGCAATAGTAACTTAAGCAAATAACATTGGCCTGACGGTATTTCAATACCCGGTATAAAAGACTTGTGTTCGAGTTTTAAGCATGTATCTCCCCACGGGAAAAATAGTTAAAGAGTGGGCTATGAAATCACAGTAATATGTAAATAGTTAACGAGTACTTGTAAAAGTATAAAACAATAGTTAGGCATGTATCTCCCCCGAAAATGTTTATAAATCATTGTAAAACAAGTAAGAGTAGGGGCTATGACTCACCTCAGTAGTACAGTAGTATCGAGATTTCAAAGATGAAGGTAACGGCTTCACACACAACCTAAAAGATATTACACAGCTCAGTTGATAGTCTAAGTCCAGTTTTATATTTATATCGCGAATGTTTGTCATATTATAAATATATCTCAAAGTATATATTCGATAAGTCTCGATAAAAAGTTAATAATAACGTATCATTAACTTTATTCATAACGACGAAAATTATATATAACGCATATATAATTAAAAGTGTCAAAGTTTTATATCAAATATCACAATATTTATATAAATCTTTACAAATATATAAGAGAAAAAAAATATTACATCATTAATATCCTTCAAGTTTCATCAAAGTTACAAATTTAACCCTAACGGTATGACAATTTCACCGTTAGTCCGAATATATATATATATATATATTACATTTTTGGTCCAATTCTTGTCAATGATTACATTTTATAACTCCAAGTTTCATTTCCAACAGTTTAGTACTCAGGAAATACAGTTTTGACAGTTTCTACCCAAAATTTCATGTTTTGACAGTTTTGGTCCCTCAGTTAGGAATATTTTGCAAATTTAGTCCAAAAGTTATTAAATTCAAAACTTAACATTTTAACTTTTCCAATAAGCTCTAAACAACTTATTTGACTTATAAAAATAGCTTATTTTCCAAAAAGTGCTTATTTTGACTTATTGGGCTTATAACGAGTTAAATATAAGGCCCATTAACGTTTTACAATCCAATGGACTAGGGGGAACACTAGGCCTACCTTAGTTCATTATTTTAAGTTATATAATCATTTCAAAAGAGTTTTTCCCATCAGCTTATTGAATAAGCTTAAAAACAGTTTATTGGGCTTTTAAGGTCCAAATCGTTATAAATGGTTTTCAAAATCTGTTTATAATGTCGATTCACTTTAGTTCTAGAAAATATTCCATACGAGTTCATTAGGTCGAGTAAAAAGTGTGTCTCGTTTATTTACCATGTTAAAAACGAGGTCGAGCAATAAAATATATATGTTGTGTGTCTAGTTTGCAAATGACAAGGTTAAAGTGAATGGTCAAACTCATATAGAAATATACATTGAAGACTTAGAAAAATTCTAAGTCTTTCGACATGGTCAAGTGACTTAAGGAACGTGTGACATTTTATGAGTAAACGTTATTACTAGTTCAAAAACTTTATCAAACACGAATTCTAACGTGGTCAAGAATGAAAAGGAGAAAAAATATATATATATGTTACGTTTGTATATTTTAAAATAAAAGATCAAAGTAAACATGAAAAATTAATGTTACTAGAAATAGAAAGACTGGTTAGGGTACGAGTAGTTCACCTCACCACAGATAGGTGGTGGTAATGGTACGTATGGTTCGAGAAAGTGCAAGGGATCGATGTAGCTTGGTTCACATTCTAGCCGTGGTTCGATATGAGCAACAATGGTTCTCTTGGATCTCTTCTACGTCTTGAACTTCTTGCCAACTTTCTGTCCCAACTCTAGTACTATTCGACTTGCAAACTTGGAATAAAGTTTGCTTGTGTGTTTGTGATCGATTGCATTTGCATGGGAGGGTTCTTATAGGAGTTTTGGAAGCTTGGGAACACAAGGATAAGACCAAGGAAGTGTTGTGTTGTTTCGCTATTGTGGTGTGGCACCAAAGTGTTGCCCAATCGAAAGTAAACATCCAAGATATAGTGTAAGAGAATATCTATGTTCATTCCCTGACGTTCTACAGTGCAAATGAGTCAGATTCGTGGTCATTGGGGAGCTTGGGAGGTGCTAAGAAGGTTTTCGACACATTTGGGTGAAATTTCCAAAGTGAGTGTTGAGGTTTACTTGGGTCGTTTTTAGAGTAGCGAACGAGCGAGGGAGGTAACGATATTTGTCATTCCTGATACTATGCCAGGTCTTCAATCGAATGGTGAAATAAAATCAGTAGGTTGTGTGTTGAAATCAAGAAATAACGAGGGTGTTTTGTGGCTGATCGCGACTGGAACAGAAAAGAAAGAAAACTAAATAATAACAAAGGGTGCGCTTGGGCTGCTGCGTGAGTTGGGCCCAATCCAAAGAAAAGAAATGAAAATAAATTTAAAATGAGTCTATTAGCAGTAGTTTTGGGTATGATCGGCCCTTTGGGTCACGTGGGCCCACGTAGGTGATTTCGAGAGTCGGGTTTTGGTCCAATAATATTAGTGAGTAGTCTCGAGAATTTTCGTAAGCTCCAGAATGATATAAATAATGTACGTTAAATGAACGAAACGTATTGTTTTAATTATTAACGTTTAAAATATATATATATTCGCGATATTAAATCTATCAAGGTTGTGTAAGCATCGTTCCTGGGTAAATGGTCAATCATAAATTTCGTAGTGGTTCAAATAATAGGTCATGCATAAAAAAAATTTGGTTCCCTGAAAAAAATGCTTAATCTGTGTTATGGTGACATGTTAATCGTAGGAAAATTTTACGGGGTGTTATATTACCTATCCGTTAAACGGAATCCCGTCCCGGGATTCTAAGATAAGGTAGTTGTAAAGGTGAGAGGTTAGAGGTGAACAAATAGTTATTCCAAATGATTTATCTTTTGAGCGGTTTTGAATTGTCCTTTCTAGCTTAACATATCTACTACAATATCAGCCTTTTCTTAACTCTTAATATGATTTTTATGAAAACTTTGGAAATACTTTGGTTCAAACTTTAAATCTTTCTTGGTAATGCTAAATGTAATTTCTAGGTGTAAATAGTGTTTTACTACAGTGGTGTACAGTACCCAATTCTTTTTCTCTTTATATCTTTTACTAGTGCGTTTTCTTTATTCCTAAAAGTAACCTTCTTCTTAGTGTTTGCCGACATGCCGCACATCATCACTTCCCTCGCGATTTTATACCTTATTGTTGCTACCATTCTCCTGGCATTCATTCCGAGAGAAGATCATGCCATGATGGTTGGAATCTTATTGTTTATTGTACCGCTCGTTGTTGTATCTATCATTATTGACAAGTTCTGGAAATGAGGCATAATATCGTAGTGTAATGGTAGGATTGTTGTAATAATGTTCGTTGTGTTTCTATGTAATCTCTAGTGTATGAATAAAATCTTCTTTGTTTCCTAATGCCGTTGTTTATGTTAAATTTTCGTTTGCTTTTATTGCTTATAGATCATTAAATTTGCATTATGTGTTAAAACATTGGTTTGATTGTAGTTAGATTTGGTGGGTTTTAACAAATTTTGACCGAAAGTGTTAACAAAAGTTTGTTTGGTTTCGTGGGAAGTCGATTATTTAGATAAGTACAAGTTTTTGTATCGTTGGATAGTTTGGAGTTCGTACAAAATGAGGTGATGATATCTTGACCGTCCTAAGATTGATTTAAGTGATAAAGGTTCGTTTTAGTTGATTCTTAGGTATATGATAATTTGAAATGTACAAAACATTGGTAGAGTGTTAAGAAAATGTCACGGAAAATGACTCGAAATTATTCGACATGGATTTGTTTGGGAATATGATTTAATTTCTGGGATTCGAGCAGCATCGGGCTCGAGTTATTGATCTAGTTTAAAATACAACGAAGTGTTGGGTTATTGAAATTTTGAGGCCCAAGTTGAGAGGGTGCGTTCCGTTTGGTTTAAGCAAGTATGAAGTGTTTATCGATACGTATATTATCATTTCATGTTATATCAGATCATGAGGTGGTCTAATATTTGTTATATAATGTTTGAAAGTCCATAGGGATTTATTTGATATGTTCAAAATTTCTTAAGGGTTAAGGGTATTATTCATACGTGGTGTGTTTATGATTTAGTTGTAGTGTTACGTGTTTAACATGATCTGTTTCTTGCCACTTGTGTTAAAATGCGAAAGCCAAGGTAGAATTTTCACCACGTATTCCAAAAATTTATTTATTTGTTTAATAGATGTAGGCTTTTGAAAGTTTTTACCGTTTGAATACAAACGGTTATATTAAATAAAATAATGGAGAATATATTTCAATCTTCTATAAATACTACTGGTACGTTTGTGTTATCTTCACACACACACACACACAAAATGGTTTGCAAGCTACCACATACCGCTGAACAAATCCAACAATATATCAAAGCAGAAGCCGAAAATAGTGATGTGGATCGTAAAAATGCTATTTTGAGGGTCATTCTGGAGTTGGAGGTGGTGAAACAATCGAAACAACGGCTTAGAGAACGCTATGCAAAGTGTACGGATATATCGGATGATCGAAAACGTGTGATTGATACTTTCTTGCATGACGGATATCGTACGGATGCGGCTATTATTGAATCGTTATGGGTTTGTGTTCATCTGATAGAGGATCATAGCTCCAGCAAGATCTGTTGGAGTTTTAAAGAGAATGTTGAAGCGGCTAGGATTGAACAACAACAGCAACAGCAGCAACGTCAACAGCAACAGCAACAACAATTACTTCGACAAGGTGCATCGAGTTCTTTTGCACCAAGAGTGACTGTGCAACAACAACAATTGCCTCATCTGGATCAATTCCAGCCAAGTTTTGAGGAAAATGTGGCGGTCGATGATGGTGGTTGGACTTCTGACATGGAGCGGGAGCTGAGTAGGCTGGAGGCTCAAATAGAAGAAGAGAGGTTGGCAAGCTTCGACCCTTATGATGATGGATATGATTCTAACAATTCTCAGACTTGGGATCACCCAGACTACCGCTGAAGTGTGATGTTTAATTTTTAGTATTGTTTGTAATGTTTTTATGTGTTTCAGTCAAGTTTAATAATAATATGTCGTTTGAATAAAATCCATTGTGAGCAAAATGAGGATGATAATTTATTTATTCTTCATGTTTTAAAATTACAAAAATCTGTGCGGGTAACCTATCCGTTAAACAAAAAAAAGTTTTGTTGATACAAATTTTTACAAAGAGAATAGTGTGGAGATAATTCTCGAATTATTTAGTTCTTTTGGATAGATGTTAACTTGGGGAAAAGTGAATGCACATGGCAAGAATAGTGATTCATGGCAACATGTCTATATATTTCCTGATTTTTCTCTTTATCGTTCATTTTGTCTTCAAATAACAATTTTAATATGTCTTATACTTATATTGTTCTCATAGTTGCGTATTTTGTTGTAACTTTCTTCCTGAAAGAAAATCTGGAGTCCTTGGATTGGATCATAGCATTTCTTATGCTAATCGTGGTTTTCGTCGTTAGTGTGGATGAAATATGGGGGTAAGAAATATTAAGAGTGTTGTTTTTGAATTTGTATCTTTGTGTACTAGGCATTAACGTTTCATTGTGTGGTTTTTGTCATACAGGGTATTCGATGTGTTACATCCAGTTGTGGTTCTTGCACTCGTAGGAGTGGTGGCATTCTTCATCAGCTTGGTGGATCAATCGTTTAGTGACGTCAAGGTTTACTTAGTGATTTTTGTGATGATAGCATTACCGATGCTAGTTATATCGTTGTGTATTAATATTCGTGGTTTCTAATGAGATTTAAGTTTTCTTGGTTTCATATGTCTGTTAACTCAGAAGTAATTAAACCTATTTATCTATATTTCGTTATTTACATAGAGAAGCGTCCCAAACTATGTAATTAAGGAAATATAAACTCATGGTTTAATGATTTACAATTTCTTGATTTGAACAAAAGGGTGTCCCAATCTATTCAAATTGAGACGTTGTAAATCATTTTAAGATTCTGACTTAACCATCTGACAAAATAATTTATGTGTGGATATGTCGTAAGCATCTATAAAGATAAGAGTGAGACAATTTAAAGAGGATTTGCATAGTACTCAAAATAGTTGGGGGAGCATATAAATATATATATATATATATATATATTAATATACTAGAGTGTAGTTGTACCATAAACTATTTAAAGGTCACATAATAGTCTAGCGGATGGAAATATGAAGACACGGTATTTGTAATAATCCCGATTAGTAAATGTAAGTCATTAGCATAATCATAACATGTAAGCATATATCAAGTTATATAAGTAAGAAATAATGAGAAGTAACTTTTCTACCAGATGTTGGAATGTAGGCACGGAGGGCATTAAGTGGTATTTTGTAAAAATGGTCCAGTTAAAGTGTGGTTATAGTCCAATGTTTAAAAACATCTGGTTCTCTATAACCGTGGCTCTGAATACCAATCTGTAACACCCCCAAAATCATCACGTCAGCGGAAGACTTAAAATGTCAGCGGAAGACTTTGTGGGTGTTACTTCGAGGATCTTTGTCACAATCATAGAAAACGACACAAAAGTGACGCTTTAAAGTTTAATTCGTTCAAAATACCAAATATTCGAGACATCAAGATGTTTCATAATTTAATCAACAAGTTTATTTGAAATATGTCAAAATGTTTATTTAAGCCCATGCCGGGTTACAAGCCCACTCCGTGCCTTCAAGTTCCTTCTTGTATAGTAACCTGAGATAAACACATGCTAAAAAGTGTCAACACAAAGGTTGGTGAGTTCATAGAGTTTATAGTTTAAATCGTTAATTAGAAAAGAGTGATTTCCTTATCAACACAAATCAATCCGTTGGTTTGCCCTTCACCGGGTCAACATCAAAATAGTAATTGGTTTATAAATCCATTTAACACGAGTTTCGAATCACAAGCTAAGAATGTATTGTAATCACATACAATCAATAAGTTTAAATCAATGTTCCTGTTATTGCCTTAAGCTCATGATACTCAACGATTAACGGCCAATCATAATCTCAAGTTATGACGGTAAGTAGTAGGCCCTCAAGATAGGTATTTGCCAATAACCTATAATAAGAACAATAAAGTGCGCCTGGTGTTTTCTCTAACAACCAAACGAGGATTGTCAATCACTAATAGTACTATCCACATTTATTTACGTTCACCCTTCAAGTGATTAAGGTTCATGATCGAGGGACTTTTGGCAATAGTAACTTAAGCAAATAACATTGGCCTGACGGTATTTCAATACCCGGTATAAAAGACTTGTGTTCGAGTTTTAAGCATGTATCTCCCCACGGGAAAAATAGTTAAAGAGTGGGCTATGAAATCACAGTAATATGTAAATAGTTAACGAGTACTTGTAAAAGTATAAAACAATAGTTAGGCATGTATCTCCCCAGAAAATGTTTATAAATCATTGTAAAACAAGTAAGAGTATGGGCTATGACTCACCTCAGTAGTACAGTAGTATCGAGATTTCAAAGATGAAGGTAACGGCTTCACACACAACCTAAAAGATATTACACAGCTCAGTTGATAGTCTAAGTCCAGTTTTATATTTATATCGCGAATGTTTGTCATATTATAAATATATCTCAAAGTATATATTCGATAAGTCTCGATAAAAAGTTAATAATAACGTATCATTAACTTTATTCATAACGACGAAAATTATATATAACGCATATATAATTAAAAGTGTCAAAGTTTTATATCAAATATCACAATATTTATATAAATCTTTACAAATATATAAGAGAAAAAAAATATTACATCATTAATATCCTTCAAGTTTCATCAAAGTTACGAATTTAACCCTAACGGTATGACAATTTCACCGTTAGTCCGAATATATATATATATTACATTTTTGGTCCAATTCTTGTCAATGATTACATTTTATAACTCCAAGTTTCATTTCCAACAGTTTAGTACTCAGGAAATACAGTTTTGACAGTTTCTACCCAAAATTTCATGTTTTGACAGTTTTGGTCCCTCGGTTAGGAATATTTTGCAAATTTAGTCCAAAAGTTATTAAATTCAAAACTTAACATTTTAACTTGTCCAATAAGCTCTAAACAACTTATTTGACTTATAAAAATAGCTTATTTTCCAAAAAGTGCTTATTTTGACTTATTGGGCTTATAACGAGTTAAATATAAGGCCCATTAACGTTTTACAATCCAATGGACTAGGGGGAACACTAGGCCTACCTTAGTTCATTATTTTAAGTTATATAATCATTTCAAAAGAGTTTTTCCCATCAGCTTATTGAATAAGCTTAAAAACAGTTTATTGGGCTTTTAAGGTCCAAATCGTTATAAATGGTTTTCAAAATCTGTTTATAATGTCGATTCACTTTGGTTCTAGAAAATATTCCATACGAGTTCATTAGGTCGAGTAAAAAGTGTGTCTCGTTTATTTACCATGTTAAAAACGAGGTCGAGCAATAAAATATATATGTTGTGTGTCTAGTTTGCAAATGACAAGGTTAAAGTGAATGGTCAAACTCATATAGAAATATACATTGAAGACTTAGAAAAATTCTAAGTCTTTCGACATGGTCAAGTGACTTAAGGAACGTGTGACATTTTATGAGTAAAATAAATTTAAAATGAGTCTATTAGCAGTAGTTATGAGTAAAAGGGTGCGCTTGGGCTGCTGCGTGAGTTGGGCCCAATCCAAAGAAAAGAAATGAAAATAAATTTAAAATGAGTCTATTAGCAGTAGTTTTGGGTATGATCGGCCCTTTGGGTCACGTGGGCCCACGTAGGTGATTTCGAGAGTCGGGTTTTGGTCCAATAATATTAGTGAGTAGTCTCGAGAATTTTCGTAAGCTCCAGAATGATATAAATAATGTACGTTAAATGAACGAAACGTATTGTTTTAATTATTAACGTTTAAAATATATATATTCGCGATATTAAATCTATCAAGGTTGTGTAAGCATCGTTCCTGGGTAAATGGTCAATCATAAATATCGTAGTGGTTCAAATAATAGGTCATGCATAAAAAAAATTTGGTTCCCTGAAAAAAATGCTTAATCTATGTTATGGTGACGTGTTAATCGTAGGAAAATTTTACGGGGTGTTATAAACGCATACACCACGGCTAGTAATTCTTTTTCCGTTGTGGTGTAGTGAGCTTGAGCTTCGGTCAAGGTTTTGCTTGCATAATGAATCGGCTGAAAATGCTTGGTTTTTCGTTGCCCCAAGACCGCACCTATGGCAAAGTCACTTGCATCACACATAAGTTCGAAAGGTAGGTCCCAATCGAGGGCAACTAAAATTGGTGCCTCGGTAAGCTTTTTCTTGAGAGTTTGAAAAGCTTCGATGCACTCATCAGAAAAGACAAACAGAGTCTCTTTTTCAAGAAGTCGGGTCATAGGCCTAGCTATCTTCGAGAAATCTTGAATGAATCTATGATAGAAGCCGGCATGACCCAGAAAACTCCAAACACCTTTAACGGTTGTGGGAGGAGGAAGTTTAGCAATGACACCGATTTTATCCTTGTCAACCTCAATCCCGCTCTTAGAAATCTTATGGCCAAGGACAATTCCTTCCTTGACCATGAAATGACTTTTCTCCCAGTTTAGACTAAGATTGGTGTCTTTACACCTTTGAAGCATTTTGTCTAAATTGGTGAGACATGATTCAAATGAATTCCCAACGACCGAAAAATCACCCATGAAGACCTCCATTGTTTTCTCGATCATGTCGTGAAAAATGGCCATCATACATCTTTGAAACGTGCCCGGAGCATTGCACAAGCCAAAAGGCATGCGTCGATAAGCAAATGTTCCATATGGGCATGTAAAAGTTGTTTTCTCTTGATCTTGAGGACCGATGGGAATTTGGAAGTAACCCGAAAAATCGTCAAGGAAACAATAGTATTCGTTTCCCGCCAATCTTTCGAGCATTTGATCCATGAAAGGTAGAGGAAAGTGGTCTTTGCGGGTGGCGTCATTCAACTTTCGATAGTCAATACAAACACGTCAACCCGTTACCAATCGAGTAGGAATCAACTCATTATCATCATTTTTAACTACCGTTATACCACCCTTCTTGGGCACACAATGAATGGGACTTACCCAAGGACTATCCGAGATAGGGTAAATCAAACCGGCATCAAGAAGTTTTATGACTTCTTGTTTGATAAGCTCATGAATTTTAGGATTTACCCTTCTTTGTTGTTGAACAGCCGGTTTAAAGTCATCCTCCATCAAAATTTTGTGCATACAAAATTCCGGGTTAATACCCTTGATGTCGGAAAGTCTCCAAGCAATGGCTCGCTTGTGTGACTTTAAAACCTTGAGGAGAGTGGCTTTGTTTTCCTCATTCAAGTATTTAGCAATAATGACGAAAAACTTATCGTCTCCCACCAAAAATGCATATTCGAGATGAGGCGGTAGGTCCTTGAGCTCGACCTCGGGGAAGTCATCAGTTTTTTCAACATTTTTGACCTCCTCGTTATGAAGTTCTTTTGGGGGAAGAGGGGGTGAAGGATCTTCATTCAACAATTTTTCAAGCATAAGTATATCCCCCTCGGAATCAAGATAGTTATTATCAAACTCGTTTGACGTTGAGCTATCTTGGGAAAGAAAAGCATCGACCTCTTCCAAAAGAAAGTCACTTCCCTCAAATGGAGTGAGAGAAGGGGAAGAGTCGGCCATGATTGGTGTAGTAGATGGAGTGGGATTGCCAATCGAAGAAAAACCGAGAACTTCTTGAGAGTACTCCTCAGATGCAACATCAATGACATCAATTCAGTTTACCGATTCGAGTCAAAATTTGAGGAGTACCTTGAAGTTTGATCAAGGTTAAAATTAACCGCTTCGTTACCAACACGTAGAGTGATCTCTTGTTCAAAAACGTCAATAAGAGCACGTCCCGTTCTTAGGAATCCTCTTCCAAGAATGAGAGGAACTCTTTGATCCACATCAAACTCAATAACTACAAAGTCAGCAGGGAAATGGAACTTTCCTACTTTCACGAACACATCTTCGGCAATGCCGAGTGGACGAGTGATGGAACGATCCTCAAGCTCGAGAGTCATGCATGTAGGAGTAAGTTCGGGAAGTGAAAGTTTCCTCCACACTGAATGAGGCATTAGGTTGATGCTAGCGCCAAGATCGGCCAAGGCAAAGCATTCAACCGTACCTGGAAAAACACAAGGAATAAGGAATTTTCCAGGATCTCCAAGCTTCTCGGGAAGCTTCTTTAGTATAACTGCGGAGCAATTCTCATTTAGTGGAGTCTTAGCCATTTCAAATAACTTTTCCTTGTTGCTTACCAAGTTTTTGATAGTCGATGCAAATTTGGGCATTAACATGATAGCATCCGCAAAGCTTATGTCAAAATGCAATTCTTGGAAGATTTGCAAGAACTTGTCCATTTGGTGACTAGCCTTTTCACGGAGCTTTTGATCGTTTAAACGTGATGGATAAGGTATTGAAGCTTTGGATTGAACGGGATTTTCCGGGGGTTCAAAAACAACTCCCAGTTTTGATTTGGTTTTTGGGACAACTTGAGGTTGGACGTGTGCGGTGCTTTGTGGACTAGTAATGTGCACTTTGTCCTTTGTCGCCTCAAGTTTACGTTCCACTACCTTGGGAGGAGAAGTAGAAGAGGTAGTAGGAATCGTGGATCCATTATAAGAAACACCACTACGGGTTGTGATAGCCTTTACATCGCCCTTCGGGTTGGCGATCCTGTTGCTTGGTAGCGTTCCCGATCCCGAAGGTCGATCATTTAAAGACTTCTTTAGTTCAGAAATTTTAGTGATCAACAACCTATTTGTTTCTTCTTGAGCTTTCATGAATTGTTTCAGAACCTCATCGGATGATGATTGAGGTTGAACAACGGATTAGTTTTGATTTTGAAAATTTGGAGCTCGGTTGTTTTGATTGAAAGCTTGGTTTTGAAAATTTCCTTGGTTTTGATTACCATTACCATGAAAATTGTTTCCTTGATTTCCATAACCTTGATTACCATAACCTTGATTTCTATTCAAGTTTCCTTGATTTTGAAACCCTTGATTGAAATTCCCATGGTTTTGAAAACCTTGGTTCATTCGATTTTGGTTTTGGTTACGGTTTTGGGCATTTAGGTTAGGATTGAAACTTTGGCTTTGGTTTTCATTGAACCCAGGTGGTCCAAGGAAATTGTTAGAACGATAGCTGAGAAGATTACGGTCCCCTTGCGGTTGGTGAACATTACCTCCCGTATTATAGGAACTTTGAGCAGCATATACGTTCTCTTGAGTGTGGCCACTGATGGCAGGACACTCGGAATAAGAATGTGGACCTTCACAAGTTTTACAACTTTGAGCTACGGCTTTGACTTGTTGGTTTTGGATGGTTTGATTCATCCTTAACATAGCCGTAGATAAGTCATCAAGCTTCTTTGTGAGAGTCGATATTTCATTTGATGCTGGAGTGATAGATCTACATGACTCGTTTCTCTCGGCTGAGGAATCCCAAAAATTATGGTGAGCGGTCATGTTTTCAATGAGATCATAACACTCTTCGGGTCTCCTTTTCATAAAGGTACCACCCGCAGCAGCATTGATTGTATCTCGGTGTCTCAATGTCAACCCATTATAGAAGGTATCTATTTGAGTGACTAGCAACATGTTATGATTAGGACACCGATCGATTGAAAGCTTATAGCGTTCCCATGCCTCGAATAAGGACTCTTCGGGAAGCTAACGAAAGTTACTAATTTCATTACGTAACTTAGTGACCATAGATGGTGGAAAGTATTAGGCTAAAAATTTAGCAACCATCTCTTCAAAGGTATGAATTGAATTCTTTGGGAGTCGATCAAACCACGCAGTGGCATGATGAGTCCAAGAATATGGGAAGAGCCACAAATGAAGGGCATCATCGGTGACACCGTTTTGTTTCATGCTTTGGGTGACGATGAGAAATTTATCAAGATGTTTGTTTGCATCATCACCCGGCAAACCATGGAATTGGCACGAGTTTTGGACTTGTTGTATCATATGATGCTTAAGTCCAAAATCCGTAGCCGCGATATTAAGAGGGGCAATAGGGCCACCCCTTCCGTGCATAGTAGGTTGACACAATTCCTCCATCGTGCGGAGATCGGGAATTGGCTCATCCTTCAGAGGTTCACGATTATCATCCATTTTCGGAACGTTATCTTCAACAATAGGACGTAGTTCGGTGACATTTCTTAGTTGACGATTTCGCCTTGATTGTGAACGAGTACGCATGCACCACAAAATCAAAATCAATTAAAACAATACCACTTTAACGACAAAGGAACTTAAACCAATAATCAAGAACGCAAGGTTAACCTTTAAGGATAAACGTACAAGGAGCGGGAGAAAAGAATGGATTTCTCACTAGGGCGAAGTTCGTTGGATTGCCCTATACCATTTCGACTCCTCTTAGTGTAAGCTTATCGATTAAAAGTTTTCCAAAACGCAAGTGATACAAAGGCAAGTTTTTATCTTTGGTTTGGGAACTTATTATGGTCACACCCCCAGTTGGTAGGTGTTCTGCCTTGGTTTGCGGTGGTAAGATTTTAATGTTGTTATTACTAAACAAAGAAACGGGAAAATCTTTTTGTATTTTTCTTATCTTATATAGATATAATACATATATAGAAACAAAAGAAAAATATTTTTGGTTTTTTATAAGTTTTATGAAAGCGTAACTTCTTGCGAAGGTTCTACAAGACTAATCGTCTAAACCTTATCGAGACTTTCGACACACAGCCTCCCCGGCAGCGGCGCCATTTGATTCGTTGTGTTTTGGTGTGTGCAAAAATAATTTATCAATATATCAACAACGTGAGGTCTAATTTATCGTGAGACAAATAGACGTCAAGTAATACGAGTAAACCTTTTAGGAAAAAGATTACCTCGCAAAACTTGTGGAAGTGATATTAAATTGTGAGACCGGGAAGTGATTTCCAGGGTCGTACCCCAACGAGGTGTGAATGGAAAGCTTCGAGTGAGATTGAGATTAAAATCTTGTATGTTAGAAGGATTGTTTGGTTTTGTGATGCGTTAAATTAACGGGAATTTGAACTTATCAAACGTAAATGAATTATAAACAACCTAAGGGGAAAATAAAAGGCAATAGGCACACTAGGGAAGTCCTAAAACACTACGGGAAGCAAAGTTAGGTATCGGGAATCCTAAAACACAAATTAAGTTAAACACGTGACGTTTATTAAAAATAAACGTCAATGCACAAAACAAAACGCGAATTTTAAGCACGAAAGGTTCTAAGGACTCACAAACAATTTTATAACGCACTAAAAGGTAAAAGAAAATTTTAGAAAAAAGAAAATTAATTTTTTAACAAAAATTCTATTTAATATGAATTAAAAACTAATTAACACTAATTAAATTCGAATAACTAAATTACAAAGCCTAAAAATCTGAAACTTTTCTAAAAATTATTTTATCCTAATACCAACTTAAGAAAATTACTAATTTGGAAAAAGCTTTTGTTCATAAGCTGTTATAAGCTTATTCTGTTTTATAAGCTAAATGGGAAACTTGGCTTTAAATAAACAAAGTATGTAACTTCTAACAGAACTGGTGCTCCAGAGCTGTTGGAAGGGGGTGTTTACATGTGTCTATGTGTGGCTAGAGGTCAGGGGTTCGAAACCCATTTTTTTCAAAAACTCCAAATATTATTTTTTTTTCTTTTATTTTTGTTTTTCTCTTGTTTTACTGCTTCTAACACAAACACAACCCACTAACTTCTTTTCTCTTTTTTTTGAAAACAGATAACAACAACAACTTGTGGAATGATTATTAATTTCAAAACATATTCAAAATGAGCATTTTAAAGTTTTCTTTGTTTTCCTTTTTGTTTTCTCTTATTCGACTGCCAATCAAACCTTAAGTTTAAATAAGCTTAAACAGACAAATAAACAACAACAACACCTATAAACAACAATAAAATAAACAACAACAACATTGAACAAGCAGATCTCCAAGATCAAACAATAAGAACAACAACAAGAACACTGTAGCAGCAGTGGTCAAATAAGCCAAAAGATGGCTTCAAAATAAGCACTAAGTAAGCAGAATGGGTAAAACTAAATCCTAGATCCTAAATACCACCTAAAGGACTTTCTAAATCTGCAACAATTACACTTTTTGATGCAACATTGAACAACTTATGATCATGTGAAAAGTGTCCCAACTCAGGTAGCAGGGCAGGTTTTTGACCAACTAGGCAATTTCAAACACAACTTTGGGTGAGCAAATCTTTTTCAAATTAGAAATTTCTTTTTGGTATGGGTTCCCCAGCTGCCCAAGTTTTCAAAACAACAAGAATTTCATAACTTCAACATAAATTGAACCTTGTGCATTGAATTGAAATCTGTCCATTTTCTTGTCCATGAAAATTTTTGACTTTTTGAAATTAAAAACAAGGTTGACTTTTGTGAACTTCAATGAACAACTACTGAATTATGAAGTTCTTTTATACCTAAAGTGATCTAAATTAGGCAACCTACACTAGTTTAGAGCTAAATTACAGGTCTTGATCCTCAAATCCCACAACAGTTAAGCTGTGGAGAAATTTATAAGGCAATTGGACTTTTTCCTAAGAGAACCACTAAAATGACTCCTAATTAGACCCTATGAAAGCTTAAGGATGTTGAACAAACAAGTCTTAACATCTAATAACAACAACAACACAGTATAACAACTTGTTCCAAACACCCCTTTATCTACTGATTTGAATGATTAAGTAAGCAAACAACTAATTAACTAATCCTAATCAATTACTAGTCTTAATTTACACTATAACAAGTTGAAAGAAACACAAATATCTAACTGAAAACAACAATGATCAAGAATTGCAAATTATGAATGAAAAGTGGTTCAAAAACCTACTTGATCTCCAAAGCAAAGATGAAACTGAGATCTAGGAACCAAAAAACTGGAACATATCCTATGTGCTCCCCTGAGCTCTAAACCAAATCCACCACCATCTCTGCTTCAACACTTTGAACCACCTTTTTCACCATTTTTTTTTATTTCTTTGTGAATTTCTTTGTATTTTTCTTTTTTTCTTCTTTTTCTGATTTTGTACTTTCTTCTACTTCAAATAACTTTAAAAGGGCTTATAAAAGCTTCTGAGACTATGTAAGATGCAAATAAATGAAACAACAGGAAATTTAAAATTTAACTTAAAAATACGAATTTCCTGAAACTGAGAGAAAACTTAAATTAACTTGAAGATTCTGAATTACAATTGAAAACTATAACTAATGGAGGAAAAATACAAAGGAAAGATGCCATTCAAGGCTTACATGTGAGCCCTATTTATACTAAAAATGTGGTAGGTACCATTTTGCATCCCCTGTGCTTCATCCTTTGAAATTAGGGTTTCAAAATAGGTATGCAGTTTTGGCGTCAAAATGAAGGTGTGGGGATTTAGGATTGCCAGGGTGTATTTGGTGGTAGGTATGGATTTGGAGAAGGTTAGTGGGATTGGGAGATGGAGCTGGGGTGCTTTTGAAGTGTGGTAGAGTGTTGCAGGGGTGGTGTTGGGTGGAGATGGTAAAACTAGTGGATAAAACGGGGGAAATGGGGAAGGAGGGTGTTTGCTTGACCCTGGGTTTGACCACACATTTTATTATTAAACGTGGAGTGGATATTTGGGCTTGTGGGAGATGTTGGGCCAAGGTTAAGTGGTTTGGAGATATAACGTTGATTGGGTTTATAAGTAGGGTTAGTTTATGTTTATTAGGTTTGGTAACATATGGGATCCGTTTGGTGATGTAGTAAAATAACTCAAGAACCAAAAGTGCAAATTCTGAAAACATTTGGGGTCTTTTCTGCCATTATTCCAAAGTTATTTCAAGGGTCAATCTTGCCAAATGTTGAATTTCCAAAGTTACTTTCATCATTTCTAAGAATAATTCCCAGGGACCATTATTGCCAAATTACCAAACTTGAGGGACCTTCCTTGTAAAACTTTGAAAATGCAATCCACGGACTAATCTTGTCATTTGAGGATTTTTAGTTGACTTTTGTTGACTTTCTTTTCACAAATTCTCACCAAGGACCATTACTGTCATTCTCTGAAAGTGCAGGGACCAATCCTGCCAAATATGAAACTCCAGGGACTAAACTTGTTCATTTTTGAAAGCTTTTCACCCAAAGATCAATTTTTTGGTAACTTTTGATTTTTAAAGACTTGGTTTGACTTTCCTTTCAAAATAAACGCTCAGGGACTAGTTTTGACAACTTTTGAAAGTTGGGGGACTGAAACTGCCAATTATGCAAACTTTGTTCATTTTTCGTTTGTTTTCAATCATTTTGCATTTGAAACATATAAAACACGATCTTTGGGATATTTTCATTATTTTGATGCATTCTTGAGTGTTTTCACGTGTTTTGGCAGTTAAAATACGGTAAAAATGATGAGTATTTACATACTCATCAATTGCCTTCCATAGTTGCACTAGGTGAACAAAACAACTCGTAATAATTCCATGGTTATATGTGTTTATGTGTCGAATATTTTGAATGTGTAATAACTAAGAGTTGAACAAAACAATATGCAGTTATGATACTTGATAAGAGTTGGACCCGTTTAGACAGTCGTATTTCAAAAGAGTTTTTTGATGCTCTTTCCGCATTCATTGAACATTGCAAGCCGTTATTGAATAGTTACGGAAACATAAAATTTCCATGTCGTCTTTGTTGTAATGTTCCATGGGTATCTCTCGACTTACTTAAACGCCACATAAGCCAAAATGGGTGGGACCCAACTTATATACAATGGCATGAACACGGTGAACCGGATCCTCTTCCTATAGAAGATAACACAACACAATGTGGGATGAGTGACATGCGTGCGTGCCTTAATGATATTCTTCGACTTGCAGACCCACATTCGTGATCCCAATTGGAGAACCATTGAGACGGGCCTCAATGCGTATATTGCTAAGGTCTACTTCGACAACAAGGGCACGATGAAGAGGGCTTACTTCGACGTGTCGGGGGGGCCTGAAAAAGTGGATGAGATACGAAGAAACCCTCCTCCGAACGTCGGGCCATCTGTGTGGGAGGAGCATATCAAGTTTTACATGAACGAGAAGAACACTGAAGCGTGCTGCTGTGAACAAGGAGAACCGAAAGAAGTTGACGGTGTACAGCCGCCACGGTTCCAAGTCATTGGCCGCTATTCGCCATGACTTTGTAAGACACATTTTATTTTTTATAAAAGTATTTTATTTATATAAAATTATTTAATTATAATTATATATTAACTAAAGATTTTAATTATATAAAAGTAATTAATTTTATTTTTATAAAAGTATTTAAGTTTAATTAAAATTAATATGGTGTTTGATTTGTCATTTTTA
Organism: Artemisia argyi; assembly: GCA_030686995.1. Classification (NCBI taxonomy): domain Eukaryota; kingdom Viridiplantae; phylum Streptophyta; class Magnoliopsida; order Asterales; family Asteraceae; genus Artemisia; species Artemisia argyi. Next base: position 54,918,119 of record CM060694.1, on the reverse strand, counting down.
ATTTGTTTCATCTTATATATATGCATGTATATATACAGTTTCAGAACAGCAAGGACAAACAATACCCGTCACTCATCCAGTCGTTTTACGACACACACTGCAACAATAATGGTATGTGGTTGCAGGATGAGGCTCGGGTTCAATATGTAAGTATCTTTTTTTTTTTTTTTTTTTTTTTTATATATTTATTATTTATTTATTTATTTTCCCAAACACGCACTTTAATGATTCATTGAAACATAATCTTGTAATTAACCCGACATATATATATATATATATATATATATATATATATATATATATATATATATATATATATATATATATATATATATATATATATTCTCAATTTTTTTCCTCAACTAAATAGGAAGAGATGGTTCGGCTGAGAGATCTGAGAGCGAATGCGCCGGAAGGGGTGGCGTACACGGAGGAGCAGATACTTGCGATGGTTTTGAAGGGCAAGCAGCGGGGCCACATCGCCGGACGGGGTAGGGTCGTACCCAGGCTGAACAGGCCACCGTTACCATACACCCCGCCTCCACCTCCAGGTATGTACAGTTTGATAATATATTAATTATAGATTACTCGATCATGACTCAAATTAAGTATTGCAATAGATGTTTTTAAATTTGGATTATTTCATTTTCAGAATACGCTGAGATGGAGAAAAAGCTTGATGAGGCCGAGAAGAAGATTGCTGAGGCCGAGAGGCAGAGCCGGGAAGATGCTGAAGAGCGTAAGGCCATAAAGGCGAAGCTTGATTTGGTGACAGGTTTTATGTCGTCCAACCCGCTATGGCACCAGTATCTTAGTCAGGCAGGTTCTCAACATGTGGATGGCTCGGGCAATGGCGCTGGAGGTAGTGGCTGCTGTTAGCAGCATGTTATTAATGATGTCGTCGACATGTCGACGGCATCATTAACCAAACAATATTGATTATTTAATGATACCGTCGACATGTCGACGGCATCAATAAAAGTTGTATATTATTTTTTAAATAATGCCGTCGACGTGTCGACGACATCATTAAAAAATGAATATTTTTTATTAATGTTGCCGTCGACATGTCGACGGCAATATATAAAACTTAATTATCATTTCTTAATTAAAACATTAATTAGTTATACGTTTCCATCGACATGTCGACGGGAAGAATTTGACGAACAGCAAAATCGTTTGACTGGAAAACGATGTGGGACCCACAATGTCGACGGCGGTTGTCGACGGGAACGCTGTTCCCGACGAAGCACAACCGACGTTTTGTTCCCGTCGACATGTCGACGGGAACCTATTGTGCCGTCGACTTGTCGACGGTAGGGGCGTAAAAATGTCGCCGGAAAAGGCGTCGTTTGTACTAGTGTCTACAAATATATGATAATTTTGGTTTGATGTATATTTATAAAATTGTGACAGCAGAAAATATAAGAGGCAAACAAAATTAACAAATCAAGTTCAAATTACTTTCGATTTCTCTAATGATAGATTAAAACAAATTTGTTTAAGATGTTATGGTGTTTTTATTTGTTTAGGTTATATATGTTACATCGTTATTGGTGTCTGGAATTTGTTTCTAAATCAAATATTGATTTATTTGAGCACATGAACATGACATGTAACACATTCAATTAACACTTATGTATATATGACATGTACCGAAAACAATTCCTGAATTCATAACCAAATTTTATAAATAAACCGAAATATAAATAAATACATAAATCAGATACAAAAATAATTTTGTTTTGCAAAATACATAGTTTCAAAAAGAACTACTCACTTTACATTCAAGTTCATAAATGATAAAATATATATTATCTAATTTGGATGCTCCATAAATACTACGGAGTACTCCGTAACAAGTTTTTCTTGTAGCCCTTGCATGCAGACGTATTTCCATGCAAATCAATCACGTAAGTACCATACTGAATGAAAATCTATGTAGCACGTACAGAATATAGAAGTGTGGTTGTGCTTTTGGATGCTAATTAATTTGAGTTTCTAGTCATAATTTTGTATTTGCTTCAACTTCTAGTGGAACTTCATCATTGCTCCAGTATCATCCCTTTTGCCTTTTCTTAAATTCATGATTATGACGCGTGTTATATTATCAGTGCAGCTTGAGATTTCATTATTACAGGTTTAGCCTTGAAGATTTCGGATTTATGATCAGTAAATTTTCGTCAGTTCAATCGCAACAATTTGTATCGATAGTTTAATGTGCTCATCACATGGTAAGTACGTTCACTTCTGTAAAAATTTTACATTTTGTTTCATATATGCTTTAATATGCTCATTAAATGACATGGTAATTAAGTACACTTCTGTAAAATATGTTTGGTGATATACTAATTATATACCACCTATTATTCATAAATCATATGTTCAATTTAGGATTGCCTTTTGCTGCAATCTCTTATGTACGGACTGTTAATGTATGGATTGTTTGGTATTTTCTTAATGTACGTACTTATAATGTATAATATACGGATTTTTTTCGAATGCATATTGATTGTCATATATTGCGTTCAGAGGTTATCTTGAGCCAAGGTTGCACCAACATGAGATGAAAAGCTGGAGAAGAGATGTCTACACAAAGTGGCATGTAAGCAGTGAATATGGGTGAATGGTTGGCCTTAATAGTTTGCCTCAGCCTATTGTGGTATACTTGGAGATACCCTACGTTGTTTTGCATATGAACATGGTTGTTTCGCTCAAAATGGTAGAATCGGGTATCAACAGTTCTTACCCAAATCTTCTAATATACTATTTTTTTAAGGAATATATTAGCTACAATTGCATTGTAGTCAATTTCATACAATTTGTGCTACAAATTGTGGGTCCTGGGTCCTTCTGTAGGTCTCTGACTTCTTTTTGTAGGTCCCTGATTCATTTGCTTATGTATTTTAGTGAAGGATTGTAGCCATTTGACTACAAAAGCATCCACAAAATGAGTTGTCAAAGTGTGATTGTCTTAATTAAAGAGAAGATAGAGAAACTATAACAAAATACACCAATCACACTTCGACAACTTATTTTGTAGATTTTTTTTTTTTTTTTTTTTTGACCTAGCATTCCTTTTTTTTTTTTATTGTTGTTGTTACATTTGTTCTTATTTTAGACGATGTGAGTATAAGTGATGTGTTAAGCCTTTATATTTGTGTGGTATTAATCTTTTATTGACCTTAAATTAACATGTTTGCATGTGCTATTTAGCAAGACATAGCAGCAGCAAGTCTGTCGACCACGAGACCAAAAACAACAGAAATGATGCTTACAACAATACGCTCATCATATATCCATCAGGATGCTCATTGGTAACTTCTTGTTTCATAAAGATATGTTGAATTTTAACTTTGTATTTGTTATTTCACTTGTTATATATGCTGCCATTGTATATAATGACTCGGCTAGGACGAAATCTCAAGAACAAGATGAGTCACGGTTGGAAGGCTGGACTAAAGCTATAAGTAAAGATGAAGATTTGATAGCTAGGATTTTATAACAGATAGAAATAAAGAATGATGATTTTGGGGTTTATTTTTATTTTTATTTTTATTTTTTTCCTCTCCAAAATTTGATCTAGTGGCTGAATTCTACCAAGAAACATTATTATTCTTTTTTCACCTATAGCCATGTTCGTTAATAGAAAAACGGGTTCAATAAGCGGGAATAGACCGCGAAACCAGGCTCTATTTGGTTTTTGAATAGAGTCCCACTCTTTTGAGCCCGTATGTAAAACTGGGCTCTATGGCTCATTTCAACCGGGCTTTATGGCTTTTTTTGTATAGTAATAGTGTTCATAAGACTCTATACACTACTAGAATCGGGACATTTAGCCATGAAATCTTTTAAACACGCCCAAATTCGTGGCTAAATGTGTACAAAACGACAAAATAGTCGTCTTTCGTTGTTTGCCTTTGAAAATTACTTTTAGTCACGACACAATCGTGGCTAAAAGTCATAAAACATTGACTTTGACTTTCAACGAGCATAATGTGGTCAAGAAAATGAACTTCGGTCTTTTTGTCACGGCAAAGTCGTGGCTAAAAGTTTTCAACACAGGCTTAAATTTTCAACGGAGAGAATTTGGTCAAAATAATGCACTTTAATCTTTAGTCACGACCCTAGTCGTTACTATAAAATTTTACTTTTTTTTTATTATTTTCAGAATTTATCTAAATAGTGGTAAAAAAATATTTGCATCTTTTAGTCACGCTTGTGTCGTGGCTAAAAGTTTTGCCATTATTTTATGAAAATCGATCCATTTATGAAAAATTCAAGTTTACCTCCAAAATTTTGGCAAAAGAAAAAATGTGTTCCCGCTCAACTTTTAGTGACGACGTGCCGTGGCTAAAAGTTTAATGTAATATTCATATATATATATATATATATATATATATATATATATATATATATATATATATATATATATATATATATATATATATATATATATATAAAGGTGTGTTAGAAAATTGAGCTAAATTCGTCTAATGTTGTTGCACTATGTTACGCGGTGTTAAACAAACAACGGAGTAAAACATACGAATTAGATTAAAAATCGATAAACGTTCAAATATTAAAACATACGCATTACTTTACTAATCGATAAAAGTTTAAACATTAAAGTATACGAATTACATTTCAAATGCTAAATTGCTTTGGCTAAATTGCTTTTATATCTGTTGTTTTCATTTAAATAGTGTCAAGACTTCAAAAACTTGAAATGTTTTCAAAAACAGTACTTGAATAACTTGAATCATAGTAAAAATGTGCTACTAGAAATGGCTAGTGACCCTAAATACAGTACTAGGCGAGAGATAAGAAATTAGTAAGCAACGTTAATGGCTGCTTCGATTCTGGATAAAAAAAAGCTCGTAGATAACAGGGGTGTTTGGCTACTGCTTTTAGTAGGCCCCAAACACCCTTTCTGCCGCAACACTCTCTTTTTGGCGCATGAACTTTGTAGCTTACTTTTGGCACATGAAGTGTTGTAGCTTAATTTTGCCTATACATGCTCGTTATTATGTCTTTAAGCATCCACAATTCCACATGCGTATATTCTTTTGTACATAATCTTTTTTTTTTTGTTTTGTTTTTGTAACTATACAGAAAGAACTCGAAGACGCCAGAAAGAGCACTCAAGAGAGCGGGGAGAATGCGCCCGAAATAGAAATATTGACAAAGGTTTTAGGAAAACGGAGTGGGCACATCTGTGGAGTGGGGCGAAAGCTTAAAGGGGTTTCAAGTTCCTCTTCGTCTAAATCTTCTTCAAGCTACTACAGTGCTTCAAAGACGTATACACAAGAGGAAGTGAACAAGCTAATCGACGAGAACGGTAAAAGTGTGAAAAAAAGTATTACAAAAAGTATTAAAAAAACTATTCGTAAAAAAGTTGTAGCCTCCGTTAACAAGAAACTTGAAAACATGTTGAGACAATTGGCCGAGAAAGGTATAAGTTTGGATAAAGACTCTGTGGTTGGCGAAGAGGATGAAGAATACGAAGAAAGTGATGACGAAGGAATGGAGGATGTAGATGATGAGATGGAGAATGAAGATGATGAGATGGAGAATGAAGATGAAGGAATTGATGAAGACGATCAAGATCAGTAGGTGTTGTGTTTTCATAAAACAATTAAAGTTATAACTATCGTGTTTTGGTATTACTTAATATGAATCATGTTGAAACGATTTAGGATTTGTTGACACTCTTTTTGTTAATATGAATTATGTTATTGATATTTCAGATTGTTTGTATGTTATGGATCTAGAAAAGCATCTGGGAAAATTTAGGAAAATTGCAGGTTTGCTGCTATTTTAGCAGCTGTAATGGAGAAATAGGTATTCATTTTAGCAACGATCAGTCGTGGCTAAAGGTACAATGATGTTTTATGTGCAAATATTTAGCCACGCTAATGCGTGTCTAAATGTTTACTATTAAAATATGGTTTTAATATTAGCCACGAGAAGCCCGTGGCAAAAGCTTCAACATTAAAATATCAATAATCATTTAGTCACGCTTGGGCATGACAAAATGATCAATATTAAAATAACAATATACTTTCAGACACGATGGATCGTGACAAAAAGTTTTAATAATATTTTAATTGTCTTTTTTAATTTGATTTTTCAAACTTAACAGTAACGCATATCGTGGCTAAAAGTTGTTGACTTTCGTGGCTAAAAGTCAGCGTGACTAAAAGTTTGGACTATTCATGGCAATATATCTTTAGGCACGGGGCTATGGACACGATCTTATAGTCACGAAATTTCGTGTCAATAACTATACAGCCACGAAATCTGTGGTTTTAGCCACGAATTTGGATCGTGACAAAATGCGTCGATTCTTGTAGCGATAGTGTATATAGGCAACTTGTGTTCATTAACGCCTACGACAAAGTTTCTAAAATTAATAACTTTCTAAATATCTTTACATGAACTTCAAAGACTCAAACAACGAATACTTACAGTGAATCGTCCTTTGAGAATACTGACGATAAATTATACACGTAGTAGTATGGTTGAATATACACTATAATGCCAACAACAAATGGGGCTATCTTCATTAGCTAACATATAGTTACATGAATATGAATAAGAAAAATCTATATGAAACATTTAACGATGACTTTGTAGCTGTAATACCGTATGTCATAAAGTTATATTAACACCGTATGTCAAAGTTATATTAACACCGTATGTCATCAAATTAAACCTGTAAATCTAGATTATCATCAACAATGACTTCAAAAAAAACCACATACAACTAATGTTATTTTACATGTAAAAGATTAGTATAGATAAAGGACCAGTTGCCTAAAGGTCTCGACACCCCAAGCTCTTAATGATAGGATCTTGCCGGAGCTTTAAGAGGCAGGAGGTTTCAAACGTTCGCTAAGTCCCCCTGGTAAATAGAGAGAGCTAGTGGCTAGTGAACAGCTTCTTCTTCTATGATGATTCACACAAAATCGAGTTTTTATGAATATAAACTATGAAATATTATACATAAAAAAACGTATGATCATTACATATGGAGCCGTACCTGTCTACTGTTCTTGATCGATCAATCGTTAATAAAAAATGTTATTTTGAATATGTTAATTATTAAAGTTACGTCATTTTTATTATATAATACTATTATCAAAATCTTTGTTGGTACATGCTATGTTATTAGTTCCAAAGTTTTCCTAATTAAGCAACAAAAAACACAAATATCATTTATGGTGTATATTTTTTTGCATAGAATTTCTGATGTATCTTATTTTATGATGGTTTTGATTTGGTAGTCTTATTGGTTGTAGCTAGTTGTCATTTATGGCATGTTATAAATGATTTAATGGTTGTGTCAAGCGATTGCTTGCGGTTATTGTAGTACTTTAGATACATTTCATTGTACTTAAACATTTTTTTGAAATAATATTTTTTACCGGGTGGAATACTATTTACCCAAAAAAAACCACAAATGTCCAGAAAACTAATGTTCATACGGGAACAACCTTTAGTTTTTAGTTTTACTTTTTTATGGATTAAGATTTTAAATGTAAACTGTCTTTTAGTAAAACACAGATTCCACCAATTAGATACCTTTCATTTGGAAAATTTTGTTTTGAAACCCTATTTAAAGCCAAACACGTTCATGCCTATAGTACACCTAAAGTATCAAAACAAATTTAGCTTTTAAAATCCTCCTCCAATGGCTTCATTGATTTCGATATCAGCCACAAAAAACTATGGTTTTTCATCTAGCAAGGCGGTTTTTGGTGATGCTAGGGTTCAATCCATCTGTGAAAATAATTTGAAGACTATGATTTCTACAAAGAAAACTAAAACCCTGATTGTTAATGTAGCCACCGATATACCGGGGAATATTCAATCTCCGCTTCCAAAAGAAGTGGCAACTGATGGGAAGCTAGTGGCATGGACTAGTGTTCAACAAGAACGATGGGAAGGCGAGCTTGTCGTTGAAGGAGAAATACCAAAATGGCTGGTATGATAATTATATATGATCATTTTGCTTGTGATTTATTGTTTTATTAAAGACAAAGCAAAATAAGCAAACTCTACTTATCCTTTTGTGTGTATGTAGATAGATTAGATCTCAAAAATTATAATCGTGACCTACTCCTTTATTTATTTTTCTACAGTTACTAACATGAAGTTCATATTTTATTTTGAACATTTATAAACTTTTATCTTATTTTCATATGTAGTCATGATACAATTGCTATTTTTTCACGCATTTGCATGAATCGTGAAAAGTTATACATATGTGGAGTTGGAATGAGAATTATTTACATGTTTAATTAACTGTTGGTAAAATAGTAAAAAACATCTTGCAATATTCAATTCACATACTGATTTTGATAGCTAGTTAAATTAAACTTTTGGGATCACATAATCAGATCCAGCGTATCATATATCATGATCCGTATTGATGATTTGTCTTCGGCAACTAGTCTAAAAAATTGAATGAAAGCTATTGATTGGTATAATTATAAGAGCTAGCGTAAGTTAATGGTACGTAATTCTTATTTTATATGTGCATGAAGTTAAAAAGGTAAAACGATAACGTCACATGCATGCTTTAGGACAATAAAAACTAAAAAGTCTTGTAAAATAATATGATTCATCCAAATGAGCGTTTCTTATAGCACGAACCATTGTGCCATGATTTTCATGCAGAGTGGAACATATTTGAGAAATGGACCAGGGTTATGGCATGTCGGTGACTATGATTTCCGCCACCTCTTTGATGGCTACGCAACCCTAGTTGGCCTCCATTTTAACAACGGCAAGCTCATTATGGGCCACAGGCAAATAGAATCTGATGCCTATAAAGCAGCAAAAACGAGCAAGAAACTTTGTTACCGTGAATTTTCTGAAGTCCCTAAGCACGATAATTTCCTAGCATATATCGGCGACCTAGCCAATTTATTCTCTGGTGCATCATTGACGGATAATGCTAACACTGGTGTGATTAAATTAGCTGATGGACGAGTGGTTTGTTTGACAGAAACCATTAAAGGGTCTATTGTTGTCGACCCAAATACATTGGAAACTTTAGAGAAATTTGAGTATAGTGACTCATGGAGTGGACTGATCCACTCAGCCCACCCCATAGTTACAGACTCAGAATTTATAACGTTGTTGCCAGATTTAATTAACCCCGGTTATGTCGTGGCAAGGATGGACCCAGGTACTAATGAGAGGAAGGTGATCGGGCGGGTTGATTGTCGGGGTGGACCATCGCCAGGTTGGGTACACTCGTTCCCGGTTACAGAACATTATGTGATTGTGCCAGAGATGCCATTGAGATATTGTGCCCAGAATTTGTTGAAAGCTGAACCTACACCACTCTATAAGTTTAGATGGTATCCTGAATCTAAAGGGTTTATGCATGTTATGTGCAAAGCTAGTGGCAAAATTGTAAGATCTCTGTCTTTAACACTTTTTAATTATACTTAATTATAGATGTCTGAAGAAGCATAATATTCGTTTGATAAATAAAGCAACAAAATTTATTTTCGATATAAAATAGGGAAGTTCAATTCAACACATAATTGAACTCTTGATAGAAACAAAACATCAGGGCATATAAGTCAAAAAGTGCGGACTCATAAGCTTCTTGAATATAAATAAGAAATTAGCTTAAAGATTCCAATATAATACAAGTACTATGTATTTCGGTTAAACAATATACAAGAAACACGTGCATACTTTAACTGATTAGAGAATTAAATTACGTAGTATTAAACTTCACCAAGAATATTAGCAAGAAATATGGGGAAAAGGAGACAAAGTTTGGGAGCTAGCAAATGCAGGTTTTGCTTCTGTTTTAATAATTCATATTTTATTATTTTTATAATCTATGGCATTAACATAAATAAAAAAATAAAAAAGCTTTCCTTCAAAAAGACTTTATAAAGTTGCTGATTAAATTTATGTTGGAATACTTAAAGGTTGCAAGCGTAGAAGTTCCTTTATTTGTTACATTTCATTTCATCAATGCTTATGAGGAGAAAGATGAAGATGGAAGGATAATTGGAGTTATCGCCGATTGCTGTGAGCATAATGCAGACACAACAATCCTTGATAACCTCCGCCTTCAGAACCTCCGTTCATGGTCTGGAAAAGACGTCCTACCAGATGCAAGGTGCATAACTTTATCTTGTGTATCTTGACATGAAATTGTCACAAATCAAAGTTCAGTCTATTTGTAGGGATTTAAAACACTAGGGTATAATTACAAATGAATGTTGCTAATATATCGCTAACCTCCTAGAAAGGGCTTTAAGCGGTTTGAGTTTTAATAGCAATGGGCTAATAAAACCCCGTTAGCCAAAGGCGGACACCATAGCTACCAAGAAAAAATGGTCGCAAATTTGTGTATTATGTAATATCAAAACTTCCGTTTTCCAACTCTGTGTCATGGTTCACCAACTCGTTTTACACAAGCAAAACATGCGAGTGTTTGAAACTTTAATATGGTTGGAGTTCCAAATACAATAAAACACGATTCATAATTAAACAAAAAGATGCTCACATTGGTTTTGTGTTGTAGGGTTGGACGGTTTAGGATACCATTGGACGGAAGCGATAAGGGAGAGTTATTCGCAGCGCTAAACCCTGATGAACATGGAAGAGGGATGGATATGTGCAGCATCAACCCTGCCTTTTTAGGGAAACCCTATCAATACACTTACGCTTGTGGTGCTCAAAGACCTTGTAACTTTCCCAATACCCTTACCAAGGTACAATTTTCAATGACCGGCGAACAACTTCTACAATTATATTTGGTTTAAGATAGTTCTAATTAGTTTCAACCTGTATATATGGTATACTATACAGATAGACTTGATTAATGGAAAAGCAAAAAACTGGTATGACGAGGGTGCAGTCCCCTCTGAACCATATTTTGTGGCTCGCCCTGGTGCAACCGAGGAAGATGATGGTGAGTTTATAGTTATAGATGCATGTGTCCACAAAAACTGTAATTTAGTCAACAAAGAACATAACATGGAACTAATTTCCCGTTTAAATATACAATGGTACGTACGCTAATGTTGATGTACATACAGGAGTGGTAATTTCTATGATCAGTGATAAAAATGGGGAAGGATACGCTTTAATCTTAGATGGATCAACATTTGAAGAAATCGCAAGAGCAAAGTTTCCATACGGGCTCCCATACGGACTTCACGGATGCTGGGTTCCCAAGAATTAGGACCAAAACAATTCATAAAACGAACATGAAGGTGTTAGTTAAGGAGGATTGCTAAGTAGGTGCGCTAGTGTATACAGTCATTTGTGTCCGGTGTTTTACTATATGTTGTTCGCAAACACCCTATGTATGCAGTCATAAGGATACCGTTATGAATCTTTAACTAGTTTCAAAAAATTTAAATGTTGCAATAAAAATAAGATTGATGTTTATATATGGTGAAAAAGTGATTATGTTTGTAATTTTTTTTCCTTCCTTTTTCTTCTTCCGTCGTACGTTCAAAAAAATATATATGTAGCATATTCCCATTTATGGAAACCCTCCGAGTTGGATTCAAGTAGCATCATAAAAGTGTTTACATTACTTATTAAAATACTTGAAATAAAAATTAAAAAAAAATAAAATAAAATAAAAAAAAAATAAATAAATAAATGGAAATGATATGGAAACAAAATGTGAGTACAGTATGGCATGCTTAAGAACATCTTGCAATATATGAATGGAAACAAAATTCCTTTGCGGCTTCCCAAAAGTGAATAGAACCAAGGGTTTTTATAACCCTTGGTCGATCGTTTGTGTTCCCGAAGAATTAACGCATAATGAACATTGAACCATCTAGCAAGTTCAAATGTGATCATTACCAGTGGATACCTACAGCATCCTTGTACAGGTATTCTGTAGACAAATCATGCCGAGCAAATCAAAGATACGCACGTTCTAACTATTATTGTAGTTAGATTAATTATTTTTTATTGTAACACATGCATGGATGTGTAGCTAGGGCTTAGGTTAATTTTATTTCACATATTATTTAATAATGTTAATTAACTAAAATCAGTAAATAAAGCCCTACATAGACAAATATAAAACATGAAGTTGAGCAAGCTAGATACCTATGAGATGTTGACTAGACCATTTGATTTGCCACTCATGTCCGCAATTTCTACTAATACCAAATATAAGTGACACATCAACTGGGATAACAAACGTTTCACGGTCCTACTATTTCGAGTTTAGTTACACCTTGCTTTATGACAGTCATTGAAATCCCAAATCCCCTGACCAAAATATCAAACCTGCTGCAAAATATGATCACATTTTGTACCATATGGTTTTCGCCATGCCAAAACTATGGATTACAACGTCGCTTTAGCAAAACCAAATCCTAAAACAACCATGCATTTAACATTCACATCAGAAAACACCACAAAACATCAAACACCCAAATCTTAGAACAAACACACATTTAATATTCACATTAGAAAACACCCCATAACATCAAACATTTGAAGTAAAGTTGCTCAATTTCCTTTAATGCACTAAGAAATTAAAAGTATGCACTAAAGCACCAAACAGTGAAAGTAAACAACATAGTTACACCTTCCAAACCACATTGTAACACCCCCAAAAGTCGTTTAATAACAGCGGAAGACTTAACATGTCAGCGAGAGACTTTCGGGGTATTACTTCGAGGATCTTTGTCACAATCATAGTAGACAACACAAAGTGAAGTATTAAAGTTTAATTTATTTCAAAATACCAAATATCTGGGATACAAAACATTATTTAGTTAAGAACGTGTTTTATTCTGAAGGAAAATAAGTAGTTTATTTTGGTTCTTGTCATGCTTTTGCCCACTCCGTGCCATCCAGATCCATCTTGTTTAGTTACCTGAGATAAACATGCTAAAGTCAACATAAAGTTGAGTGATATTCATAGGTTTGAGTTTAAGAGTTAAATCACAAGTTAAGAATGTATTGTAATCACATACAATCAATATGTTAAAAATCAGTGTTCCTGTTATTGCCTTAAGCTCATGATACTCAACGATTAACAGCCAATCATAAGTAAGTATTATGATGGTAAGTAATAGGCCCCCAAAGATAGGTATTTGTCAATAACCTATTTATAAGAACAATAAAGTGCGCCTGGTGTTTTCTCCAACAACCAAACGAGGATTGTCAATCACTAATAGTACTATCCACAATTATTTACGTTCACCCTTCAGGTGATTAAGGTTCATGATAGAGGGACTTCTGACAATAGTAACTTAAGCAAATAACATTGGCCTGACGGTATTTCAATACCCGGTATAAAAGACTTGTGATCGAGTTTTAAGCATGTATCTCCCCACGGGAAAATAGTTAAAGAGTGGGCTATGAAATCACCTTAGTAGTACAGTGGTATCGTAGTCTCAACAAAGCAAGGAAACGGCTTCACACAACACAACCTAAAAGATAATGCAAGTTTCAATTGATAGTCTAAATCTGGTTCTATCGCGATTACTTGTTATTTAGTTACGAATAAATCTCGTGTTTGTTTAAGTGCTTAAAGTTTAAAAACAACGTTATATATAATTATATCTCGTAAGTAAAAATATCGATGATTGATATAAAGTTAGTTTTTATAACAGAAATAAATGTATCGTTTTACAAGAAATAATTAACGTATTGTTATATCGTTTAAATTTGGTTATCGTTATATACGTTTTATTCGTATTATATATATATAATAAGTTACGTTTTATTATTTATCGTTTTAATATATAATCAAATATATATAACAAATATAGAATTATTTATCAAAAGTAAATATTTCAATTTGATCCTTAATGTTTTATCAATCTTACACTTTTTACCCTTAACGGAAAAATATTTACGCCGTTAGTCCAAAAGTTATATATATTTACATTTTTAGTCCAAATATCAAATATATACATTTATTATCCTTAAGTTTCAATATTTACAGTTTATACCCCTTATAAAACAGTTTTTATACTTTTCACTAAAGTTTACCAATTTGTCAATTTTAGTCCTTAACCTTTCGAACATTTGCAAAAATAGTCCCAACTTTACCAAATTCAAAACTTAGTATTTTTATTATTTCATTAAGCTCAAAGTATTTAGAAAAGCTTATTTTCACAGCTTATTAGCTTTTTATTAGCTTATTTCTTTTCTTGGGCTTATCGATCCAATATTAAGGGCCCGTTAAGGTTTTATGATCCAAAGGGTTTGGGGGAACACTAGGTTCATAGAGATCCATCATTTTAAGTTACAAAAACGTTTCAAAACAGCTTGTACCCTCAGCTTATCGTAATAAGCTGAAAAGAGCTTTTTGGGCTTTTAAGCCCACGTAAGGTTTTAAGTTTCTGAAAATAGTTTCCCATAGCGATTTACTTTGGGTCTTGTTAGGTGATCAATCGATGTTTCTAACTTCAAACGTTTATCAATCCTATTTCTCTACTAGTAGAACTATTAGTATACGTAAAAATATATGTGGGTTATGTGTCGAAATAATTATATACAAGGTCAAAGTAAATGATAGTTTCGAAATTGAAAATGGTTAAAGACTTAGAAAAATATTCTAAGTGTTTTGAGATTTCGAATAGGTCAAGTGAATTTCTAAACGTGGCCTAAACTTGGTTTATATGTTGATATTATGGTCGAATCCTTGTTGTATCTATTTGTTGGTATGGTATACATATTGTACGTGCAAAAATAACTATACTTTACTAATCTCGTTTACTAAATAATTAGCCAAAGTAAACGTGATAAATTAGTTTTGCTATATTTCAAAGTGATCCAAAATAATCTAAGTGTTTTAGTATGTACGTATAGGTCCAAAGTGACTTGGAAACGTGTGAGTTTTATAGTGTGTTTGTTAATATAACTTCGTATCTTTTATATATACTCGTTCATGATTCATCGAAGAAGTAGTATGATACGTAAAACATACATGTTGTTTTTATGGTTGTCGATTTGTGAGCTTCAAGTGTTTGTGCAAAATGAAACGTACGTATATAAATATGAAATAAGAAGGAAACTAAAGTCTCACCTCACCTTTCAAAGGTGGAGTAAAACAACGTGTAGGGATCGTGTAATGGTTCAACGTGTTGTGGTTCACTTCTCGTCCTTCCAAGGTTCAAGTAGACTCCAAGCTTGCTTCCTAGGTTCTCTTCTAAGCGTGGTTCTCCTAGCAATCCTTTCGTCCCTCCATAGCTTCTTCTCGTTATTAATTTTAGTGGTATGGTACGTATGAGTGTATGTAGTGATGTGGTTTGCATGTAAAGCTTATATAGGCTGCATTTCGAATGTGTATGGACAAGATAAGTTCACAAGGATGGAGGTTGCACGTTAGGCGAATAGTGACGCCACAAATATAAACCAATCGAGTATTTACATAGCTTAGGATTGTGTAAGTGAATACCTATTCATTCCTGAAATCTCATGTTTGCACAATGTTCATTTAGATGGGATTGGAGAGCATGGGTGGTGAGAAAGGAATGTCTTGACACGTTTTTGGTCTTTTCTCCTTGGAACGTTTGGTGATTTACTTTGAACGTTTTTAAGGTAGTAAACGAAAGTGAGTGAGTAAGGTTTATGTCTAGTGTGTATCTTGGGCACTAGGTAAATCGTAATGTGTAATAAAATAGGTTCGTTATGTGTAGAAATCGTAGGATATTAGGGTGCGTTTGGGAGTGTCGCGTCTGGCAGAAACAAAACTAAAACAACACAAGGGGTGCGTTTGGGCTTGTAACTGGGCTCAGGGTGTTGTGTCGGCCCAAAACAAAAGAAAGAATAAAACTGGTCCGTTTGGTTGTGTGGTGGATTACGCGGCCCAATGGGTGTTGGGGCCCACCTGGAAATTTTTAGGGAGTCGGGATAAGTTCAAGTAATGATAGTGAGTAATCTCGGGAATTTTCGTAGGTTCCGGAATATATAATTATTGTACGGTATAGATAACGAAACGTATATTATAAAATATAAAAGTTTTTAATATATATATATTCGCGATAATTTAGACTATCTAGGTTTGTGTGCAAGCAACGTTTCTAAGCAAAAGATAATTCACAATTTACTGTTGTGAATTATATATCAAGTCTAAAAAAAATTTTGTCATACGTAAAAGTGGGTATTTAAATAACGTAACAACTTGTAGATATTTACTAACCGTTGGGAAAATTACGAGAGGCTACAGTACATACATCTTACAGTGAATTCCGTCCCGGAATTCGAGTTTAGGAGGGTTGCCAAAGGTGTCTATGAGAAGAGGTGTGGGTACTTGGTGCGAAACTGGTCCTCGCGTTCCCAAGTATACTGTGGTCCTCGTTTAGAGTTCCAACGAACTTTTATGATAGGGATACGGTTTTGTTTCAGTTGTTTGACTTCTCTATCCATGATTTCTACTGGTTCCTCGGTAAAAACGAGTTTGTCATCAAGTTGTAATTCTTTCAATGGGATGACCAAAGATTCATCGGATAAACACTTCTTGAGATTTGACACATGGAAAGTGTTGTGAATTCTACTAAGCTCCTCGGGTAGTTCAAGTTTATATGCCATGGGTCCAATTCTTTCTAGGATTTTGAATGGACCGATGTATCTTGGGTTTAACTTTCCCCTCTTTCCGAATCGTATCATTCCTTTCCATGGTGATACTTTTAACATAACTTTATCTCTAATCTGAAATTCCATGGGTTTTCTTTTTAGGTCGGCGTAACTTTTCTGTCGGTCTCTAGCGGTTTGTAAACGTTGTTTGATCTTGATGATTTTCTCGGTTGTCTCATGAACTAGATCCGGTCCTGTGAGTTGTATTTCTCCGACTTCTGCCCAGCAAATGGGTGATCTACACTTTCTACCGTAAAGTGCTTCGAATGGTGCTGCCTTGATACTGGTATGATAACTGTTGTTGTATGAGAATTCTGCCAATGGTAAGTGTTTGTCCCAACCTTTTCCGAAGTCTATAACACAAGCGCGTAGCATATCTTATAAGGTTTGTATAGTTCTCTCACTTTGACCATCGGTTTGTGGGTGATAGGCTGTGCTCATATCTAGCTTTGTTCCTAAAGCTTTTTGCAATGATTTCCAAAAATGAGACGTGAAACGACTGTCACGATCTGATATGATGGAAATCGGCACTCCATGTCGTGACACAATTTCTTTCAGATATATCTGAGCAAGCGTGTTCATTTCATCAGTTTCTTTGATTGGTAGGAAATGAGCTGACTTGGTGAGACGATCAACGATAACCCATATCGTATCGTAGCCAGTAGAGGTTTTGGGAAGTTTGGTGATGAAGTCCATTGTAATACGTTCCCATTTCCACATGGGGAGTTCGGGTTGGGTGAGTAATCCGGAGGGTTTCTGGTATTCTGCTTTTACTCTTGAACATGTTAGACATTTACTGACGTACTCAGCGATGTCGGCTTTCATATTCGGCCATAGTTTCTTAAGATCTTGGTACATTTTGTCGGAACCTGGGTGAATGGAGTATTTTGACTTGTGAGACTCATGCATGATAAGGTCACGAATACCTCCGAAGAGAGGAATCCAGCTTCTTTCCTTGAAACAAAGCATTCCATCTGATCTTTTCACAAATCCGTTTTCGTTTTCTGGCATACCAAAAATCTTTTCAATTGGTCGATTTTCTTTCTTGAGAGCTTCGCTCTGGGCGATAATGATTTGTGTTGGGAGGGGTGAACAAATAGTCATGCCTAACGATCTAACCCTGAGAGGTTTTAGTCTTTCTTTCCGGCTTAGTGCATCTGCTACTACATTAGCCTTTCCTGGGTGATAACGGATCTCACAATCATAATCACTAAGCAATTCTAACCAACGGCGTTGTCTCATATTTAAATCTTTTTGATCTAGGATATGTTGGAGACTTTTGTGATCTGTAAACACGATACACTTAGTGCCGTATAGATAGTGTCTCCACAATTTAAGAGCGAATACTATTGCTCCTAGTTCTAGATCATGGGTTGTGTAATTTTCCTCATGTTTCTTCAGTTGACGTGAGGCATAAGCTATTACCTTATCTCGTTGTATCAAAACTGCACCTAAACCATGGTACAAAGCGTCACAATATAGCACGAAATCTTTGCTTCCTTCGGGCAATGCTAGTATTGGGGCCTCACAAAGCTTTTGTTTTAATAGTTGGAAGGCTGATTCTGCT
Source organism: Artemisia argyi (assembly GCA_030686995.1). Classification (NCBI taxonomy): domain Eukaryota; kingdom Viridiplantae; phylum Streptophyta; class Magnoliopsida; order Asterales; family Asteraceae; genus Artemisia; species Artemisia argyi. The sequence continues at coordinate 54,899,944 of CM060694.1, read as the reverse complement.
TCTTGTCCCCAGACGTACTTTTCGTTCTTTTGGATCAACTTGGTCAATGGTTTTGAGATTTTAGAGAAACCTTCAATAAATCTCCGGTAGTAACCTGCAAGACCTAAAAATTGACGTACTTCTGTGGGAGTTGTAGGTGATGACCATTCTTTAACTGCCTCTATTTTTGCAGGATCCACGTGTATTCCTTGACTATTGATTACGTGTCCCAAAAATTGCACCGTGGAAATCCAAAAGTCACATTTTGAAAATTTCGCGTACAACTTTTCTTTCCTAAGTAACTCTAGGATTGTTCTCAAATGATTGGCGTGTTCCTCTTTGTTACGAGAGTAGATCAGAATGTCGTCAATGAATACTATCACGAATTTGTCCAAATATGGCTTGCATACTTGGTTCATTAGGTCCATAAACACAGCGGGTGCGTTTGTTAGACCAAATGGCATTACCTGAAATTCATAGTGTCCATAACGGGTTCTGAAGGCTGTCTTGGGAATATCCTCTTCCCGAACTCTCAGTTGGTGGTATCCTGACCTTAGATCAATCTTCGAGTATACACTCGATCCTTGTAATTGATCAAACAAATCGTCTATTCTAGGTAAAGGATATCGGTTCTTTATAGTGAGTTTGTTTAATTCTCGGTAATCTATGCACATCCGAAATGATCCGTCTTTCTTTTTAACAAACAACACTGGGGCTCCCCAGGGTGATGAACTTGGTCTAATGAAACCTTTATCGGATAATTCCTTTAGTTGTTCCGATAGTTCCTCCATTTCGGAAGGTGCCAACCTGTAAGGTGCTTTCGCTACTGGTGCCGCTCCAGGCACTAGTTCAATTTGGAACTCTTCTTGGCGAGTCGGTGGAAGGCCGGGTAGATCTCCAGGAAATACTTCGGGGAATTCCTTAACAATAGGTACATCTTTAAGTTGTTTCTTGGTTAACTTACTTTCCGTCACCTGAACCATGAATACATGACATCCTTCGTTCATGTATTTTATCATTCTGAGGCATGAGATGATTCCGTATCGGTTTTTATTCTTGTCGCCATGGATAACGAGGGTTTCATTCTTAAAAGGAATGTGTATGGCTTTCTCGTCACAATGAATCTTAGCATGATGTTTGGATAACCAATCCATTCCGATGATAGCATCAAAACTACCGAGTTGGACAGGCATCAGGTCAATAGGAAAAGATTCTCCTACGAGGGTTAGGGTACAATCCTTTAAAACAGAGTTGGTGCTAATTAAGTTCCCATTGGCCATTTCTATCTCGTATGTGGTGTTTAGCTTAGAAGGGTTAGAGTTAATGAAAGGGGCAAACGTGTCCGACACGAAGCTCTTATCTGCTCCAGAATCAAATAATACTCTAGCATTATGATGATTTAATAAGAACGTACCCGTGACAACGTCGGGGTGTTGTGGTTCATTTTCATTTCCCATCACGTATGCTCTTGCTCGTGCAGTGTTCTGACCATTTCCTTTTGGACAGCGGTTCTTGAAGTGTCCGGTTTCTCCGCATGAGTAACATGTTGGTGCTATTGGTTGTAGGTTGCTGCCGGTAGCAGGGGTCCTACAATCTTTTGTGGCATGACCTATCCTTTGGCATTTATGGCATTTTACTGTACAAGCACCATTGTGATGAAGCTTGCATCGGTTGCACTGTGGCTTAATACCTTGATATCCATTGCCATTGGTTGCCGTAAATATCTTAGGAGGTTCTTGTCGTTGGTTCTGTTGTTGACGATGTGGGTTCTTGTTCTGGTGTTGTTGTTGGTTGATCCTGTTGTAGTTGTTGTTGTTGTTGTGGTGATGGTTGTTGTTGCGATGGCCGTTGTGGTAGTGATTGTGGTTTTGGTGGTGGGTGGTTCTCCTGTCATCGAGCTTTCTTTTGAGTTCGTTACACTTGATTTCGCGGTCTAGGAGTTTTTGTGCTAACTCCATTGCGACTTCTAGTGATGGTGGGTTGGATGCTGTGACGTTTCCTTCAATATTCCGGGGAAGACCTTCAATATACTTCTCCAGAGTTTTCTCTAAATCTGGTACGATAGAAGGACATAATGCCATCAGCTCGTGGAATCTCCTGTTGTAAGCCCTAAGATCGATTCCTTTGACTGCAAGGACATGGAATTCGTCTTCCAGTTTTCTTATTTCGGATCGAGGACAGTACTTCTTTAGGATCTTGGCTTTGAATTCCGTCCAGGAGAGTTGGTATGCTGCTTCTGTACCTAAAGTTTGAGTTGTAGCGGTCCACCATGACAAAGTGTCATCCATTAAGGTTCCTGTGGCAAATGTGACTCTGTTGTTTTCTGAGCATCCACTCCTTTGGAATACCGTTTCGCATCTCTCGAACCAATGGGCGAGTTTAGTTATCCCTTCAGTACCCATGAAGTAAGTCGGCTGACAAGCCATAAAGTCTTTATAGGTACATTGGCGAGGTGCGGGAGCAACATTTCTTGCCGGTTGTGCGTTAGCATTTGCTTGTTCGGCTAAGGCTGCATTGATTCCATTGGTGATTGCTTGTTGGATCTCTTCCGGGGTCATGGTTGCTGCTGAGGTAGTGGTCACGGTTCTCTTAGGTGCCATATTCCTAAAAATGAGAATATATTTTCAGAATTTTCATAATAACCATCTTGTGTTAGACTATTTAGTAACATCAATAGGTTCAAAGTTATAATAGTGTCACATATATCACGATGCAATATACGATATCATAACACTTATGAAAATAAAGCAAACATAACATCATTGATTAGATTGTCGTTTTGAGTTTACATCACTTATTCATTCTTGTTGACATATCTCTAGGACATTCAAATACAAGTTATTACTGTGATGTGGGTGAGGCTACGTCGACAATCTATGGCATTCTAGGGTTTTCCTTGGTTATCATCAAGACGACGTTCTAGTTCCTGAATTTTGGCGGCCATGGTTTCTATGATTTGGTCTCGGTCTCTCTCCCTAGCTTGTGTTTCTTGTTGTGCACGTCGCAGAGACATGACTTGGGCTTTTGTGGTGTCGAGGGCTTGATCGATGTCACACATGATGTCCTTGTTTACGGTGTTAGCGGAGCAAAGTAATCCGATGAATTCCATAGCTTCACCGAATTGGGTACTTAGTTGTTCGATCATGGTTCTCATCTCTAGGTGTCCCATCACAAGTTGTTCTATCTCAGCTGACATGACTTCTATTAGTTCATTAGGGATGTTGTGCACCAAGGTGACTATGGCGTCTAACCTGTCTTCATGTCTTACTAACCTAGCTGCCAAGAGTGGTATGGTATGGTGAATGGGTTCTCCAGTGACTGGAAGGATCTTAGATGCAGCAAATGATGATCTTTCACCAAGTTCTCTGTTGGTGGGTGTACCTTCTTGAGATCTCCAATACTTAAGGATTGGTAGTAGAAATGACCAAATATAAGTGACACATCAACTGGGATAACAAACGTTTCACGGTCCTACTATTTCGAGTTTAGTTACACCTTGCTTTATGACAGTCATTGAAATCCCAAATCCCCTGACCAAAATATCAAACCTGCTGCAAAATATGATCACATTTTGTACCATATGGTTTTCGCCATGCCAAAACTATGGATTACAACGTCGCTTTAGCAAAACCAAATCCTAAAACAACCATGCATTTAACATTCACATCAGAAAACACCACAAAACATCAAACACCCAAATCTTAGAACAAACACACATTTAATATTCACATTAGAAAACACCCCATAACATCAAACATTTGAAGTAAAGTTGCTCAATTTCCTTTAATGCACTAAGAAATTAAAAGTATGCACTAAAGCACCAAACAGTGAAAGTAAACAACATAGTTACACCTTCCAAACCACATTGTAACACCCCCAAAAGTCGTTTAATAACAGCGGAAGACTTAACATGTCAGCGAGAGACTTTCGGGGTATTACTTCGAGGATCTTTGTCACAATCATAGTAGACAACACAAAGTGAAGTATTAAAGTTTAATTTATTTCAAAATACCAAATATCTGGGATACAAAACATTATTTAGTTAAGAACGTGTTTTATTCTGAAGGAAAATAAGTAGTTTATTTTGGTTCTTGTCATGCTTTTGCCCACTCCGTGCCATCCAGATCCATCTTGTTTAGTTACCTGAGATAAACATGCTAAAGTCAACATAAAGTTGAGTGATATTCATAGGTTTGAGTTTAAGAGTTAAATCACAAGTTAAGAATGTATTGTAATCACATACAATCAATATGTTAAAAATCAGTGTTCCTGTTATTGCCTTAAGCTCATGATACTCAACGATTAACAGCCAATCATAAGTAAGTATTATGATGGTAAGTAATAGGCCCCCAAAGATAGGTATTTGTCAATAACCTATTTATAAGAACAATAAAGTGCGCCTGGTGTTTTCTCCAACAACCAAACGAGGATTGTCAATCACTAATAGTACTATCCACAATTATTTACGTTCACCCTTCAGGTGATTAAGGTTCATGATAGAGGGACTTCTGACAATAGTAACTTAAGCAAATAACATTGGCCTGACGGTATTTCAATACCCGGTATAAAAGACTTGTGATCGAGTTTTAAGCATGTATCTCCCCACGGGAAAATAGTTAAAGAGTGGGCTATGAAATCACCTTAGTAGTACAGTGGTATCGTAGTCTCAACAAAGCAAGGAAACGGCTTCACACAACACAACCTAAAAGATAATGCAAGTTTCAATTGATAGTCTAAATCTGGTTCTATCGCGATTACTTGTTATTTAGTTACGAATAAATCTCGTGTTTGTTTAAGTGCTTAAAGTTTAAAAACAACGTTATATATAATTATATCTCGTAAGTAAAAATATCGATGATTGATATAAAGTTAGTTTTTATAACAGAAATAAATGTATCGTTTTACAAGAAATAATTAACGTATTGTTATATCGTTTAAATTTGGTTATCGTTATATACGTTTTATTCGTATTATATATATATAATAAGTTACGTTTTATTATTTATCGTTTTAATATATAATCAAATATATATAACAAATATAGAATTATTTATCAAAAGTAAATATTTCAATTTGATCCTTAATGTTTTATCAATCTTACACTTTTTACCCTTAACGGAAAAATATTTACGCCGTTAGTCCAAAAGTTATATATATTTACATTTTTAGTCCAAATATCAAATATATACATTTATTATCCTTAAGTTTCAATATTTACAGTTTATACCCCTTATAAAACAGTTTTTATACTTTTCACTAAAGTTTACCAATTTGTCAATTTTAGTCCTTAACCTTTCGAACATTTGCAAAAATAGTCCCAACTTTACCAAATTCAAAACTTAGTATTTTTATTATTTCATTAAGCTCAAAGTATTTAGAAAAGCTTATTTTCACAGCTTATTAGCTTTTTATTAGCTTATTTCTTTTCTTGGGCTTATCGATCCAATATTAAGGGCCCGTTAAGGTTTTATGATCCAAAGGGTTTGGGGGAACACTAGGTTCATAGAGATCCATCATTTTAAGTTACAAAAACGTTTCAAAACAGCTTGTACCCTCAGCTTATCGTAATAAGCTGAAAAGAGCTTTTTGGGCTTTTAAGCCCACGTAAGGTTTTAAGTTTCTGAAAATAGTTTCCCATAGCGATTTACTTTGGGTCTTGTTAGGTGATCAATCGATGTTTCTAACTTCAAACGTTTATCAATCCTATTTCTCTACTAGTAGAACTATTAGTATACGTAAAAATATATGTGGGTTATGTGTCGAAATAATTATATACAAGGTCAAAGTAAATGATAGTTTCGAAATTGAAAATGGTTAAAGACTTAGAAAAATATTCTAAGTGTTTTGAGATTTCGAATAGGTCAAGTGAATTTCTAAACGTGGCCTAAACTTGGTTTATATGTTGATATTATGGTCGAATCCTTGTTGTATCTATTTGTTGGTATGGTATACATATTGTACGTGCAAAAATAACTATACTTTACTAATCTCGTTTACTAAATAATTAGCCAAAGTAAACGTGATAAATTAGTTTTGCTATATTTCAAAGTGATCCAAAATAATCTAAGTGTTTTAGTATGTACGTATAGGTCCAAAGTGACTTGGAAACGTGTGAGTTTTATAGTGTGTTTGTTAATATAACTTCGTATCTTTTATATATACTCGTTCATGATTCATCGAAGAAGTAGTATGATACGTAAAACATACATGTTGTTTTTATGGTTGTCGATTTGTGAGCTTCAAGTGTTTGTGCAAAATGAAACGTACGTATATAAATATGAAATAAGAAGGAAACTAAAGTCTCACCTCACCTTTCAAAGGTGGAGTAAAACAACGTGTAGGGATCGTGTAATGGTTCAACGTGTTGTGGTTCACTTCTCGTCCTTCCAAGGTTCAAGTAGACTCCAAGCTTGCTTCCTAGGTTCTCTTCTAAGCGTGGTTCTCCTAGCAATCCTTTCGTCCCTCCATAGCTTCTTCTCGTTATTAATTTTAGTGGTATGGTACGTATGAGTGTATGTAGTGATGTGGTTTGCATGTAAAGCTTATATAGGCTGCATTTCGAATGTGTATGGACAAGATAAGTTCACAAGGATGGAGGTTGCACGTTAGGCGAATAGTGACGCCACAAATATAAACCAATCGAGTATTTACATAGCTTAGGATTGTGTAAGTGAATACCTATTCATTCCTGAAATCTCATGTTTGCACAATGTTCATTTAGATGGGATTGGAGAGCATGGGTGGTGAGAAAGGAATGTCTTGACACGTTTTTGGTCTTTTCTCCTTGGAACGTTTGGTGATTTACTTTGAACGTTTTTAAGGTAGTAAACGAAAGTGAGTGAGTAAGGTTTATGTCTAGTGTGTATCTTGGGCACTAGGTAAATCGTAATGTGTAATAAAATAGGTTCGTTATGTGTAGAAATCGTAGGATATTAGGGTGCGTTTGGGAGTGTCGCGTCTGGCAGAAACAAAACTAAAACAACACAAGGGGTGCGTTTGGGCTTGTAACTGGGCTCAGGGTGTTGTGTCGGCCCAAAACAAAAGAAAGAATAAAACTGGTCCGTTTGGTTGTGTGGTGGATTACGCGGCCCAATGGGTGTTGGGGCCCACCTGGAAATTTTTAGGGAGTCGGGATAAGTTCAAGTAATGATAGTGAGTAATCTTGGGAATTTTCGTAGGTTCCGGAATATATAATTATTGTACGGTATAGATAACGAAACGTATATTATAAAATATAAAAGTTTTTAATATATATATATTCGCGATAATTTAGACTATCTAGGTTTGTGTGCAAGCAACGTTTCTAAGCAAAAGATAATTCACAATTTACTGTTGTGAATTATATATCAAGTCTAAAAAAAATTTTGTCATACGTAAAAGTGGGTATTTAAATAACGTAACAACTTGTAGATATTTACTAACCGTTGGGAAAATTACGAGAGGCTACACACATGCTCAATTTCGCCTTCTCTAACCCCTAATTGGAAATAAAAGATTGTCAAGCAAGTTTGTGCCATATGGTTCTCGGCAGACCAAAAATACATTTGGCCGCAAAATACAGCTCCATTTTACGCCATCTAATTTTTAGTACTACCCATACACAAAGCTTAAACAACATAAATTTTCTAAAAGCATACAAACTAAAAATATATATAGAAAAATTGTGACAGCCAAATAAAACACAACTTGTAGCAAATCATATAAAATCAGCACCTATTATCACATATTAGACTCATCAAAACCATATAAAATTCGCACTCATTATCACATATCAGACTTATCACAAAAATTAAACAAACACAAACATATATCCACAGACTAAAAAAGGAACTGAAATACCTTATATTAACAAATCATACGGCAATGAAACATTGCTATCAATTCTTGAAACACCGAAACCTTGAACGTTCACCACTCTCTTAGATGTAACCCAGCAACAACCAATATGTGTGTTTGGAGAGAGAAGTTACGAACTAAACAACAGAAGATAGCTTATTTAAATGGTTCTAGCATTGATAAAATGGAAAACATGTGTACAACATGCAGCCAACCCTAAGATTTAACTTGCACACTAAACAACAATGAAAAACAGATGTACATGCAGTGAACCCAACAATTAAAAGCCAGCTAAGTGCAAAATCCACTAATCTTTTTTTTAATCCCTCTAAGCCGACGACTAGACTCGGTTCGGCATGTAAACAGTGTCGGCTTGAGTCGGGGCTCCACATTACACCCAAGACATCCTCATCCTTGCAGCAGACCACACAGCCAACGGCTTCGCAATAAGGGTGAGCAAAAAAACCAAAAAGACCGAATAAACCAAAAACCGAAACCGAACCGAAACAAAAAAACCGAATCAAACTAATAACCGAACCGAACCGAACTACTAATTCGGTTCTCGGGTTGGATATGGGTTTGGCAGTCTGAACCCAAAACCGAATTCATATAAATATATATTTATATACATATATATTTTTTTATATATTTATATACATAAAGATACTATTAAAATGCTATCTTAATATAAAAAAAAATACTTTTTTATATATTTTTTTATATATTTATATACATAAAGATACTATTAAAATGCTATCTTAATATAAAAAAACACTTTTTATGCTTGAAATATATATATATATATATATATATATATATATATATATATATATATATATATATATATATATATATATGGGTTAAAATAAAAAGTCCTTTATAATAAAAAATGTAGGAAGGATTGTGAGAGTGACATGTGTCACCCCCGCCACCCCTTATAATAAAAAGAATCGTATTTTAATTGTGATGCAGTTACATACATATATGATGCAATTTCTTATAACTATAATGCAGTAACTTTATAACCTTGAATGCAGTAACTGTGATGCAGTTACATATATATGATGCGGAAAACTTAAGATGGTGCAGTTTCTTATAACTATGATGCAGTAGCATTATAACCATGAATGCAGTAACCGTGATGCAGTAAAATCATAATTGTGATGCAGTAACTTTATAACCGTGATGCAGTAAATTTATAACAGTGATGCAGTAAAAAAATTTGGCGGGAAAAAAACTTTTTTTTTGGCCAATTTTTTTTTTTTTTTTTTTTTTTTTTTTTTGCTGGAAAAAAATTTCGGCCGGGGGGGGGGGGGGGGGGGTAGGGGTGACACGTGTAATATGATATGGCATGGGGGTGACACATGTCACTCCCACAATCCTTCCTACACTTTTTATTATAAGAGACTTTTTAGAATAACTCCACCCTATATATATATATATATATATATATATATATATATATATATATATATATATATATATATATATATATATATATATATATATATATTTTTGCTAACTATCTATATAATTATTAATTTTTTAAAAATAAATAGTGAAATTCGGGCTATTCATGTCAACCCAAGAACAAACCGAATTCGAATTTGGTTTTCGGTTCTGTTCGGTTGAATTCTAGTTCGATTCGGTTTTCGGGTTGACCCAAACAAATTAACCGAACAACCCGATAACCGAACCGATCAACACCCCTACTTCGCAATAATATCGGGTCAAAGTTCCACTTCAATGAATGTTATATAGTATAATTAATATTATTTTTCATATTTTATTATTCTAATCAAAATTAGGATTAATTACTCATTTCTAATTTCTTTAGAAAGTGTAAGGGTAAAAGTGACTTTTTATCATTTTTTTTTTAGTAATAAAATTTCCGAGGTGTCAAAAACACCTTTTACCAAAAATAAAATAAATTATCAAAACTTGCATTAATTACACATATGATAATTTGTCCATTTATTGTTTGTGGGCATTCTTTCGGGACAGAGGAAGAAGCATATTCTCATTTAGGGAAACTTGAGAGTTTTATTCAAGCAGTGTTGTAGAAAGCGGCCTAGGCGGCCACCAACCGCCTCAATATTACACTAGGTGGCCAATGAATGTCAAGATATGATGAAAGTATTTCTACATATTCACTAAATGATTTAGTTAGTATGATTATGTTTTCTTGCAAAGTTATAATTATTCAATGAATTGTTTAGATAATATGATTATGTTTTCTTGTAAAGTCATAATTATGAAGTAAGCAATTAACTTAAAATTACTATTAATGCCAACAGTAGGCGCTCATAATTACTTTAGTTAAATATATCTATGTCTTCTTATTAAGACATGTATGTAAAGTCCTTTAATTGTTAACAGACTTTTTTTTAACGGCAGATTAAATAAAGACCTAGCAATCAACTGAAAAGATTACAAGGTGAAGGATAAGGCATTAGAAGGATTATATAGCCATTCTATCCAATTTATTCTAACTTTCCTAAATCTGTTGGAGATCAAAGAGAAAGTAAATTGCTTTATGTCGTTGAGGATAAGGTCCTTTCTTGGGCATTTGTCCGCGAACATGAAGTCATTTCGAAAGCGCCAAAGAGTCCAAAGAGCAGATTGAACAACGGCATCAAACACATTGCTTAAGTTAGGAGCAAGATTTGCATGATTTGCAAGGGAAAACACAACATTTAGGTTATCAACATGTACATCGCTGATGTTCCACCATCTAATGATCTCCAACCAAGTATTTTTGCGACGATGCACTTTACTAAGAGATGTTTTTTCGTTTCTAGGTATTCATCGCAAATCGAGCAAGAACCGAAAGTAAGCCGATGCCTCTAAGATCCCAATTATCTTTTATTGGGATCCTATGGTTTTTAGTTCTCCAAGAAGCAATGTTAACTTTAATTGTTAAAAGACTTATAACTTAAAGGAAGGCATTAACTTGTTATGTCTTCTTTGATAGACATACTTGGGGCTTGTTTGTTAAATTTTTTTGTTAAGTCATGTTTAATTAAGAGATGATTTAATGCAGAAAACCTCAGTTTTATTACTTAATATTTTGAGTCATCTTCTTTCTCTAATAAGTCACAAACAAACAGTTTTTATATGACTTAATTAATTCAGTTTTTTCATATTAAGTCAATTAAGTCGAAATCAAACACCCCTTAGTTATTTATGCTAAAATTTATCAATATATGTATCATTTTATAATTTATATGTAGAAAAGTCCAATCCGCCTAGGCCCGACGTAGGCTCCACCTCGGCCGATTACTAGCTAGGCGGTGGTTGACCGCCCGACTAGCGCATAGCGTTTTTTGCAACCATGGATTCAAGTAGCATCATAAAAGTGTTTATATTACTAAAATACTTAAAATAAAAAGTTCACAGACAAATACATGGAAATGATATGGAAACAAATAGGGATGGCAAAAGCACCCGAAACCGATGGAGAAAACCGAAACCCGAACCGGTTGGGTCAGGTTTGGGTGCGAGTTGGCGGGTTTAGATGCGGGTTTGGGTATTAATATATTTTTTTAGTCGGGTACGGGTTTTGGTAACACCCGCCCGATTACCCGTATCCGTTTACCCGAATCCAGATCCGCTTTATTAGTATTCTAATTAATTAGAGTATATATATATATATATATATATATATATATATATATATATATATATATATATATATATATATATATATATATATAAACACACACACACACACACACACACACACACACACACATATATATATATATATATATATATATATATATATATATATATATATATATATATATGTATGTATAATTTCTTTCATTATAATTTTTATATTAAATCTCTATTATCTAACACATGTAGATATTGTACATGAATCATTCGAAAGCGTTAATCGCTTTATACAATATTCATATCCTTTAACTATAAAACAAATTGAATATATTATGGTGTGTTGCTTTGTTATGTCGATGGGTTTTAGTGTGACTTTATTTTCATATCTTCCATTTTGTTCATCGAATATTCGGTTGCGAATGCCCGATACCCGCGGTAAAACCCGAAAAACCGATGGGTAATATTAACCGGGTACCCAATGGGTAATGGGGCGGGTACGGGTCTGGGTACTATAAATGGGTTCGGGTATGGGTACACTAGAACCCGACCCGTTGCCATCCCTAGAAACAAAATGTAAACAGTATGTCATGTTTAAGAACATCTTGCAATATATGAATGGAAACAAAATTCCTTTGCGGTTTTCCAAAATTTAATAATCTAAAACTAGATCACCTATAGTTTATTCTTAAAGAAAAAGCAGCTCTGTGTTTTCATGTTAATGATAGAACTCATGCGTCGGTTTCATACAAAATTCTACAAATGAAGTAAATGATTCTTGGCTGAGCTTCAAAATCGGTAAGTTATGGCCTGTGCTTGTCTTATTTTATCATTTCTGATCCGTATATACAGCATCGACATCATCAAGATCAAGTAAATTTGCCATAAGTTCCTTGTTCAACTCCTTAGCCTCATCATCAGCCTGCAGTTCACCAATACTTTTGTATCATTTCCCTTCCAATTCCGGTAACACATGTGTCAACAACAATTTATGGTAATGCAATCTAAACTCTAGAAGCAAACGTATTTATTGACGCCATTTGTCATATGTTTAAAACTAAGCACAATAAGGAACAGAAAACCTACTCTGTTTTATTTAAGAA